>CM051263.1:3388308-3860808 GCA_027921565.1 Artemia sinica | reverse complement strand
GGGGCTGTCATCCTAAAAGACATAATTTCCGGACTTTTCAACTACGTTGAACAAAATGGCTATCTAAAAATTTTGATTGAATGTGCTTGGGGAAATGGTGGCGTCGGAGGGGGTTAGTTGCCCTCCAATCACTTTCGATAATTAAAAAGGGGACTAGCCCTTTTAATTTCCTATCGAATGAACCCTTTTCGAAATTTCTACGACAACTCCTTCTATACAATGTGCCCTGGTCTAAAAAAAAAAAAAAAAAAAAAAAAAAAAAAAAAAAAAAAAAAAAAAAAAAAAAAAAAAAAAAAAAAAAACATTGTGTCAACAATGTATTAGCTATTGCGCTGCCTATGATAACACCTACCTAATATGCTTCAAATATGTTTCTCTAACGCTCAATCCTATTGAAATATACCAGAGTAAGATTAAAATATAATACTTTAGAAACAAATTTGGGCTAAATATTTGCACATTAGCGGTGGGGATGGGGGTAATGTATAGCGGGTCTGTTTCTCTGACGCTTAATCCTAATGAAATATAAAAAAATTGGATGAAAATATAACACTTTATTAACCAAATTATGGAAACTACAGAGATACTTTACCCCCCCCCCCCCCCTAATATGCAAATATATAGCTAAATTTATATGTAAAAAAAAACATCGACATAAAAACCGGTTATACTTTGGTTCTACTTAGATGAAGAATATTAGGTAGGGGTATTTCATACAAGTACCAAATTTTCTTATAAATTTATAATTATATAAATTATTACATTTCTGAGAAAAGTAACGATTCAGTAGTCCGTAAAGCCTTCAAAAGTGCATTTTGTAGTCATATTTTCTATTCTGTTTATATTTCCTAAATAATTTATCTGAGTAAATTTTTTCTAGATAGAAGAAATGAAGAATGAATTCATCTCGGTAATGTTTTATTTTACTCTTGACGAAGGAGCTGAAGGATGGCTCACCCCTGTTTTAGATGACACTGCTATTACAATGACATCCATTATTGGCCATACAGTATCCCTGGGTGAATTTCAAGTTCATTTCAAAAACAGTTCTGGAGTCATTGCCAACTCATATTTAAGTACCAACATTCCAAGCCCACATTTAGTCAAAGATTCTACCATGATGGGGCTTACAGTTAAAAAGATTAATGAGGAACAACATATAGTGCTTGGAGGAGAGCATCTACCTGGGGAAGATAAAGCCCCTAATCTTGTTGTATTTCATGCCCTTGGAAAGGCACCGTTTGATTTCGAAGTAATATTTGAATCGGCATCGAATTACGAAAGAGTTGATAGACTCAGTAGTGACATCTTTAATGAAGAACTGAAAATGCATAAAAGGAACTTTGATGACAAATTTGAAAACACTTTCAGGCTGTCTGAGAAAAAATTTCCTGTAAGAGATATTATATTTGCTAAAGCGGCTTTGAGCAATATGATTGGTGGCATTGGATATTTTTATGGTATGTCTCGTGTTCAGTCTTCTGCTACGAAAGAACCTGTGCCTTATTGGCCTGCGCCACTTTATACCTCAGTGCCGTCGAGAAGCTTTTTTCCGCGTGGTTTTCTTTGGGATGAAGGTTTTCATAATTTACTAATATCAAAATGGGACAAGGAAATATCCCAGGTAAGTTTTTTTTATCTATTACTACTACTACTAACAACTCATTGCAGTACCAAGCCGCCAGAGGCTAACACAGCTGCGCAAGATCCTTATCCATCCCATTCTATTCAAAAGTTTCCCTCTTTACACCCTCCCAAGAGGTTGTAATTTCATTTATATCCTTACTTACCACCTCTCCCCTCCTCATTCGGGGAAGAATGGGGAGGGCCTTAGCTTTTCGTTTGGCCTTAGATGGTTGGCCCAAAGGATCACCAAATTAAAAATTTTATTCTATCTATTTGTCTTTTACCAAATTCTATCTATTACCAAATCAAAAATGGTGTTATTCAGAATATATCTAATGTATATAACCGAAAAAATTGGTTTAAATATTGTTTTGCTCAAAATGAAAGGTCGTAGCCTATCTTCCATTTTATAATCCCTTGTTGAACTTCTCTGTTAAGACGATAGAACTTTCAAAGATCCGATCTTCAGACATTCAAATACCCATTTGTAGGCGTGGTATTCATCATGGAAAACATAGACAAATGATCCAATTACGATTAGCTGTTTAAGAAAGAAGTATTCTTGGTGTCAATATTAATGTTTAAAAGCAGAATTGGTTAATATAAAGTATAATAAATTCAGTATCGTAGGTAGGACTGTCCTATGTACAATTAACTTTAGGATGAAATATGCAAATATTTGCTTTTGTGTATCATAAAATATTTACCACTAAAAACAGCAAAATGAAAATATTGAAAAACAGCTTTTTAAATGAGCGCTTTTATCTCCAAATGGATAAAATAAATCCCTTCTATGCTAAAAATAGGAATAACTTATTACTTCAAGACGACTGCGGTGGCATTAATTGGGGAGGGGGACATGTGCCCCTTAGATTTTGAAAATACTTTTTCTTGGATATTTTCATTGAAACTTGCCTTTTTTTTTTTTTGTATTTTAATCGAAAAATGACAAATATGCCCCCCTAGATTTGTTAAAAAAATACATTGTGACCCTCCCTCCTAAATTTTCCTGAATTAGGGCGACTGTGTAAAATATACGACTGTATATTTTTCTTACAAAATAAGGTTTTCCTAGCAAAAAATTCATTCAAATAAATCAAAAGTAAAGAAAATAATTACCTTTGAAATCACTCAAAGGAAGGGTTCAGCTTCTAAATCATAAACCTTAAGGAACGCTGGCAATTACGCCCCTGTATAAGACACTCCAACCATATGTAATATACCGTACCCTTCTGATATTTTGACAACATGCATCTGTGTTTATAATACCCTAAAAATCTTGGGATATATATATATATATATATATATATATATATATATATATATATATATATATATATATATATATATATATATATATATATATATATATATATATATATATATATATATATATATATATATATATATATATATATATATATATATATATATTTTTTAAAAGGATTTGCCGACTAGTTAAGAATTATCTGACATCGTTGCGTTAGAGCTCAATTGTGAATACGTTTTAGTTGATTGAACATAGCTGTAACCAATGACATGCTAATGTTTTTACCTACTATCAACAGTTCATGGTAATGAACTGTAAGTAAAGAGTGGCATGTGCCGATAGTAAAAGAACTCTGAAAAACAAATTTCGATAACAATAAAAAAATGAAAAGTTTTTCTTTTACGATGATTTCAAATACGTCAAATTCATTAAATTTAAAATTATCAAAAAAAGTTACAAGTCTTAGGGAATATGCGCGACTTTGCAAAAAAAGGCGGAACACACCCTCTAAAATAGTTGTAATTTTGGTAAAACTGCATCGTCATATTCAGCATGTCAGGGAGCCTTATCACGGAGGTTTAAATTTCTTATTTGCAAAAAAAAAAAAAAAAAAAAAAAAAAAAAAAAAAAAAAAAAAAAAAAAAAAAAAAAAAAAAAAAAACAAACACGAAATATTGCTTGTTTATTTTATTTTTTCAGTGGTGATCATATTGAAGTGATGGTCGTAGGCTCTTTTGATCGAAGCTTAATATTTCTGATGTCCTTTTTAAGTAACAAAAAGGATCGTGCTGATTTCTGCCATTATATATATATATATATATATATATATATATATATATATATATATATATATATATATATATATATATATATATATATATATATATATATATATATATATATATATATATATATATATATATATATATATATATATATATATATATATATATATATATATATATATATATATATATATATATATATATATATATATATATATATATATATATATATATATATATATATATATATATATATATATATATATATATATATATATATATATATATATATATATATATATATATATATTTCCTCCCAGTTTCAGAGTTCACACTGCAACATAATACTACATTCATTCCAAATATATAGTCCATACAAACTGAAACTATTATGTAGAACATATATGCATTATTAGCGGCAATTATAATGCCCATTAATTATTACAGGTGGTGGGACGGTCAATGGGTCATTTTGTGGCGTGAGATGGTGCCTGGCCCCTCAAAAAGCATATTTTAGGGTCAAATTTTTCATATTTTCTTTTCCCTCTAATCAATATAGAGAGATGATTTGACCTGTAGCATCCTCTTGTTTGGAAGAATAAATTTAGACTAGGCTTATAATAGGAATACTCTGTGGGGAAATGCTCCTCTGTTGTTAAAAAAAAAGATTGTGCCAAATAAAACATGAAATCTAGATGATACTATTTGGCGGCTGGGGAGATAAGTATTGGGTATGGTGTACATTTTACGGCATTATAGGCTTATTTTTGTGCAACTCTATTTATGTTGATAAGATGCTCATTTATTTATTATTTTGTTTGTTGCTATACCCCAAAGACTTTTTTATATTAAACAATTTTTTCCCACTGAAAGTAAGGAGGAACATTAAAACTTAAAACGAACAGAAATTACCATAGGTAGCGCAATAGTGCTGCCTAAGTAAAGAACGATGTTGGCACAATTTTTTTTTCTTGGTTTTAGACCAGGGCACTTCGTATCGAAGGAGTTGTCGTACAAAGTTCTAAAAGGCTCATTCGATTGGAAATTGGAGTGGCTAGTGCCCTTTTTAATAGTCTAAAGTGATTGGAGGGCAACTAGCCCCCCCCCCCACGCCCATCATTCCCCCAAACACATCCAATCAAAATTTTGAGACAGCCATTTTGTTCAGCGTAGTCGATTTCCAGATAGAAAATATGTTTTTTGAGGAGGTCACTCCCCCACAACCCTCAGGGCACGGGTTTTAAGTTATGCCCTGGGGGCTTATAAGAACGATGTTGGCACAATCTATTGTTTACTATTTTTTTCATTTAGACTAGGGCACTTCGTATCGAAGAAGTTGTCGTAGAAACTTCGAAAAGGGTTCATTCAAGTGGAAATGGAGTTGCTTGTGCCCTTTTTTATAGTCGAAAGTGATTGGAAGGCAACTAACACCCCTTCCACGCCCACCATTTCCCGAAACACATCCAATCAAAATTTTGCGATATCCATTTTGTTCAGCGTAGTTGATTTCCAGATAGAAAATATGTTTTTGAGGAGATCACTTCCCCACAACCCTCAGGGCAAGGGTTCAAGTTATGCCCTGGGGCATATAAGAACGGTGTTGGCACAATGTATTATTTATTTTTTTTTTTTTTTTTTTACTTTAGACCAGGGCACTTCGTATCGAAGAAGTTGTCGTAGAAACTTCGAAAAGGGCTCATTCAAGTGGAAATCGGAGTGGGCTGTGCCCTTTTTAATAGTCGAAAGTGAATGGAAGGCAACTAACACCCCTTCCACGCCCCACCGTTTCCCGAAACACATCCAATCAAAATTTTGAGATAACCATTTTGTTCAGCGTAGTTGATTTCCACATAGAAATTATGTTTTTGAGGACATTCCCCCACACCCCTCAGGGCAAGGGTTGTAAGTTATGCCCTGGGGGCATATAAGGTTTTCATAGAGAGCGTTGTCGTAGAAACTTAAAAAAAGGCTCCTTCGATTGAAAATGCAAAAGGCTAGTGCCCTTTTTAATAGTCGAAAGTGATTGGAGGGCAACTAACCCCCCTCTCACGCCCACCTTTTCCCAAAACACATCCAATCAAAATTTTAAGAGAGCCATTTTGTTCAACGTAGTTGAAAGTTCTGGAAATTAGGTCTTTGATAATAACAACCCCCCCCCCCCCCCAGCCCCCTCAGGGCAAGGATTGTAAGTTATGCCCTGGGGGCATATAAGGTTTTTATAGAACGCGTTGTCGTAGAAACTTCAAAAAGGGCTCATTCGATTGGAAATTGAAATGGTTAGTGCCCTTTTTAATAGTTGAAAGTGATTGGAAGGCAACTAACACCCCTTCCACGCCCACCATTTCCCCAAACACATCCGATCAAAATTTTGAGATAGCCATTTTGTTCCACGCAGTTTAAAGTTCAGGAAATTATACCTTTGAGCAGGACACTTCCCCCACAGTTATCAGGACAAGGGTTATAAGTTATGCCCTGGGGGCATATAAGTTTTTTTTTATTGAAATCTTAGTCGTAGAAACTTGAAAAAGGGATCATTCGATTGGAAATTCAAAGGTCTAGTGGCCTTTTTAATAGTCGAAAGTGATTTGAGGGCAACTAACCCCTGAAAATGTGGCCTCTCACGGCCACATTTTCCCCAAACACATCAAATCAAAATTTTTAGATAGCCATTTTGTTCAGCGTAGTTGATTTCTAGATAGAAATTATGTTTTTGAGGAGGACACTCCACCACAACCCTCAGGGCAAGGGTTTTAAGTTATTCCCTGGGGCATGTAAGGTTTTTATAGAACGCGTTGTCGTAGAAATTTCAAAAAGTGCTCGTTTGATTGGAAATTGAAATAGCTAGTGCCCTTTTTAATAGTCAAAGTTATTGGAAGGCAACTTCTACGACAAAGATTTCACAAAGAAACTTATATGCCCCCAGGGCATAACTTATAACCCTTGCCCTGAAGACTGAAATTACAATAAATAACCAGTCAAACTCAAAACGAGCAGAAATAACATGGGTAGGGCTCAAAGCCCCTATGCCTTCCCAAGGCCAGAACATAATTTGCGCTTTACGGAAAAAAATAAAAATCAATGTGCTTTGTCAGTTTAATATACATATACTGATATTTAGTAATCAAAATGTTAATATTATTTGATTTATTAAAGTTATAAAAGTAAAAACATTTATATTTTTTCAGTAAAGTGCAAATTATGTTCTGGCCTTGGAAAGGCATAGGGGTTTTGGGGCCCTACTCATGTTAATTTCTGCTCGTTTTGAGTTTGACTTCGTTATTTATTGTAATTTCTGTTCGTTTTTGGGTTTCATTTATTTTATCGATGCTGATTTGTGGTAGTTTCACGTTTGGTAGATTATTTGATTTTATTTTCGCTCATGTTTGGTTTAATGGAGTTCTTTACTTTTCTTTGAAAAACTTGTTTTGTGGAAAAAGTTTTTTTTAATTACTTACGTACATGAGGGGGTTGCTCCTCCTCAACACCTCGCTCTTCACGCTAATGTTTTTTAGTACTTTTAAAAAACCTTCTTATTGTTCTAATTAAACGAACATAGTGTTTCAGGAGTCATTGTTAAACAATTGGAACATAATTAAAACTTTAGTGTAAAGAGCCAGGTGTTGAGGAGGAAAACCCACCTTTTTTATGAAAAAAGATGGGTGGGAGGGGGCCAGTTGCCCTCCAATCTGTTTGGTCATTCAAAAAGGGCCCTATAACTTATAATTTCCGTTTGAATGAGTCCTTTCTTGATATTCTAGGACTATTGGTTCGATGCGATCACCCCTGGCGAAAACAAACGAAAAAAATAACACGCATCCGTGATCTTTCTTCTGGCAAAAATACAAAATTCCACATTTTTGCAGATGGAAGCTTGAAACTTTTCCATTAGGATTCTCGTATACGCTGAATCTGATGGTGTGATTTTCATTAAGATCCTTGACTTTTAGGGGGTGTCTAAACTTAATGAATCTTGTATATTTGGAATCAAATTAATAAGCCGATTCTTTTGATATATCTATTGATATCAAAATTCCGTTTTTTTAGAGTTTCGGCTACTATTGAGCCGCATCGATCCTTACTTACAGTTTGCTACCACGAACTCATTGATAAATGTTATGTCACACCCCTACCTACTCAAAAGCGAAGTGGGGATTTCGGCATGGGCAAAATTATTCTAACGAATCTTTCCCTAAAAATGTGAATATCACGAAATGAATAATCATTTTGGCATTTCGGCCTGTCTTAAGAAAATCTGAAAGGGTTACTTTTCAAGAGGTGATTTCAGTTTCGAAGGATTGTTTATGCAAAAGTCAAATTCTAGCAGAAAGGCCAGTGGGATATGGGGTGGAACTCTCTCAATAGTTACAAACGGAACTTAAAGTGAAAAATAATCAATCCTCTTTTAAACACTGTAAGTACTAGTCGCCTATGTATATTGAACTATAAATTACTTTCAGTAAAGCGACGTTCACAAGTGTGTCTAGCTAGAATCCCTTATCTAGACACGTATCTAGCCAGAATTCAATGTCTAAGCAGCGACCGTTCACAAGTAAAATTCGGCGCTTAGCTAGACAAGGCGCTTGGCTAGACGTTGAGTTGGCTAGACGTTGAGACCCTAGACTCTAGAACTTAATGTCTAGGATTTTCGATTACAACCAATCATAATGTGTCAAGTTCCACTATTTTCATCATTTATGCTTACATTTTAAAACTGAAATTTAATTTTTGTTTTCTCATTTATTGCCTTTTTCATTTTAGGCAAATATGCAACACCAGACATAATAGCGAAGAACACTAAGGCAATTGTTTCGCTTATCTCATCCATTATCATGTGACAGTAAAATAGAGATTGCAATTTTGAAAGTTTTGCTCGCATAAGCTCTCTTGGTTGGCTAGAATTGACGATTTGAAACTGAATTTGTAGTTTTAGCTAAGCACCGAATTTTACTTGTGAACGGTCGTTGCCTAGACATTGAATTCTGTCTAGACATGTGTTTAGACATGTAGTCCAGTAAATCTACGGAAAAAATCGACAATCTGGGACAAAATTGCAAAATAAATGATTTTTACAACCATTTTGTAGAGAAAAAAAATTCTGTAAATAATACCAAAAGTCCCCAAGAATCCCTTTGGTGGAACAGGGTGAAAATGGGGGAAAGGGGAAAATCTAGGGAAAAACTCGAAAATCTACGACCGGTAGTTTTTGATGCTGAGAATGGCGTTCCTGATGCTCTTGGGTCCAAAAAGATCGAATATGCGTTTTTTATTGCTGTGTAATAAGTCGTTTCCCCACTTACAGGGTGGAAAGAGGGGGGTAAATAAAGATCCTGTACAGCAGTCTGCAAGACTTGTTTTCTGGGGTTTCCTAGTGCAAGAAGAATGAATATATCTCTTTGATTGCTCTGTCATTAGCCTTTCCACCCGTTTTCCAGCTACAAGGGAATAGAGGGGGAAATCAAGATATCCTTTAAGGGAAAAGATGTCACACGGCTCTACAGAATTTGGAGAGGAGACAAAGGTCTATCAACTTGATTTGAAAACCCTTTAACACCGTTTTGACGAGAGTTTAATGTCCTATTCCCTGGTGTTTCTCTTTTCCTGTTTGCTGGAGATTCACTACCTACTGGTAGGTTCAGTCGGTCAAGCAATAATGCAGGCTTGCTATCCCCAATCTTTGCTCGCTCCTTTACAAATATACCGTGGAGTCCAGCAGCACCAGTAATCTGGTTCACGTTTTTCTCATCGACCAGCTGGATAGGCTAGGTTTTGCTTCGATTCGAGCGTTCTGCCGCAGTAACTCATGGCAGGGATGTCCCGAGGGGGGAGGGGAGGGGCGCGCCACCCCCTAACTTTTTTGGTATTCGGGTAAAATTTTCACCGAAGGCGAAAATTTTTGCAGAAATTTTGAAAATTGGCCAAAATTTAGCAAAATTCTTGATTTCTGCGGAAAATTCGGCATAAATCAGGTAGTGATTCTGTAAAATTTACGAAGATCACCCCCCCAATAAAATGAGCCTCGGAACGCCCCTGAATCATGGTACAGAAATATTCAGGGATGACTTCTAAAAGTTTTATCCAGTTCATTGGCGACAATGTCGACCACAACATTTGCAGTGTCGACAGAAAAGGCACTTCCCATGGGATGGGCATGCTATCTGGTGCCACGCCAAGGCTACCCAAATTTCAAAGTATAATCCCAAGAGCAGTTGTAAACCTTGAAGTACTCCAGCAGGTTGGACAAGTACCTTTCTTCTTCTACAACAGAAGCCAACAGGAGAACAGTCTTGTGTACAAACCTTCGACGACAAGATCGATAGCATTGACCTACTAGAGCATGCAAGCTGGATACATGACACGAAACGGGTCGGATGGAGTGGATTTACGCAAGCAATTCACCATGGGTCATACAAAGGCGCTTCGTCGATTGTTTTTCTGCCTATGATCGACTATAATCCCTCCTATCTTTCTTGTCTGTGCACGACCTTACGTTTTATCTCCGATAAAGCACACCATCACGGAATGGTACCAGTTGTGACTTTCGACCAACCTTTGTACATGCAAGCGGTGAAAATCCTCAATGCTGAGCCTGCTGATAGTCATCTCAAGGCAGCAGTTCCAATGATCGGTGGTCTCCATTGCCGTATGAGCTTTCTTAGAGCGATCGGGCACTTGATGACAGAAAAAGGAATAAAAGAAGTGCTCGAATGCCTATATGCCGATAACACCATTAAGCATATCCTTAGCGGTAAGGTTGTTTCAAGAGCCATGAGAGCACACTAGCTTATAGATTCAGCATTGCAGATCACTCTCATTTGTAAATCGTATAGTTTCGACTGCAAAGATGACATATGGGCAAGTCATCAAGACTTCGCAGAAGCTTCTGCAATATGTATAGCTCTTCTGAATGCGGAAGTAACCCTTGAAGACGCAGCCAACGCAGACGTAGCGCGTCGAATACAAACACAAATGATGGAGTTTCAAGGCTCGCTTGCAGAACAACAGGACTGTAAAAATATGGCTTCAGTATTCGGAAATGTTCGGATTGCTTAAGAAGACCATCAAGGAAGAACGGACCGAAAACTGGGTGTAGTATCTTCAAGCACTCTCTGAGATGCTCCCTTACTTTGTAGCTGCAGGCCACAACCTGTATACGAAGTCGGTGAGAGTATTTCTTCAGCAAATGGAAGAGCTGAAAGAAAGTAATCAGAAAAAGGTCGCGGATGGGATGTTTGTCATTCGAAGAAGCGATAGATTTTGGGCTGGGCTCTCTCCCATCTTAGTAATTGAGTAAGTACTGATGAGGTCGCTGAAAACAAGCATGGGACTCTCGAGAGGAAATGGAATGAGTGAGACGCAAAGATTGATCTGGACAATGTCAATGCCAGTGCGAGCTGAAATTAATGAGCTTATGCAGTCTCTCACTGGCGTTGAGTACGTGTCATCTGACCAGCACGTTTCCGCAAGACCAGCTCGGATAGAAAGAGATAGAAAGGACGTAAAGGCTTTAGTAGCTTTTTTGCGCAGTCCTGTCCGTGTGACAACTGCACTCAATTGCGCAATATATCGAATGGTATGACAGCAGCAAGGGATTTCAACGCGGATGCAGCAAAGGTGATAGGAAAAGAAATTCTGAAGTCAATGGACGACGCCGATGCCGATCGCTACATCTTCAAGCGCAAAAGCAAAGTGATTACGATTGCCTATCAAGGCAACATTTCCGAAGCTGACGGTGAAGACATGCAAATTACCGCAAGTCTTCTGTTCCGACGCCTTGCAGCAGCGGCAACTACAGCCGGAGGGGATATGGAAGTAACACTCAGATTCGACTATCCTACTGCCCTTTTTGAATCGTCAAGCCTGACGCGACAACCAGATAAAGCGGAGCTAGCGAAAGTTATTTGAAAATTAGCCAAGGCAGAACCTGTGATGGTCCTATCAAAAGAGCCGGAAAAATACGTGATCGATGGTGGATGGCGCTCCAGCATATTCCATGGAAAACAGGAAACACTTTCGAACGGATTTGCAACAGTTACGTCTCATTCATTTACCAGGTCTGTTTAACAAAGATGTCACCTAGCTTTCACACCGAGTATGACGCTGCAAATGAAGAAGGAGGACTTATTGCGAAATCCCAACAGCAAGCAAAACATTATTCCAGCTATTGGTAAGAATCTTGTTAAATCCGGCCTCACTGTCCTTCATGCAGATAGAGATGTCGACCTTCTGATTGCATTAACAGGTGTTAATGCGGCCAAGGAAAGGGTAACCGTTGTAGTCGAAAATGACACTGATTTATTGATCATTCTCCTCCATCACCTGCCTCCGGAAGCCAGGGATCCCTACTTCGAAACCAGTACCTAGTCAAGAGCGCTTTCAACTAAATATTGGCATATCAACTTTATCAAAAGATCACTGGAACAGGTTTGTCACTCTATTCTTGTTGACAAAGACATCAACTTTTGTGAACCCAGAGAGACTTTCACCAACTCCATCGGCTGTGAAATTTCATTCTTATAGAGTCTTCTATCAGGTAATGGAATGGCGTAATATTGCGTTAGAACTCGACCCGAAAGACTGGGGTCGGCGATTACGTGACGGACGCCTCACACCAATCATGACAGACATCGGACCTACTCTGCCTAATCTGCTAAATGTGGCTTCACTAAGATCGCTCGTAGGCCATTACATTATTTTTTTGGAAACATTACATCATATTAAAAAAAAAAAAAAAAAAAAAAAAAAAAAAAAAAAAAAAAAAAAAAAAAAAAAAGAAAAAACGAGCAATTTTCTACACACAGTTTGCCAAAATTTATGGAGTGAAGGAGTCTCTCCTGGGAGAGCTCTTAGGCCACCAAGGAAAGACCCGCTACTGTTGGGAACCATTACATAATGACAATAATTATTTATTGCATTATTATAATAAAGAATAATTATAATAATAATTTTTAATAAATTAGAAAGCGAATGATTGTCTATGGACTTGAAAGAATTTAGGAGTTTCCTTGACCTTTTTAAAAAATCAGGGACTTGCGCCTAATTATCCCATTTTAGAGATATCAGACGGCTTTAGATGTCCTTTATTGATATGAACAGCACGCACTTGCGAGTCGAGTTCAATAAAGAGCTGTCTATTATTATTATTATTATTATTATTAAGAGGGGTGGCTCTACTATCACTAAGTCGAGGCTCAGGCCTTCAAGGTCCATTGCCTATACACCCCAAAGACTATGCTCTATTTATCATTGGGGGGGGGGGGCAATGATGGGTTTGGCCTCCCCACCCTTTCCATAAATCTTGCCAACTGTCGGACTTCTCCCTCCCTTACTATGTCCTCCAGCTTAACAATAACACTATGAAATACCTCAGGCCGGTGTCTAATACTAGCTGGACAAAGTGATGTCTGCAGTAAGTCATAAAAAGGACGTGAAATGAAAGGGATTTTTTAAAATCATTTTTACTTAGTGTTTTAGAGCAGAAACTGCTCAAAAGCTTGATTCATACAGAGGGAATCCTGGGGTATGTAATCAAGACCCAAGGAAGGAGGGTCTCTCTTTGGAGCATTTATTTTTTTTAAACCCTCCTCCTCTCCTCTCAGTGACGACAAACTTTAAATTCAAAATAAAATCTAATTTTAACTTTAGACGTCACCTACTCTTTTTTTTATTAAATAGCAGCCGAAATGGAAACACTTCAAGTCACCATATACTACCAAAAACGTTCCAATAAAAAAAAAAAAAAAAAAAAAAAAAAAAAAAAAAAAAAAAAAAAAAAAAAAAAAAACAAAAAAAAAAAAAAAAAAAAAAAAAAAAAAAAAAAAAAAAATGAGCATTCTTTGAACCAGCAAGGAAAATTTAAGAGTAAATACCACCAGCACGTTCATTAAAAAATGTCGAAGGGTAGCTATTATTAAAAAAAAGATTGTATTTAATCAACTGGAAGACAATCAAGCTTAGTAGCCATTATAGTAGTAGCGACCCCCTTGTTCTGTAAAAAAAGAAGAAAATAGTAAAAAGCTGGTGGTTCACAAATTCATGAAATAAGCGTATTACTAAACGCTTTATTTTTAACTAAAACCGCAAGCTACATTTGTTGTTCTATCATCCAGCTTCTCATGTTATTTTTTTTAATAAAGATATTCATTTTCATTAGCACGGTTAATAAAAGAACCAGTGAATTGATCTTCCTCGCTTTAAATTTGTTTTTTTTATAAAATGAAGAAAACATTTTAGTCTATTTTATTTCTGAAAACAAAGATAGAGCTGTACTAGATTATGGACATTTTTATTTAATTCAACTAAGTCCTTATATTTACTTAGTGCTAGCCTCGTGACCAAAAACCTCTGTAAACACGAAACAGATCAAAAATAGGTCCTTTAGCCGAAGTCTATTTGCAATCATAGACGGTGTATATCTCAAAACGAAAATATATTAAAAACGAGTAAAATTTAAATAAGATAGTGAAAATTAAAACAAAACTTTTCAAAATAAAATAGTCATTCGAATTTTTCGGTTTCATATCTGGAAGCTTTTATCAACGGAAAACAACGAAAAAAAGCCTAAACAAAACATATAACCAAAGAAAACAAAAGGAAAAAAACATCGCTCTACAAAAATACACAACAACAAAACAACTCATAATTAAACAAAACCCTATATGACAGAGAACCAAAGCACAAAACACAAAGTTAACAAAACAATTATTTTGTTGTTTATTTTTTTGCATTGTGTTTTTTTTTTCCTTTGATAAAGACTTCCGGATGTGAAGCCGAAAAATTTGAATTTTTACTATTATTTTGTTTTAAAAAGTTTTTTATTTTTTTTTTTTTTCTCTGTCTGAATAAAGAATTTACTCGTTTTTGATAAATTTTCGGTTGGATTATAAATGGAAAGGCACTGTGGTCTAAGAAATTATTGGTGTGCGTCTCAAAGAGAATCAAGAATGCTCATCTTTTGCTCATTTTATTTTACATAATATCTTTTTCTAGGATATTATCGCTCATTGGCTGGACCTTATGAATATTGAGGGCTGGGTACCTCGTGAACAGATTTTAGGGATTGAGGCAAGAGTCAAAGTTCCTGATGAGTTTGTTGTGCAGAAGAATTCTAATGCCAATCCGCCAACTTTACTGCTTCCTCTTTATGATATGTTTGGTGAAGCTGAATCCATTTCTCAGAGCGATTATGAATACCTGCTGAGGGCTTGGCCTCGTCTAGTTACATGGTAGAGTACAGTCATTTTTATTTTGGAAACAATAATAAACTACAGTGTGAAGTGTAGCTTTTAAGAGCCAGTTTCATGTATATATTTGAGAGAAAATATATTCAAGAATAATAACTTAGCCCAAACGCCACAAAAAAAAAAAAACATGAAAAGAACTAAACAAGAACAACCATTAAAAACAGACGAAAAAGATTTACTTTTCAGCCTGCCAATTACATAGTATATTTTGACCTCGCTAGCGGATCCTTCTGACGACACACGAAGGTGCTTCTCATTGAGCATCTTATTGTCACATGCAAATTGCGTTTTACCTGTCCTTTAGTAGCTAGCCTTGATTGCAGCAGCCCTCCTTCTTATCTTATTTATTGTCGCATTTTGGAAAATGCTGTGACAACCAGACAACCAAAAAATCCATTCGTTGTTTCTCTATTTCGTAAAATATCAACTACGTCCATCGCGTTGGCAGAGAAAAACACGTTTAGTTCGAAAATGCAGAATTATGGATCTTCTGCTAGTTACCACTGAAATTATTTCAAAACATAACCAATAAAGCTGATCTCAAGTAGACCCATTTCTAGTGGAGTGTTTTTTCTTTTAATATATAAATGTAATTAAACGGGATTAGCATAGACAAGCGGCAGATCATTCCCGTTTTCGTCTGCTAGCTTGTTGTGTATAGCTCGGAGTCAAGAGCTTGTATACATATGCGAATTTACCATTATTTGCTATTTATTAAAGTTTAGTTTCATTTATTTGATGTGAGGTCTGCTATTCGTTTTCGGTTTTAGTTTTCTGTTGCGTATATAACTTGTTGTTTGTCTTAGTCGCTTTGTTTTTCTTTTTTCCATTTTATTTGTTCCTGTTGTTCCTGTTGTGTGCAGTACTCACTGTATACCAGCTGTTTCAATGAATAATAAATCAGTAAACAATCTACAGCAGCATACAATATCAGACCCCCTCCCATCCCCAAGAGAGTTAATACTAATCGGGTTTGGGCCAGAGGTCCCAATTATTTTTCATAGCTTATTTCTTCCTTTTTCCGTTGAGAATTTTTGGTCTGTAAGCTTTGCTAATTAGCCAAAGTCCAAAGAAATAACACCTTGATCTCGCTAGGTGGACTGGCGATTTATCTGGAGCAGTGGCATGGTTACCTCGTGTCGCTGGTGGTTCCGGATTGGGGGAAACACCAGGTAGATCCACCCAAAGATTACTAAAAGCATATTTAATCTTTTGTGATTTTGTGAATTCAATGTAGTTGTAGTTTGTGACTTCAAGGTAGTGTTTTTTCCTGATTGTATTACGCCTATTCGTTTTTTCGTAGTATAGGCTAGAGTAGTAAGATTTATAGGTAACCTTTTTCCTTGGGAGAATTAACCTCCTAAGTTGAGTCGGGCATATCTTTGCTAGAGAGGATACCCAGATGTAAGGCTTTGTAAATTAAGTCGGTTTTTGTGTACAGGCATAAATTACCTGTTTGGTTATACTCGTAAAGGGCCCTCTTTCCAAACCAGGTTCAATTGTTGCAGTCTGAGGTGGCTGCTGATACGTCTCAGGACTCATGGTTAATTCTAAGCATTAGCTTTTCTCCGGGAAGGCTTTCCTAAGCAATGCGAGTAGTCTTCGGCCGTAGTCTCTCTATGTGTTTTCATTAGGAGTGGAGTGTACCCCTAAGCGTTACTGTTAGCCCCTCTCCAACCCCTACAGATGGCAACAACCGATTGCTAGTACTGAAGAAAATCATTTGAAGCTAGATTTGAAAATCTGCAAATTTGAATTACCCTTAAGGCTGATTGTTAATATATTCTAAACTCTCTGGGCCATTTTCTTTTAAATAAACAATACCTTACTGAATTATGGACTCTAAAGTGAAATGTTTTTATGAATTATGTCCTGATTATAGAATTGATTATAGAATCTGATTATAGAATCTCCCCGAGAATTTCGGTTACCATGGTAATTGACGCTACAAATTACTTTATGGATGGAACCCTTATGGTAGCTTTTAAATTTAATTCCACAGATGATGACTCAACACACCAGACTAGAAGCAAAACAAACATACAACACTTGCGAACTGAAAATTAGCGCGGAGTTTCTTTTCCAGCTTTACGTATACACCAATCGTTAATACCACTTAACATGTTCAGTGACCATGGTAAGCTGAAGTTGACTGTGGTAAAGCGGGTTGAAATGCACATAGTAAAAGAAGCAGAGCCAAATACTTGCAAATTTCAAATTGTCATATTATAAATAGTTGAAGGATAGAACGGTCCCTTAGTACCCCCCATTAAAATATTGAAACCACATTGGATAATTGCAAAATTTCGTAGTTATGTCACGATCAAAATAAAATATTTGGAGAACACTACTTCGAAATGAAATTGACGAGAATTTAAAAATTATTCCAATAACTTTATTTTGAAGTTATTTAGTCTTATTTATTTAGTACTACGCAAATGGCAGGCAAACCTATATTTTAAAATAAATAAGAGATAAGGACTGCGGATTCGTAAAAAAGGGTAGCAAAGTATCTAGAGCAGATGAAAACTCCAACAACCTAACCTCCCCAACCCCTTCAGGGATGTATACAGCATGGAGAGATCAGGACCTGGACCCCGAAATCCTGAATTTTGACCGCTCTTCTTATTCAAATTATCATTCAGATTCCTCTTTTTTTTTATCAACCCCTCAGCCGAGACAATTCCTGCGAAAGTGGCTGGCCCTCTTCCCCTGACACATATCAATTACAGCTACGAAACCCACAACATTTTCCGCGCCATAAAAACGTACCACTGAAGACCAAGCTAAAAAAAATGTTGGAAATTAGTATTACAGGAAGCCTATTTTATCTTAAATCGTGA
Organism: Artemia sinica; assembly: GCA_027921565.1. NCBI lineage: Eukaryota > Metazoa > Arthropoda > Branchiopoda > Anostraca > Artemiidae > Artemia > Artemia sinica. The sequence continues at coordinate 3,843,044 of CM051263.1, read as the reverse complement.
TGGACAGGTCCACGAGGCATCTCTTGTTTTTATTTTAAAAATTGTTATGCTGGGGACCTAAGAAATTTCAATTTGACAAGAAAATGATTTTTTATAGGATCGTAAAACTTTGCAAGAACTCGTTGTTTTAATTGTTTAACTCGTTGCGTTAAAAATTAAATGCATATAACTACTAAACTATTAACGTTTTTCTGTTCAGACAGTTCGCGGTAACGAACTGTAAGTAAGGAGCGACCCGGCTCAATAGTAACCAAAACTCTAAAAAACGGAATTTTAATACCAATACCTTTATCAAAAGAATTGGTTTATTATGCTGGTTTTCAAATATATAAGTTTCATTAAGTTTAATCTTACCCATTAACGGCTACGAGTCTGAGAAAATTTGCCTGATTTTTGAAAAAAGGGGTAAACACCCCCTAAAAGTCATAGAATCTTAATGAAAATAACCACCAGATTCAGCATATCAGAAAACCCTACTTTAGAGGTTTCAAGCTCCTATCTGCAAAAATGTGGAATTTTGTATTTTTTGCCAGAAGAAAGATCACGGATGCATGTTTTTTTTTTTTTCATGGGTGATCGTATCGACCCAGTAGACCTAGATTATCATGAGATAGGATCGTAAAAATTAGCAAAGAATTCGTTGTTCGAAAATGTTTAAGTGCATTTAACTACTAAACTCTTAACGTTTTTCTATAGGAAAGGAACCGAGTCTTGAATAAGCTGTGTGTTAACACTTATATCATTGTTTAAAAACAATTATTGGTGCAGTCATTTAATAACTAAATAAATAATTAACAATTGCTACGTGGCTTGTTGTTAGCTGATTCCTCCTTTTGTGCACATTAATGTTGCGATTTGTTCATAGAGTTAAGGAGTTTGGACACAGTTTGACGAAATTCCTAACTTAAAAGACTATGTTAAAATTAAGTTTGTTTAAAACTATGCTACAATTAAAATCGATTACGCTAGATATAAGCCGATCCACATTTTCGTACATATTTGTGTTGCAATGTTTGTGCAGAAAGTTGTTTTTTTCAAGACATTGATTAGTACGCTTGATAATGACAATGTATATTTAATTTCTCAATCACATTTTAAATGAATATAATTTTTTCTTAACTTCTTATTTCAAGTCCCGAGCCTACACGTCAACTTAAACATCAAATTACTCTAAGTAAAAAAAATGCTCCAAGTTACTCAGGCATTCTGTCAACATTTATCTTTTGCATGTCTGTTAGGATTCAGCCAAATTTATTTGTCATTGTCCCATCTCATTTTTTTAAGTTAAAGTATATTTTTTTTAATAGGTATGACTGGTTCAACACAACTCAAGTAGGACGTGAACCTAGTACTTATTACTGGCAAGGTCTGTGACCCCACAACGAAAAGAGAGCTCAATCCAAAAAGTTTCTCATCTGGCTTGGATGATTATCCAAGGGCTTCACATCCAACAGGTGATGAGCGCCATCTAGATCTTCGCTGTTGGATGACTTTAGCCTCCAAGTTGATGAGCCATATTTCAGAGCTAATTGGAAAAGATGGCCAGAAGTATTTTGAAACCTGGCAGTATTTAGCTGATAATAAACTATTGGATAAAGTTCATTGGTCAACTAAGAACAAACGGTTTGCTGATTATGGCCTACATTCCACTAGTGTTAAGCTAAAAAGGCCAAAGACCGAATCAGGTATGTCAAGGCCAGAAATGATTCGGGAAGTGTTAACTCCCCCTACATTAGGTTTTGTTGATGATACATTTGGCTATGTTAGCCTTTTCCCTCTTTTCACACATATCCTTAGTCCCAGCTCACAAAAACTGGGAAGGTTTTAGATGATCTCAAAAATCCAAATTTACTATGGACAAATTATGGACTTCGATCTCTTGCAAAAAGTTCACCTTTATATGATAAACGAAACACGGAGCATGACCCTCCATATTGGAGAGGTGCCATATGGATCAATATGAATTACCTTACTCTTAAGGCCCTCCATCATTATTCCAATCTAGAAGGGCCATACCAAATCAAGGCTAAAGTGATACACAATGAACTTAAAGAAAATTTGATCACAAATCTAATAAAAGAGTATTACAGGACAGGGTATATCTGGGAGCAGTACAGTGATAAAAGTGGCGAGGGCATGGGATGCCGACCGTTTACTGGATGGTCCTCATTAATTGTCCTTATTATGGCAGATATATACTAAAAAGCCAAGTACGATGTTCCACATCACTTAATGATGACTACAAACCTTTAATAGATTATAATTTGTTAGGTGAATCCCAATGACACTCCTTTTATTGAAATAAGTGACGGCTTAGCTGAAGGTGTTAGATTCGTTCGTAAAGTCCTCTCAGTAGAAATGTTTCTAGAGAATAAGTTTTTACCTTATTTTTTTTTTTCAGAACCTCATTGGATGATATAATGCAAAACAATGTGAAATCTTGCGTTTGGAGATTTGAACGTTATTTGAAACGTTAAATTGTAAGTTATTTTTCAAGGAAACAATTTTACTTTTTTTTTTCAATATTTGAAAACAAAATATAGATTATTTTTCGTGAAAAGAAAAGATCTCTTTTGAATTTTTTTTTTGTTCAGAATCAAAAATGAAACAGAGTTTCAACAGTTTGGAAATATCATTTTAAGCGCTTTTTGTGGTCTTCTTTTCCTAGTCTTGTGATACAGTTTTAGTTTCCCTGTATTACTTCCATAAATTTATGTTGTCAAGTTTTGTCAAATAAATTTGGAGTTAATTATTTTGTTATTTTAATCAGAATTGAAAGTAGTTAGGCAGAAATTGTCACCATAAAAGTTGTATACTTTTATTGCCAGGACCAACGCACTATGGTAACTAAGCTTCATAAGGCTTAAATTTTGAATATCAGTAGAATTCTGGAAGTATGTGCACAAATGGGGAACGAGGTGTGGATTGAATTATCCGACCACAACAGAAGATAGAACCCAATGGACGTACTGGGTCTAGCCGCTTTTCGATGCCGAGTTTTGCTAGTTTTTTTTTTTTTTTTTTTCGGCGATAAACAGAGAATAGAGCCCATGGAAGAACTTGGTCTGGCAGCTTCTCGATGTCGTGTTGTGTTTGTTTATTAGACCATAAACAAAAGATAGAACCCAGTAAAAGCATTGGTTCAGTAGCCTCAATGCCAAGTTGTGCTAGTTTATTTGACCGAATACAGAAGAAAGAACCCAGTAGAGGTACTTGGTGCAGCGGTTTCTCGATGCTGTGTTGTGCTAGTTTATTCGACCACAGACTGAAGACAGAACATAGTGAAGCATTCGGTCCAGCAGATTTTTAATCCAAAGTTGTGCTAGTTTGTTCAACTCTTAAAAGAAGACAAAACTCACTGGAAGCACTTGGTACAGCAGCTTCTCGATTCCGAGTCGCGCTGGTTTATTGGACCACAACCTGAATATAGAGCCCATTTTAAGTACTTGGTCCAGCAGCGTCTTGATGCTGAGTTATGCTAGTTTATTCACCACAAACAGAAGATAGAATCCACTGGAAGCACTTGTTGCAACAGCTTCTCGATGCTGTGTCGTGCTGGTTTATTGGACCACAACCTGAATATAGAGCACATTTTAAGTACTTGGTCCAGCAGCGTCTTGATGCTGAGTTATGCTAGTTTATTCAACCACAAATAGAAGATAGAATCCACTGGAAGCACTTGTTGCAACAGCTTCTGGATGCTGTGTCATGCTGGTTTATTGGACCACAACCTGAATATAGAGCCCATTTTAAGTACTTGGTCCAGCAGCGTCTTGATGCTGAGTTATGCTAGTTTATTCAACCACAAACAGAAGATAGAATCCACTGGAAGCACTTGTTGCAACAGCTTCTCGATGCTGTGTCGTGCTGGTTTATTGGACCACAACCTGAATATAGAGCACATTTTAAGTACTTGGTCCAGCAGCGTCTTGATGCTGAGTTATGCTAGTTTATTCAACCACAAATAGAAGATAGAATCCACTGGAAGCACTTGTTGCAAACAGCTTCTCGATGCTGTGTCGTGCTGGTTTATTGGACCACAACCTGAATATAGAGCACATTTTAAGTACTTGGTCCAGCAGCGTCTTGATGCTGAGTTATGCTAGTTTATTCAACCACAAATAGAAGATAGAATCCACTGGAAGCACTTGTTGCAACAGCTTCTCGATGCTGTGTCGTGCTGGTTTATTGGACCAGAGACTGAAGATAGAATCCATTGGTCCAGTAGCTTCTCAATTCTGTGTTGGGCTGGTTTATTCCATCGAGAGTCGTTCCTATGGCTGGTGGTGCTTGGGAAAAATTTAATTACAACGACCCTTGCCGACTCAAATATAAGCAAAAATGCCGAATCAAAGTGGACCACCTCCCCAGTCACGATGCCCGGGGCAGCTGTCCCCTTGCCAGCTCTTTGAACGGCTCTGATTCGACCACTAATTAAATACAGAAGCCAATAAAAGCACTTGGATATAGCAGCTCCTCGGTGTCAAGTGGGGCTGAACAAGCCTGTATCTTCGGTAAAGTAAGCAAGCTCACAAAAGAATTTCGTTCTATGTAAAGTCAAAGCAAAAATGAAATGTTATTCTTCAACAAAACTACGGGTAAAATAAATCTTTGCTTCGACTAGATTTTTATTCGTCAGATCACAAATCCACATGTTAAAGGCTTGTCACTAGAACAATAAGAACTGTAAAAATAAGAACTGTAAAAAAAGAACTGTAAAAAATAAGAACTCTAACAATAAGAACTGTAAAAAAAAGAAAGAAAAAAGAATTAGTCCATTAAATTCACTGTTACTGCAAGAATAACAAATTCACAGTTTAGAGGTTTTTGTATATTGCAAATGGTGAAATGTTTTTTCACTTTGACCCACTTCAATTTATAAAACCCTAGCTGGGATTTACGATACACTACCTACAGCGAATTTCAAAGTTAAATTTTGAAATGTTTTACTTTTTTTAGTTCAAAATTATGCCTTTAAATCCCACGCAGTGTACGCTTTCATTAAAATTTCAACAACCTCTCAACAAAATTATTTTCGTGGGGAGGGGGTCAAGCATATTTACCCCATCTTTAATCTTAGCTCAGTGGAAATTAAATTCAGCGACTATTTTTGTGAAGTCTGTTTAGATTTTGCTTATTGCTCCCTAAAAATCTTCTGATCTCACAAATTAAATACAAATGCACGATAGCTTCAAAGTATCTCTCTTTTTATCTTATCCGTCCTTTAAAACACAAATGCATACACACAGAAAACGATTCTGGCGTCAAACTGTGTATCAAGCTTCTACTATATTGGTCCCTTTGCGTATAAGGGGTGGAGAATACTTGTCCCCACAGCGTGAGTCGCCAGACCATAGGCCGTATCTCCAAAACTACAAATTCAAGTAAAATGAATTTGAAGCTTTTCAAAGCTGCTAGCTTCAAACGTTATTGAAGCAATCTACGTAGACTATCAGTTTAAGAACTTCCAAAGTCTTAATTCGTTCTTATCTAAATGTGGTATCTGAAAGATGGCCCCACGGAGTGTTTTGTTTTTTCAGTCAAGCTTAAAACTTGCGCTTTGTGAGATACGCCCTTCGGTCTGTCAACCGACAACATGTGGTTCTCCTCTTTAGAGGCCATGTCATATTTTATTTAGACACAGAAAGCTTCTGTTCATCTGAGGGTCATTTCATGGGAGGGATGCGGTAGATGGCAAGCTATTATTTATATTGCAACCAATGACTTTAAGGGAGGGGCTGAGATTATTTATATTGCAACCAACGAAGAGGGGCTGAGATTATTTATATTGTAACCAACGACTTTAAGGGAGGGGCTGAGATTATTTATATTGCAACCAACGACTTTAAGGGAGGGGCTGAGATTATTTATATTGCAACCAACGACTTTAAGAGAGGGGCTTAGATTATTTATATTGCAACCAACGACTTTAAGGGAGGGGCTGAGATTATTTATATTGCAACCAACGACTTTAAGAGAGGGGCTTAGATTATTTATATTGCAACCAACGACTTTAAGTGAGGGGCTGAGATTATTTATATTGCAACCAACGACTTTAAGGGAGGGGCTGAGATTATTTATATTGCAACCAACGACTTTAAGGGAGGGGCTGAGATTATTTATATTGCAACCAACGACTTTAAGGGATGGGCTTAGATTATTTATATTGCAACCAACGACTTTAAAAGAGGGCCTGAGATTATTTATATTGCAACCAACGACTTTAAGGGAGGGCTGAGATTATTTATATTGCAACCAACGACTTTAAGGGAGGGGCTAAAATTATTTATATTGCAACCAACGACTTTAAGGGCGGGCTGAGATTATTTATATTGCAACCAACGACTTTAAGAGAGGGGCTTAGATTATTTATATTGCAACCAACGACTTTAAAAGAGGGCCTGGGATTATTTATATTGCAACCAACGACTTTAAGGGAGGGGCTGAGGTTATTTATATTGCAACCAACGACTTTAAGGGAGGGGCTAAAATTATTTATATTGCAACCAACGACTTTAAGGGCGGGCTGAGATTATTTATATTGCAACCAATGACTTTAAGGGGGGGCTGAGATTTCTCGACCACCTACTATCTATATAGTTACCAATCCTTCCTAATTATATGATTCTGTGCTATAGTTTTTAAGGCATGTTTTTTTCTGTATATGGGTCAAAAGCCTTCGAATATAGTATTATTATTATACCTATAGCTCATCAGTGGTAGGATTATGTGACAACTGTTGGATAACCTCTTTACTAAATTCATCATGAGAAAAATTCTGATTCTTTTTTAAAAAAGATTGTGCAACATCCCCTTCTAAAAAGGAATTAACAAAATATTCAGTCCACCACACACTCGGGTTAACTACACGCGTCAGAGGATCTGTCGGCAGAGGGCACGTAAATACTCGTAGGTCTGAATGATGTGAGTACTGTCGATCTAGCAGTCGAAGATCGTCAATTTTGTGTGCTTCTTCACATAGATAACAATGGAAACTATCAATAAAACTCTCTCCATTTTCATCACTCCAAGATTTGGCTTTAAAAGCATCTAATAGTTTTTTCATTTTGTATAAGCTGGCCCATCTTGTGTTGAAGATGTTGGTTGTAAGTTTCGTCGTCTAAGTTTAAGGCATGTAAATAGTTGGCTAAAGATTTTGGGGTGTCAAAGTCCGAAACAACGATGGCAGCATTTTCGTTGGGCAGCCATTTCTGAAAAAAAATATTCTTTAACGTAAAACTTAATGTTAAAGACATCTTAGTTAATTAAAAAATTAAAATTATAAGGCAATAGCTACTTAAAAAAATCAAAACAAAAAAGTCTTCAGTGCCTAATTAAAACTTGAAGAAAAACTTGAGTGATAAAAACAAAATTGACGAATTATAAAATGTATAATTCACCATACACAAGTGTGAGCAGCTTCTGTGTTGCTTTTTTGTGTTGTCGGTGGAATCTTTCGTGTGGGCATATCTATACAAGTAAAAACTTCTCAACCTTTCATCATACTTTATACGCACAACCAAGGCATGCGCCATTAGAATCTAAAATTGGCAGAGCATGGACTGTGGCGTAAAATGCACAACCTTAGAACTGGGGGAATATACACCCTTAGAGTTGTAAATATTCAAGAATATTAATAAATAGCGTTCTGAAATACAACGGCTGCGGGGACTATCCATACTACTACTACTAACAACTCACTATGAAACTAAGCCGCTAATACCCATGGTTCGGCCCAATGGCGCTCACGGTTGGGGCTCAAATATACATTCTATATTTATTGCACTAGAAATGCACTGGGTATTGTTATTACATCCTTCAGCTGTTAATAATATTACGCTCTTTACCCAATGGATCTTTACTACAGGGAACATTAGAGCATTACCTGTGATATTGAAATACGGGATTATATATCCCTTGTGGCTTTTGGTCTACATATCCATCCCTGGGACACCTGGATATTTTTTTACCCTGGGGGAAGCAATAGGGTTTCTGAGAATGGTCTTTTTCATAAAACTGAGACATATTTATGCACAATATTATAAGACTGGAATTCACAAGAATTTTCCCAAGAGCTGGTGGCGGAAAGGTTTGAAAAACTGGTTCCTATTTTTTTTTATAAAAAAAGAATTATTCTTATTAATATATCAAAAAATTTGGTGCCTTTTTTAAGTTTTAGTTCCAAGAGGGAAGCCAGGTCTATCCCCCACGGTGACTGATGACTTCATTTTAAAACTTAAAAAACACACCTGACACAGACAGATTTACGAAAACAACGGACAATTTGCTGTTGCACCAGCACATTTTGTGGATAGATTTTTCAACTAATTCCGATTATCGTTCGTATCATACTGGAATGCCGATAAGCTAAAATATGAGAAGAGAAATACAGTGAGTGCATCCCATTTTTTTGTCACATAAGTGTAGGCCTTTGGAATAGCTTCCCGGACAGCATTAGGGGCTCTGAATCGGTTTCTTCATTTAAGTCCCAGGTCAAAGAATTTTTCCTTAGTCAAGATGTAGGGGGAAAGCAGGTTCTTTGTGACGATTATGGTTTTTTTCTTTCTTGTCTTTTGATTATGTAATTTAATTAATTAATTAAGCTTCTGTGCACATGTCATTTGGTCTTCTAGTAGTGGCCATGTTTATTTCATTGCTTTATTATTTTGTGAATTGTTGAAAATAAAGATATAAAAAAAAAAAATAAAAAAATCCACCTGCTAAATGATGGGTATCTTTTCTTACGCTCACCTAACTCGCAATTAAGTTCCAAATAGACAAATTTAAATTTAGGTATTGAATCAAAATTTTAAGTAAAAAATTAAAGAACGTAAAACAAATAGTGATTTGAAGTACAAGGACTGAGTACAAAAAAAATGCGGTATTTTTATTATTAGGCACACTAATAATATTTATTATTAGGCACACTAATAATATTTATTATTAGGCACATGTGCCTGTAGTGTGCCTATGATATGGTGTATTCCGCGACTAAAGCCACGAGCAAATATTAACATGAGTAGGGCTGATAACCCTACTTTTGAAAAAATTATCAAAACTTTAAGGAAGAAATGTCAGTGTATGTCGATTAAACTGACAATCGACGGTTATTTGTTTGTTTTGTTTTTCAGTAAAGTGCAAATTGTGTTCTGATCTTGAGAAAGCATAGGGGTTATCAGCCCTACTCATGTAAATTTTTGCTCGTTTTGAGTTTCATTTATTTATTGATAGTGATTTGTAATGGTTTTAAACTTGGAAGATTATTTGACTTTATTTTTCCTCATTCTTGGCTTAATGGAGCTCTTTACTTTTCTTTGAGAAACTTGTCTTGTGGAATCTTTTAAAAAAATTATTTTCTGTTCGTTTTTTTATTGACATAGTCTCTTTCATGGAAAAATAATATTGTATATCTTTTCAGTTTTTCTTCAATAAGAATCCATAGTATGTGTTGCTATTTGAATCTTGGAGAAACTTTTCAACAATTTTTAATCCTGACACAAACAGTATTTTTTAATTTGATTTTATAGCTTCTGAAAATGACCTGAAAAATAAAACTTAACATCATTCCCAAAAGATTCTATCTATGCTCTTTGACAACCTGGATACACTTACGCTCTTTTTAAATATTTAAATTGTAAGAGCAGAAGTAGTAATAGTAGTTTACCCCCAAAATTTTCAACTTTAAAAACCCCAAAAGTTTCAACTTTAGTTGAAACGATACGAAGTGCCCCAGGCACTTCGTATGGAAGGAGATGTCGTAGAACTTCGAAAAGGGCTCATTGGATTGGAAGGCAACAAACACCCCATGCCTTTTGATTTATTTTAAAGCAACATTTCGTTTTAAAGCATAAAGGGCCAATTGCATAATTGTGGGGGGTTGAAATCCTAATATTCCTAAAGACATAGTTGCTGAACCGTTCTACTATGCTGAACAAAATGGCTGTCTTAAAATTTTGACTGGATGCGATTGGAACATGAATGGGCTTGAGAGAAGGGCTGCTTGCCCTACAATCTCTTGTTATTTTTAAAAAGGTCACCAAACACTCGTGCTGTAAATGGAGTGCAAAGGGGAGGACTTCCCCCTTCATATATCTAGTAAAAAACATTTTAAACAAGTAAAAACAAAGTGAAAACATTTTAAATGTATTTTTGTTTTCAGTAAAGTGCAAATTATGTTCTGGTCAGCCCTACTCATGTTAATTTTTGCTTGTTTTGAGTTTGACTCGGTCGTTTATTGTATGATTTAAATCAACAAAATACGTTTAAAATGTTTTAATTTTTTAAACTTTAATAAATTAAAAATTATTAAAACTTTAAAGGAATATATATCAGTATGAATATACTAAACTGACAAACCACAACCATTCTTTTTTTCAGTAGAGTGCAAATTATGTTCTGGTCTTGAGAAGGTATGGGGGTTTGTCAAAGATATATACCTTATATGCACCCAGGGCATAACTTACAACTCTTGCCCTGAGAGCTGTGGTTGATCTGTCATTCTCAAAGACATAGTTTCCGGACCTTTCAACTTCGTTGAACAAAATGGCTATCTCAAAATTTTTATTGGGTGAGTTTGTGAAAATGGTGGGCATAGGAGGGGGGCTGGCTGATCTCCAATCACTTTCGACTATTAAAAAGAGCATTAGCCCTTTCAATTTCCAATCGAATGAGCTCTTTTTGAAGTTTCTACGACAACAAATGGCCATCTCAAAATTTTTGTCAAATACACTTCGGGAAAATACGAGGTGTGGGGGGGTATCCACCCTCCGATCACTCTGAATCTTAAAAAGGGCTCTAGAACATCTGACTTCCAATCAAATGAACCCATTCTGGAGTTTTTACGATCACCCTTTCTATACATACCTTATATGCCCCCAGGGCATAACTTATAAACCCTTTGCCCCGAGGGCTGTGTGTGTGTGTGTGGGGGGGGGGGGGGGTTGTTGTCATCCTTAAAGTCATAATTTCCGGACAGTTCAATTACGTTGACAAAATAGCTATCTAAAAATTTTGATTGGATGTGTTCGGGAAATGGTGGGCGTGGAAGGGGGGTTAGTTGCCCTCCAATCAGTTTTGACTATTAAAAAGAGCACTAACCCTTTCAATTTTCAATCGATTGAGCTCTTTATGAAAGTTATTAGGACAACAAATGGCCATCTGAAAATTTCAATCAGATGCATTTTGGAAAAATACGAGGTGTGTGATGTGTGTGTGTGTGTGGGGGGGGTACACTCTCCGATCACTAAATCTCAAAAAGGGCATGTAGACTTCTGATTAGTAATACAATGAGCCCCCTCCGAAGTTTATACGATCACCCTTTCTATATAAACCTTAAATGCCCCCAGGGCAGAGCTTACAACCCTTGTCCTGAGGGCTGTTATAATCCTTAAAGACATAATTTCCGGATCTTTCAACTACGTTGAACAAAATGGCTATCTCAAAATGTTGATTGAATGTGTTTGGGGAAATTGTGGGCGTGGGAGGGGGGGCTCTATTGCGCTGCCTATGATATGTTGATGTACCTGACAAAAAACATGATGTACCGACAATGTTTATGGCATACCGACAATGTTGTATGTTTTTTTTTTGTTTATTGTTATTTTTTTTATAATTATACCCGACAGAAAACGACAAATTCGGTACTTTGATGTTGTGAAAGTTCCGTTAGTTAATAATGTATCATTAATTCATAACCTTAATGTTTGGTGCTCCCAATAAATAGGCACAGTTTCCAATCGAATTGGTCTCCATAATTTCTCCGTGATGTAGTCATCATTAACAGCGTTTTCAAACGCAATTGCAAACTTGTACTTAGATATTAAGTCCAGAAACTCCGGTCTTCCATTGAACCAGTAGGATTGCGAAGACTGAAATAAAAAGATGTCTGTTAAAAACAAAAGATTAGCAAACACAGACAGTTCAGTACGCAAAGCCAACTATGTGATTTTTGTCATCTTTAACGAATTTTAACAACATTCAAAGCGTTTGGACACGGGAACTTGAAGCGCAAAACACATCCGAGCTCTTAAGTTCCTATTATTGACTTGTAAAACTGACCAGAACCTGTTTGATTTAAGATAGATCTGTTTTTCAGAGTCAACACATAAGTGTTGAATTGATAAAGAACATTGTGTCTCACAAGCTTATTTTTTTAGACATTATCAGACAGAACGGATTATCATAGAAAGCTGGAAGAGGGCTCGTTAGTTGTAAATAATGAATTTCAGTTTCTGTTTACGAGCCTAAACCGATCAAAGGGCCGCCAATTACCACAAATCTCCCCAGTGCTCACAAGGCGCTGTGTCAGAATGCCAGTACAGACATTGTCATAATAACACTCTCCGGGTCATCCAAAGAACTATTAGGATTGCAAATGCTGGAACAAAATAATATCTGACAAAACGGAGAAGATAAGCAAAATGCAAAGGGCTAAGTATTAAAAGGAACTATGTCCTTAATTATTAAATCCTAAAATTATGAAATTATACGTCCTAAAATTTATTAATATAATTACTATGTTCTAAATTATGAAGCATCATCAGGCATAGTGGGATAACACAAATATTCTGCAAAATGATCTTCCTCAAGTCTTGACGGGGCCGATTTCATATTTTCAAGTCAGCAGAAAATAATAAAAATAGAAAAAAGGCAATAAAATAAAAAGTTGCTACGTCTAAGATTAAACCGATGCAAATGGAAAACTCGTGAAAAACTAAAAACTAAAAAAAAAAGAAACTATCAAAAAGCCTTTACGGCCAACTTAATCTAAAACAAAACAAAAACAGGCGAGACAGTTAAAAAGACAAAGAAAAAACTAGAGTAGGGCAACGTCAAGCTCTAAATTGCTTCTCCATCACTCCCCAAACCAGCATAAGGTCAAAATTGAAATAAAAACATTAATTTTCCAAAAAAAAGACTGCGAATGGATACTTTTCGTCCAAAACAATTTTTTTCATTTCTTAAGCACATATGCGCAAATACAGCTGACGAAAAAGGTGGTTTAACCCCACCATTTAGGTCTTTCATAAGGAAATGCTGTGCGACTATCTTACCCTTATTTGGCTTGGTATACGATGAATTGTGGTAATAGCAAATGGTGAACCATGCCCTAGACTATCATATATATACATGTCAGCTTATACAACTGTATATCAAGCATTAGCTATACAAAAAAATGAGGTTCGACTTCATTGCCTAAGTTTATATACAAAGAAAGCTTAATACAGTAGTTACAAGTTTTAAAGCTGAAGGATAATCGAATACTAGAAATGTGCTGCTAAAGCAAATATATCCTTTGGGGGAGGGACAAGAACACCGGAAAGCGGTGATTTCTAGGGCATTGGTTCAACCCAATCAGAACCTAGATTACTACATATTTAATCAGATACATAGGCTAATCTTCTACAGCCATAGTCTTGTTCATCCTAACCTAAAGTTTTGTTGTACATTACGCTTTGAATCTATTCTTCCCGTATCATTGCGATATAAGGCTCGCCACATCTTATAGCCATAAATATGTTGTGTTACCATGTACTGGACAAACTCCCTTTTGTCTTTAACAGCTAGGCAATAATATTTTTCTGCTTTGTGGGTATCTCATGCCAAAAAGGGGAAAAATCAAAGTAGGTTTGAGTTCATCAATTTTAAAATCATTACTACAAACAAAAGTTAATTGCCACAAATAATTGTGGCGCTAACATCCCCCCCCCAGAACCTACCAAAAGGAAGGTTCTGGGCATCTGTGCTTTACTGAATGCTAAATAGATGCTGACAACTGACAGTTTTGCTTGGCCACGAACTATGTATACTATAAAATATGAACAAACAAAGTTTTACTTATGTTTTTGTCACACAGACAACGGTTCAGAATACCCCCAACGTAGCAATCCCCAGCTGTTGTTGGTGATTGCAGCCTTGATTGCAGTGTTGTTGGTGATTGCAGAGCCTACTTTTGCACTCTGACCTGTCAAAACTTACGAGAGTTCATTCATTTTGCTAATATTTTCATCTAGGATGCTCAAATCTTCAGCATAATATGAGTCTAGGAGAGTTTTAATTCCCAATTTGATTCTGTGCTCTCCCATAGCCTTTGCTGTATTCCTTAGGACAAAGCCTATTAAAAGATGAATATAATGGGGATATAACGAAGCTCTGCCAAACCGTAGCAATGTTATTCTCGAACATGGCACTAATCACTATAATGTGTTTATCTGGTATGCCATAAAAGAATAGGACCTCCCTTAAAGCTCTTCTATCAGCTGAATCAAACGTTTGCTAATAGTCTACAAAACTGAGGACTAAAGAGACCTGATGACTCAGGCACTTCTCAGTAATGCATCTAAGTGAAAATTCCGTCGAAGCATCCTCTCCCCCTCCTAAGACCACACTGTTTTAACTTAAAACTTTCTGTATAGCACCTGAAGATAAAATATATGTATGGCGATTTTAGATCTACCTTATATGAAGACACACATACAAAAACCTGATCTTAGCCAGGTTCTTTAGTTAATGTCTGAAAGAACCCAAAATCAGTATAAACAATAATTCTGGCTTTGTATGTCTGCATACAAAGCAATTTTTTCCAGCAATTTTTTATTGAGTTTTATCCGATTTTTCAATTCTTCTTAGTTCTTCGTTATTTTCCAGTGAATGATCCGTAATTTTTGAAACATAAAATCCAGGTATTTAAATTTTACATCTATATCCATGCGCCTGGGGCTGAGCTGGTAATGCAATCCGCAGAGACCTACTTTACTACTAACAATTAACAGCTACTAACAACTCACCGCAGCAAGAGGCCGCCTGAGGCCAACACAGCTACGCACGCTCCTCCTCTATCCCAATCTATTCAAGGCCTCCCTCCTTACAGCCTCCAAGGAAGTTCCCATTTCCTTTAAATCTTTCTTTATGAAATCCTCTCACCCAACGGCAGACCTACTTTGGACAATTCAAATGTTCTCATGAAAATGGTTATCTTGTTATTTTGATCTGACGCAGAAACCAATGCAGTTGGCTGTCTTCTACGACCATTAAAGCTAACACTAGAACATGTAATTCACCATCAAATGAGCCCTCTCCCATCTACTCATCATTTGCTCCGCATGATGAGGTCATGAGGAAAAACAATACATGATATACATAGCTTTTAACGCCCAGGTTGGTAGAAATAGGGATAGATGGTATCCCAGCCTTGATAAATTTGGTGTAGGAAAAGAAAACAGTAATGGATACAGACTTTTGCAATTTTGTAGGTATAACAATCTAGTAATAACCAATACGGTGTTTAGTCATAAAATGGCTCATAAGTTAACATGGTATTCACGTGATGGTAAGACAGCAAACCTTATTGATTATGTTATAGTAAACCGAAGACTGGCAGGATCAATAAAAGATACTCGGGTATATAGGAGTGCTGTTATTGATGTTAAAAGTAAAGATCACCATCTAGTAGTGTCAAGGGTTAATTTAAAGCTCAAATATTGGAAGGGTAACTACCCCCGGGAAGTTATGATGTTGGTAGACTCCAGGATGAGAATTTGAGAGAAGTGCTATGTACGAGAATAACACTGCTGCGGTTAAGGTAGGAAATGAGGTTAGCAGCTGGTTTTGTATTAAATCAGGAGTTAAGCAGGGTGTGTTCTATCCCCCTTTATATGGATTATTTTGATGGACTTTGTTTTAAGGAGCACTGGAAAGGCAATGGGAAACCACGGAATCAAATGGAGAGGAAAAAGTCTCCTGGACTTGGATTATTCTGATGATTTAAGCATCCTAGATGAAAGTGTGAGTAAAATGAATGAAGTTTTAGAGGTTTTGCGAGTTCAGGGTGCTAGAATTGGTTTGGAAATTAATGTTAGGAAGACTAAGTCACTAAGGCTAGGAATAAGTGAAGTTGAAAAGGTGACGTTGGGTAATGAAAAGATTGATCAGATGGGCAGCTTCACTTACCTTGGTAGTATTATTAGTAAAGATGGTGGGAGCAGTGAAGATGTTAAAAGTAGAATAGCCAAGGCTCAGGGTGTTTTTTCACAGTTAAAAAAAGTTTGGAAGAATAGGAAGATAAGTCTGCAAACCAAGATTAGAATATTAGAAGCTACAGTGATGACAGTGGTCAAATATGGCTCTGAAGCATGGACGCTCCGAAAAGTGAATGAAGATTTGCTAGATGTTTTCCAGAGAAAATTGCTTAAGGATTGTTCTGGGTATCCGGCTGACTGACCGTATTTCAAACAACAGGCTATACGAAAAATGTGGTTCAATACCGCTCTCTAGGGCTATAATGAAAGAAAGGTTGAGGTGGCTAGGGCACGTTGTGCGGATGAAGGATTACAGATTGCCGAAGATTGTTCTTTTCGGCCAACCATCTAGGGATAAATGGAAAGCAGGTCGTTCCCGTCTGGGGTGGGAGGACGTCATAAAGAAAGATTTAAAGGAAATGGGAACTTCGTGGGCGGGTGTAAAAAGGGAGGCTTTGAATAGATTGGGGTGGAGGAGGGGCGTGCGTAGCTGTGTTGGCCTCAGGCGGCTTGGTGCTGCGGTGAGTTGTTAGTAGTAGTTAGCAGTAGTAGTTTGCTATTTCAATGCTACTGCTTTGAATTTGATAATAATACAGAATGCTTAACTGGCTAAAATTGGACTGGAGAAGCTATGATCATCATTTATCATAAAACTTAGATTAGAATTAAGTTTAGTAGCAACTAGCAAAGAGGTTTTATTAAGAAGCTAACTAGTAGATTAGTTAAAATTTACAATTAGAGCAAGAAATTAATGATTATGATGACTTACCCTATTGGTAGTTGTTTGTTGTTTAGACATTTCCCGTACGAATCAATTGAAATAAATTTCATCAATTCTTTTACATATATATCTCGTTGCGATGGAGCATCACAAGCTGACTGAACGTATATAATGGAAGCTAAACCTTCTTCTTTCGCTACAATATTCTTTTTCTGAGTAGATTTAAAATATGTCAAATCTAAAATAAATAAACTAAGCAGTAAGTAAATAGGATACACAAATAACACAAAACTGCTATTACTACTGAACTCACGGCAATCCTGTTTTGAGTTTTCATGCATGTTACAATGAAAGACTGGAATCTGGTAAATGTCAACATTCACCGGTGAATGTCCGAAATTCCTTTTCTTTACTTTGATTCAGTCAACTTTGCCAGTCAGATTTGTCAGTCTTATAAAAGGTTTGATGGTACAAGTTAAAGTTAGGTTAGGTTAAATTAGGTTATGAATCTGAGAAGTGGGTAAGAAACTTAACCTAACCTGTCACCATCTAACTTTGCGTAAAACTGACAAAGCTGACTAAATCCAAGCAGAAAGAAGAAAGTAATTTCGGACATTCACCGGTGAATATCGACATTCTCCAATTCCGGTCTTTCATTGTAACTTACATAAAATTCAATTTAGATTTTTTGTTATGTTTATGTCAAAAAGTCAAAAAAGGGGAATATGTGCAAAGAATATTTGCAAAAATTTTTGCAAAGCTATACAGCAGCTCTTTCATTTTTTTTTTTAGCTTAAATAAGAGAAGTAGTTACCCTTTAAAGGTGATTTTAAACGTGGTTACAGCTCAAATTTTTTAGTAAGTGTCAAAACTAAAGTTGATTTTGAAGTTTAAAAGAAAAAAAAAGTTTAATTAAAAAATCAACGTTGAAAAATTTTTTAGCTTTCGTTGGGGATCTTGGACATAAATTGCATTCCTAGAAATTTTATTAGTATTTGGAGAAACATCTACTTTCAAGAGGTAGACAAGTATCTTAAGAATTTAGCTAACACTTATCTTTAGGTGACTATGGCTTTTTCTTCGCTGACAGTTTATAAGTTATATGCTCAAATATATACTTGGTTTACATGTGTCTTTTACATTAAAAAGGCAGCCTCTCTATACATTGCTCAAATATATATGCAGCCTCTCTATATATATGCTCAAATATATACTTGGTTTACATGTGTCTTTTACATTAAAAAGGCAGCCTCTTGAAATATAGCATTTAACAAAAGACACAAAGACAAAACAATCTTTAATGACCTGTAACACTGGAGAAAATAGGCTATGTATAAAGCGTATTCGCAAAATATGCATGGCTCGAAATACATGAAAAGAAAATATACAAAAAAAGAAGGAAAGAGAACAAGAAGAACGGCAAGAAAGAGAAGAAAACGAGGCAAATTCACGAGAAAAAAAAATGGCGATAAGAAAAGTCAAAACCGAGGTAGAAAACATGAAAACATGGCAACGAGGCATGGTTTAAAACACTTGAAAAAATATATACCAAGAAAGAAAACCGAAGAAAGAGAACAAGAAGAAAGGAAAAAGAAGAAAATGTGGCAAATACATGAGAAAAAACGTGATAAGCAAAAAGTCAAAACCGAGGTAAAAAACAGGGAAAACATGAAAGCGAGGCATGGTTTGAAATACTTGAAAAAACATAAACCAAAAAAGAAAAAGGAAACAAGAGAACAAGAAGAACGGAAAGAAAGAGAAGAAAACATGGTAAATCCATGAGAAAAGAAGAGTTATAAGCAAAAAGTCAAAACCAAGGTAGAAAACATAGAAAACATGGAAACAAGGCATGGTTTGAAATACTTGAAAAACATATACCAACAAAGAAAAAGGAAGAAAGAGAACAAGAAGAAAAACGTGGAAAATCCATTTGAGAAAAGTGGTGATAAGCAAAAATTCAAAACCGAGGTAGATAAAATTGAAAACATGAAGACGAGGGATAGTTTGAAATACTTGAAAAAACATACACCAAAAAGGAAAAAGGAAGAAAGAGAACAAGAAGAACGAAACAAAGAGAAGAAAACGAGACAAATCCATGAGAAAAAAATAGCTATAAGCAAAAAGTCAAAACCGAGGTAGAAAACAAGGAAGACATGGTTTGAAATGCTTAAAAAACATACCAAAACAGAGAAAGGAAGAAAGAAAACAAGAAGAACGGAAAGAAAAGAGAAGAAAACGTGGCAAATCCATGAGAAGAAAATAGTGATAAGCAAATAGTCAAACCGAGGTAGAAAACATGAAAACGAGGCAAAAAAGAAAAAGAAAGGAATAAAACAAGAAGAAAAGAAAGAAAAGAGAAGAAAACGCGGCAAATTCACGAGAAAAAATAGTGATAAGCAAAAAGTCAAAACCGAGGTAGAAAACATGGAAAACATGAAAACGAGGCATGGTTTGAAATACTTGAAAAAACCACAGTTTATATAATTATCCAGTATGATCTTTCCCTATCTCACCCATTATAAAAACCCGGACCAAGGTGCGAGTGCTCCAGAGAACGTTTTTGCAGATAGAAACATAAGCGGAATCAGATCTTTTCACGGGTAGACAAGTCAGACTGTGATCTAATCGGAAACAAGTGGAAACCCGCTATTACGAATAATGCACTTTGTTGGAAACAATCGGAAACAGACTAACCCGCTAATGCAGAAAGAAGTGGGAGGAGCTTTTTGTTCGTACCGAGAATGAAGACCAGAAATGATCTGCGATAAACTTACTGGATAATTATATAAACTGTGGAAAAAACATACCAAAAAAGAAATTGGAAGAACGAGAACAAGAAGAATGGAAAGAAAAGAAAAGAAATAGTGGCAAATCCACAAGCAAAAATAGCAATAAGCAAAAAGTCAAAACCTAGGTAGAAAACAACCAAGGATGGCATTACCCATCAGCCATTATAGATCCACTAGCCTGCCCTGAAGGATACTTCCAATGACTATGGTATAACATATACAAACTTAACACACATTACAAAGAAGAAGCCTAACTAAAAATCAAGTTTTATATGATCGTGCTGATATTTTAACACAAATAGGATATTGAGGAGAACAGACAGTGTTAATTTTCTCTTTTTTCTTCGAAATTTATGCTTACTCGTCAAATAGATGGCATACAACTAAAATATATACTTAGAGTCATATGCAGAGAATTGATAAACACTATTTTGCATATAAAGTGATTCTTCAACGGAAACACTTGGTAATAGAAGTGATAATAACAACATATTTTACCAGTTTTAAAACAAACTCAACTTACACTCAAGTCAGCATATTAGCCAGCATTAATTACGTGAAGTTGGGGGAACTAAATTTTCCTTATTTTGTAAATATAGAATGATTCATCACTGATCAATTACTAAAAAGTAGTTGAAGCAACATCTCTTACCTGCCTTAAAAACAAACTAGAGCACTCTAAACAACAATCTTAGCATGAAACAAGTGAAGATGGAAGAACTTCAATCTATCTTCATTTCTCTCATTTTTGGATTACAGAGTATTTCTTCAATGGAATCAATTACTGAAAGAAGCAGTTGAAGCAACATCTTGTCAGCTTTAGAAACAAACTGGATACTCCAGTTACAATCTTCTGTAACACGAAACACGTGAAGCACCAACACTCCAACTTCATATTTTTTTTCCTTTATTAGTATATCTGCTCTCTTTAAACGAGCAACAATTGTATAGATTTATTTATTTATAAAGTTTTTTCTCGAAAAAGACCCCATACTTCTTGTTTGAAAATCGGCACCCTGACATTTTCTGACCTAAAAAACGATCTAGATAAGTGACGACTTTGAGAAAATTCGTTTACAGCCTAAATTTTGGAAAAATTTATATGATGAACGTCATACTTATGAGCACATTTCAAGACCATAAATTACATCATTTCGCCCACAGGAGTGGTTGTATCGTTTTTAGGATCTATTACGTATGCAGAATTATAAAAGATGACAAACTGCATTACAGAAAATTACAATTGAATAAGGAACGTCTTATTTTAGCGCCTGTAAAGGATAGTAGGAGAAATTGATATTTAGTATACATGCCGCGTGCAAAATTATACAAAATGACAAATAACAAAATGAATAAATAACTGAACAATTAAAGAAAAAGATATAGAACAAGAAACAGCAACAAATCATATTGAATCGCAAGCGAAAACGTGACTTAAAACCAAAATACCACAATAATAATGCTATTGCAGTCTATATATTTCAAAAAATTACAATTGAAAAGGGAGCATTTTATTTTAGAATTTGTAGATGATAAGCAGTAAAGAAGAATTGAATTCACAATAGAATTTCTTAATTCAAGTTAAGTTGTTGATTCGCCATTCTATGACTTGAAACTAAAGGACAAAATGATGATTATGCCAATGCACATTTTAGATATCTCAGAAGGCATAGGCATTGGAACATTCTTGGTTGCTGCTGAATTATGTAAAGGTGCAAGTAAAGCAAAAATATGGCGACTGGGGAAAAGCTGGGAAAGACATTTTTTGGTATCTATGACGTCATACAAAATAACACATGGTTTTAAATGAATTCGAACAGCTAAAGTAAAAGGCATGAAAAAAAGTTGGAGATAATGATGCACGAAAATGAAGTGCAAGCGAGATCTGCGGCTAGAGTACATTTCACATCTGCAGCTAAAACCAGTATCACAACGAATACATCGAAACGTAAAGGAAACCTGAGGTTAGAAGAGAAGCAACAGTGAGAATCACAATGAGTTCCAGAAGTAAACCAATCCTATAAAATGGATGATTCTCTGATGTATTAACAGGAAAGAGGAATTGAATTCATGGCAGACTTTCTTGAGTCAATTGTTATTGTTTATTTGACACCTAATGACTGAAAACAAAAGAAATAACGAATATATATACTACCTTTAAACGAGCAACTGTATGTTTATTTAAAATACCTTTTTTTAAAATCATATACATTATTAATTAACTAAAACAGCAATAATTGTGTATATATCTGTTTATTTTTCCTCGAAATCGGCTGTGCAGTTTTTTTTTTCTTAAAACTGGCATATTGATATTTCCGGCCTCAAAAACGATCCAAATAGGTTACATGTTTAAGTAAGAATGCTGAATTTTCCCAGGGTAGCTGTATCGAACCTAACCTGACGCCATGACATCAAGAATGAGTTCACATTATCTGCATTTAGAAGACAAGCAACAAAGAGAATTAATATAGAGAAGCCTGCCACCTGTCAGGGCCCGGTGGCAAAGCCACCTGGCTCCCAGTACTTTATCTTTAAATTTTTGTTTTATTTTTTGTGAGTGTTTGCTATAACAATGACAAATATTTCACTATCATTGTCATTTAGCTTCAATCAACAAGTTATAATCCAGGTGAGAAGAAATCTAAAGGGACATTCTGGAGCACTAGAAATTTAAAGAAAACTAGAACCAATACAATTGATTTTAAATAGCCCATTAGTATAGTTAACCCTTAATATTAGCTAATAAACTTCTGACAGTATATGCCTTTTAATTTAGGTTAGCTTAGCTGTCAATACTTAGGACATGTGCTCTGTAGGAAAGAAGACTGACTTTCTCAGATAGTCTACCATTGGAAACCAGACTGCAGAAGAGGACGAGGTTGTTCAAAGAAACACCTTGCCACGAACTGATGATACAAATCCGAAGATTGCTGAGACCTCATTAGTACCTGAATGGGAATTGTTGCAGCACTGCTTCAGGGCGAGTGGAGAGGCTTCGTCGACTCCCTATGGCTCTAGAGCAACTAAGGTCTAAGGTAAGGTAAGCTGTAATATATTTCCCAGCTTTGTGGTTTCACTTGTTTAGGAACAAATTAGGGCATAACATAGGACCAAACTTTGATAGATTCGCAAGTCTAGAAGATTTTCAGATGGAAGAGGGGAATGTCTGGTGCTCTAGAAACTAGTCCTATTCTAATATACTTCATGACATTTGTGTAAGTTAATGGGTTTAAATCAATACCTTCAGTCAATATTCTTGTAATAGAAAGGGGAGGGAAATCCTCTAATAACTTATAATAGATAAATTATAAGACAGCTTACCCGTTATTTGTTCTACTGACTTCAAATGAACTAAAGTCAATGGAATATCACTAAATTGACTATAGGTTGCTGAATAGTTGAAAAATTCTGCTAATGCAGCGTTACAAAGAATGGGGTTATTCTTTGGTGATTCTTCATGGAGCATAGCCCAGACTTGACTCTTTCTTGGAATTGGGACATCATATGGTTTAAAGTCAGTGCCATAAAAAGTGATTACCTTTAAATATAAATCAGTTTTAATAAGAACGGAAAATGAGCTGTATTATATAAAGTGGTTAGTTGTCAAGTGGCAGCTCAGACAACAACTAAATAAGATGAGAAACACTTGAGAAAAATAGCTTTACACTTAGATAACAGACGTTTGTCTAGTAAGCAAGCGCTTCATGGAGAGTTATCATGGACTTTCTAACCTTTAAATTGTGCAGAGTTGAAAGAGATTTCAAACATATTTATCCGCTAGAGTTAATTCTGGAGCCTAGCTATGGGACAGGACACTCTGACCATTTCTTAGATTTAAATATTAATATTTCAGATAATAATAAATTAGTTTTTAAAATATATGACAAAACTGATGATTTTAATTTTGAAGTAATTAATTTCCCATTCCTCGAAAGTAATATACATTCAATCATCACTTATTCAGCTTATTATTCCCAAATATTTAGGTATGCAAGGATTTGCAGTGATTACACAGATTTTAAAAATAGATGTCAAATGCTTAGCCAAAAACTGATCTTAATAGGTTTTCCTGCCAATAAAATTAGTTGGCAATTTAAAGAATTTAGTTTACAGTATAATGAGCTTTTAGGTAAATATACAAAAATTATAAAGAAATACTGAAGGATATTTTAATATAATTTCTCTTTCATTTTTCTTTTCAGATTTTCCTATTTGTACAATGTTTCCAGACCAGCTTGAAGGACTTTAAATCTATAATTGGTTCCAGAAACCAATAAAGCACTCTGTTTTATAGCTCACGTCTGACCCATAGAGTCTTTAATTGTTCCAGAATTGTTTTTATGTTTCATTGACCCATGGGATTCCATTAAGGATAGAACTAATCTTATTTTGTATGTATTATTTTAATAGTTTTACTAGTATGCATGTATTTCACAAGTTTTACCTAACATAGGGATACCATAAAAAAGCTTATGGTAGATGCTCCACTGTGCCGGGCAAAGAAAACAAAGCGCAAAACCCATTGAGGCAGGTGGTATTCTTCTGATGAGCCCTAATGAAAGGTCACTACATGGAAATACTTTGTTAGATTTAAGGTGCTTTTGCTTGTAAATTTACAACAGCTTACATTTATTGATGACGACTTTGCATGGATTCAGACATTTCTATTTGGTTGACGGTTCAGTTATACTGTTTTATCCTATGTAATTGAAGAAATGAGTAAGGTTAAAACCTTGTTCAAGAACTCATTTATCTCAATTGCTGGATTAGGATGATATTTCTTTTCTTCTTCTCTCTCTCTCCTTTTTTTTAGCCAAGTAATTACCTCTAAAAACATTATACATACATACACAATTATTACTCACATATATATATATATATATATATATATATATATATATATATATATATATATATATATATATATATATATATATATATATATATATATATATATATATATATATATATATATATATATATATATATATATATATATATATATATATATATATATATATATATATATATATATATATATATATATATATATATATATATATATATATATATATATATAAGAAAAAATAATTGAAAAATAAATTATAGGAATAATACTTTTTGAAGATAAATTTCTTCTTTTCCAGATACTGAATCTCTTTGTTAGTCTGTTTTTACTGAAGTGCAAAAATATAATAGTCTATACAATTTTACATCACACTCTGTGATTTTCATTATCTGTCAACTTTTATAGCATCTAACTTGCAAATTCAAATATTTCAGCATAAAAATTGAATTTTTATGCAAATTTTGCACTTTCCATTTTTAACATTTGTATTTTTCAATCTTTAAGTCAACCATAGTTACTAACATGAGCCTACTTTACTTACACAGTCAAGACCAAACAGTTTTAACAAGGGAAATTGAGCTTCAGTAAAGGGCAATTTGAGGCCCAAACATTGAGATTTGCATCTATTTCTAATAAAAAAAAATCATGAAGGAACCAGGGGTATCTTTGAACTATCCTTATGGGGAATACCTATTTCTTGATCCAGTCTACGTATTTCCAATCTTTCATCTCTTTTGTTTTTATTCTAAAAGCTTATAAATATTTGCTGTTATCTATATTTTGATTCTTTTTTTTTAATTTTATGTATTTTTATATTCCTTCATTGACAAGTTTCCATTATCCTAAGTAGGCCATGTTCTCTCTTCCCTTGGCTCTCACAGTCAAAACTCTGAGGGACAAAAAAGTAATCTAAGCTTCATAAAAGCCATAAACTTCATTTGCTTCTTCGTCAGCCCTTTCATGTTGTTTAAACATTTGGGGAGAGGGGTTCCATTGAACCACTCTTTTATGGAATACTACCCAATTACTCCTATGTGTAGGTCTGGTGACAACTTTTTTCTTGCTTTATTTTAGAAATTTTAGCAATAATTTTGACTTCCTTGCCTATATCAGGAATGGTTTAGATACCCATGGGCCCCTTTATTATTTCCCTACCATGAGGGTGAAGGATACCTTTGAAATTGTATGCTCTCGAGACATCTTTGCTTTGATGCAGGTTCAATAGTGAAACCACACTCTTAAAAGTAAGAGAGTTTAACTACTCCCCTTTAAGCTTAAAAAAAAAAAATCCCTGGTCAAAATGAAAGATTTCCTTCTAATTTATAATAGAATCTTCCAATGCTCTTATTTGAAAGAATTTCTATTCATTTTTAACTGCTTATGTAACGTTTCTGCTATCTTTCATGTTGGATGACTTCAATAAATAGCTTTTTAGAACCCCTCTTAACACTACAAGAAAGCTTGGTCATGGAATTTTGTTACGTGACAATCTTTTTTATCTGGACATATCATTAATTTCATATACATATTTCACAACAAATCAATTGTTTGCATGTTGTTGTAAAATGATTTGAAGTTATTTCTATTGCCACTAGATGTAGCGAAGTTAATTGAGTATTGGTAGCTATGGGTAGCATCTCAGTAGCTAGCAAGGCCAACTAGAATAGTTATAAGGAGGCAAATAACCTGCTAAGTCTTGGAGAAAGAATTAGGCTCATTACAGATTGTAATATTTATCAGTTCTAAGAACACAAATGAGAACAGGAATTGACTAAGGGGTTACAGGCACATAACATCAGCACTTAATCCATAAATAGTAATTAATAAATCAAGCAATAATATACAACACTTACACTCAAACCAATCTCTTCTATTCAAAATCCGATAATTAGTGCTACAGCCAAGACTTAAGAATAGAAAGAGACCCAATTTTTGTTTTACTTTTGCTATTTATATTTTACTCCTAATTAGTAATTTCTTGACTATAATATCTATGTTTTAACCACAATATTTAGTGTATTCTAACTCTATCTGTCTTTATCTGAAAGGTTTCCTTTCTTACTTGTCTTCTCTGATAATAATGTTTGGTTTTGAAGGAATAAGAGGCTATTAACTTGTTTCAAGGACTAAAAGACTACTGACTATTTGATATAGGTTGGTTGTTCATTACAATGTTTTTCTTACACTTCCTTTTCTTCATAGGAGCTTTTTACTAGAGTGAGTTGTCTAGACTGAGACAAATAATAGAATATTCTAACAGAACAAACATCTCTGGCAAAATAAATTCAAAAGAAAAAAGAATGTTTAAAAGCTAGAACTAAACAAAAAAGAAGTAGCATCAAATTAGAATTTGGAACAAATTCACACCTGCCACCCCAATTATCTTTTTTGAAACATTTTTATAGTAAAGGCTTTTTTTCTTTAGTCCCTACAAGATAAACCAGATAAAAATAACAAAAACAAAGTTTTCTCAAATGAAAAGACAGAGCAGCATTAAAACTTAATACAAACAAATATTATTCTGTATAATATTTGTTTACTATAAAGTAAACAAATTTAATATTTGTTTTTATATGTTTTAATAATATTTTATTTGTTTAAGTAAATATTTGTTTAATATAATATTTGTTTACTAGTAAGGCTGCCCTTACTTCAACCCCTGCTTGTTATTAAAAAGGTCATTGAATTAGAATGAGAAATATTTTTAAAGCAATATAAAACTTAAGAGGAGAAGGTGGTTGCCCCCTTCACAATATATAGATTGAAAAAAAAAGTTTAAAGAATGTATTTGCAGAATGAATTCATGAAGCATAAATGTGACACAACAAAAAACTGGAACCATAAATATGCTCCTGGGTCAAAAGGGGAAAATAGAGGTTATCACTAAACTACAAACTGAAAGAGGAAATTTGACAACCCCAAAAAAACATAGTAAACTATTTATGTAAATATTATTGCAGTGTGGGTGCAAAACCATGTGAAGATGCTCAGAAAAAAATAATAATAAAAAAACAGGTTCCCAAAATAGTTCAATCTGAAGTTGTAGTAAATACTCAAATGAATTTTAATCCTTGTGATGTAAATGAAGTGGGACAAATTATTAGTGGAGTGCATTTGAATTCAAGTGGTGTAGATGGGATTCCCCAGAAGATTGCCAAATCAGTTTAGTCAGTTATAACATCTATTCTATGTCATTTGATCAATAAATCAATGGAAAAGATATTTTTTCAGAAGCTTTGAAGGTAGCTAAGATAACACCATTACACAAAGGAGGTAAAAGAGATGACCCTTCAAATAAAAGACCCATTTCTATTCCCATTTTTTCAAAAATATATGAAAGGTAGTTGGATCAAGGCTAAATGATCATGTTGAAAAAAATAAAGCTAACACTCAATTTGGTTTCAGGAAAAGACTATCAACTGAAATGGCTACAATCAAACTTGTGGATTGGGTAAATGAGGCATCCAAATTGGGCTTGATTCCAGCTGCCTTATTCCTAGATTAAAGAAAGCCTTTGACACAACTGACCATAAAAATTGCTATTTGGGCTGGATAAAATCCATGTGACAGGAAACAGCTTCTTATGGTTTAAATCTTACTTGAGTGGCTGAAAGCAAATTTTGGTGAATGGGTATTCAACTTTTGTAGCTAATGGGATAACATAGGGAGTATCCAAAGGGTATATACTAGGTCCTTCTTTGTTTTGAATTTTTATGGACCATGTTGAGTATTATGCTGCCCCCCACCTAGACCCATAACATCCACTGTGTTAGTGAGTTTTATACTGTATATGATGTCACTGAAATGGATATTATGATGTGATTTTTAATATGATGTCAGTTATTGCTGTAACATGTCTGTAGCCTTTTATACTAGTGCACAATTTCATTATAATACTGTAATGAATTGTTTTGTTGTTGTTCTTTAAATCCATATATGTATGTTATATCATTAACATGAAACATGTGACATCATTAAAGGAAAAGTGGTTTCCAAAATTAAGGCTCTAAACAAATTTTCTTAAACTTGTCATAAATCTAGATTATTTTTTCAAGCCAGGAAATCCAAGGGTAGCAATTTAATACAAAATATAGAGCTAACTTCAAGATAAAAATTATAAATACATATACATAGGCATAAATGGCAATTTGTTCTTGTTAACCAATTATTTTAGAAACAATAGATTTATACTTTTGGTTGCTATGGGCTTTTTTGAGCATTTCAAGGACTCAAAATCTGATTTTCCCCAGAACAGATTATTGAATTATGAAAGTACAAGAAAAGACGTACTCATATTCATCTTAGCCTAACTAAATTAGGCCTATGTTGAAAGTGCAAATTTTACCAAAAGAGCCATTTAGAAACATCTAATTTTCACTATATATAGTTACTGCAGAATATTGGGGGTTAAGTAAAGTGGAGCACTTTAGGGAATGATAAAACTAATTATTTTAAGTTTTTTATAGCCTAGATGTTTTCCTGAATTTTATGTTATTTTCTTCTTGACAACCCTAATTCTATACTGATACCCACCTGGCTACCTACCAAACTTTACAATTTTCAGAAGGCTAAATCCATTATAAGACTATATTTCTGCTTAAAAAGGCCATAAAATAGAAAAATTCAATGACTAATCATTGAAACATGGAAAAAAAACAAATAAACTGTTGGCTACACGACACATAGGCTAGCCTTAAATAACATAACATACAGATGCCTGGTCTGATGCACTCCTATTATCAGAAATTAAACATGTTTTGCCTCCACAATTAATGGGAAAATCTCCTGAGTTAATAAAAGGGGTCCACCAAACTATTAGATGACCAAAAGCATCGTAGTAGTTAAGCCATAGAACTACAAATCCAAGAATCTGTTTCATAGACATGTGTGACAAATTCAAAAATTTGACCGGCTTTCATTTTAATGACCTATTTCAAATGGCTTTCGTTCGACGAAATTGACCTAAAACTTAAAATGAAGGCAACTAAGTGCTTTGAAATAAGTGGAGCTTCAAATTCAATCACAAATATTCTTCTTAAAATATACATGACAAAGTTTACAATTTAATACAAAGAGCATATTCCAAGGTACCAAATTGTAAGGATTACTGTGTTCTAGACCACAACGCAGTGCCGGTTTTCTTTTCGGCGGAGGATAGCTGACTAATAGCAAAAACGGTAATGCACTGCCGTCTGACATGCATTTTTTTTTAAATTATGGACGAAGTTCAAATCTTTTTGAGATACGCCAATTGAAATATTATTCAAACACAAATATATACATACAAATCTATCGGTGGCCTGTGTTTACACCCCCGATGATTACCCTCTGGAGTATACCTCCCGCAGAAAATACCCCCCCCCCCCGTGGAAAATACCCCCTCCGGAAAATATCTACCCCACGGAAAATACCCCCCCCGGAAAATAGCCCCCGTGGAAAATACCCCCTGCGGAAAATACCCCCCCCCCCTCGTGGAAAATAAGGCTTTCCAAATTTGAGAATTCTATTTGAGTTTTACTTTTTTAATTTCTGTAGGGGGAAGAAATTTCGATACTTGTGTATTATGCGCCGCTCACTAGAGTTTACGCTGTGTAAAATTTGAGAACACACCGGGTTTTTCATTAGTTTCTTCGTTACTTTAGAAATAAATTTGGGCTATATATTTGCACATTAGGGGGGGGGGGTAAAGTATAGCGAGTCTGCATGCAAAATGTGTTTGGTACAATTATTATGCATATTAGATAGATAGACAAATAAGTGTATTTTAAAGCCAAATATACGGCCATGAACACAGTAAACTAACATAAATGAAAGGCACAAACAACATAAACTTTGATCAGTGATCATCATAAACCACTTAAATGAAACACTACATTAACTTAATAATGGTACTTAATACTTGGAAAAACGGTCATTGAAAAAAAAGCATTTAACACTTGGAAAAAATACATTTACTTTATACTGGGATTTTTTTTTTTTTTTTTTTTTTTTTTAGTTAACAAAATTTCCAGATACCTCGCTATTTTTCTGAAATTTTTTAGTGGCCATATACCTAGAAAGAATTGTTTTCTGACATCAAACTATCCAAATACCTTACCCCCCCTAAGTGCAAATATATAGCCCAAATTATATATTTCCCATGTATTTTGTCACTTGTCTTTGTCTTGTCTCGCGTTAATTAAAAAAAAAAAAAAAAACTAACGAAAAAACTAGTTTTGTTCTCGAATTTTAGATAGCGTAAACTCGAGTGAGTTGCCCATAATATACAAGTACCAAAACTCCTTCTCCCTACGGAAATTAAAAAATAAATCTCAAATAAAATTCTCAAATTTGGAAAGCCTTCTTTTCCATGGGGGGGGGGTATTTTCCGGGGGTAAAGTATTTGGACAATTTGAACTCAGAAAATAATTCTTCCTTAGTATGTGGCCACTAAAAAATTACAGAAGAATAACGAGGTATCTGGAAATTGTGTTAAAAAAAAAAAATTAATTGTGAAAAACTTGTTTTTTTATTTAGTTACTTACAGATAGTATTTGTTAATGAGAAACATAAGTTTTTTTAAAAGAAAAGTAAAGAGCCTCATGAAACCAAAAATGAGCAGAAATATAGTCAAATAATATTCAAAGTAAAATCTATGGAGTATAATAAAAAAAAATAAATAAAAATGTATAAAATATTTTTTATACGAAACAGACTATGTCAATTATTAGTGAACGGAAACTAATATAAACAACATTTTCCACCAAACAAAGTTTGTCAAAGAATAGTAGACAGCCTCGTTAAGCCAAAAATTGAGTATAAATAAATTCAATTAATTTTCCAAGCGTAAAACTAAAAAAAAAAAAAACAAACAAAATTGTCCAAAAACAAAAGAAAATTTTAAAAAAAAAAACCAAAAGAAAAGTAAAGAGCCTCATGCGTAAAACTACACATAAATCCAATGAATACCAAAATCACCAAAAAACTGAATTAAACCCAAAAACGAACAGGAATTCCAATAAATAACCTATTCCAACTCAAAATAGCAACAATTAGCATGAGCAAGACTGACAACCACCACACCTCCTCAAGACCAGAACATAATTTGTACTTTACTGAAAACAAAATACATTTTAAATGGTTCCACTTTTTTGACTTTAACAAATAAAGAGGTATTAAGACTGTAATGAATAGATATCAGAACATGTATATCAAACTGACAATACACGGTTGTTATTATTCTTTTTAAGTAAAGTGCAAATTATTTTCTGGTCTGAAGAAGACATGGGTGTTGTCAGCCATACTCCTTTTAATTTTTGCTTGTTTTGAGTTTGGCTAGGCTATCTATTATAATTTCTGTTTGTTTTGGGTTTCATTTATTTATTAATGGCGATTTGTGGTAGTTTTACACTTGGAAGATAAGAAAAACAAACTTGTAGAATTTGACAACGATTTCGTCCGTAAAAACTCAAACAATTTAGAATTTGTTGGCTCCCAAAGCCAACTATCCTATCAAAGGAAAGCCAAACCTTCTTAAACTTTTTGGTGCCATATGTTTTAGCTTAATTTTGATGATTGTTCGCCTATATGTTTTTTCATGTTTAATTTTTTTCCTTTTAATTTGGCACCCGCTACTACTAAAAATTGCAGAAGTTCGTACGGAAGTCTTTTCATCACAAATGGATTTGTGTTTTTTTTCTAAGTTTTTAAGATACTTCAGGTGTGTAAATTTCTCCTTTTCCCGTTCCTTAGCACTTTTCAACGAAACTAAAAAAAAAAACTCAAATACAAGTTTCAAATTTAGAAACATTATTTGCCACAGGGGGGGGGGGAAAGGTATTTTCCGCGAGGTTATTTTCTGTGGGGGTTACTTTCCGTGTGGGGGGGGGGGTATTTTCACGGGGGGGGATTTTTCATGTTGGGGTATTTTCCAGGGGGTTAAACAACCCCCCCTCCATTCAATATATTCGTTTATGTTATTTTACTGTGTTCATGGAAGTATATCTGGCTTTAAAATACACTTATTTATCTATCTATCTAATATGCAGAATAATTGTACCAAGCACATTTTGCATGCAGACCCGCTATAATTTACCTCCTCCCCCTTAATGTGCAAATCTATAACCCAGATTTATTTCTAAAGTATCAAAGAAACTAACGAAAAAACCGGTGTGTTCTCAAACTTTACACAGCATAAACTTAAGTGAGTGGCGCATAATACACAAGTACCAAAATTTCTTCCCCCCTGCGGAAATTAAAAAAATAAAACTCAAATAAAATCCTCAAATTTGGAAAGCCTTATTTTCCAAGGGGGGCATTTTCCAGGGGGTATTTTCCGGGGGTATTTTCCGTGGGGTGTATTTTTCCGTGGGGGGTATTTTCCGGGTGAGTATTTCCGGGTGGGGGTATTTTCTCTGGGGGGGGGGGGGGGGGGGGGGGGGGGGGGTATTTTCTGGGGGGGGTAATCACCGGGGGGGGAGTAAACGCCTAGAACCAAGTCTATTAAAGACCTTTTAAACTCCATGGGTATATATTACATAATGACACACGTAAATTCGACGAAAACGTGGAATAGTCTGCAATATTTAAAATCTGGATTAAGCAATTTTTTTTATCAAACTTTTTAACCTTTTGCTTTTCAATAAACGGTAGCATTCGTTTCCCTTTGAACTTTCTTTGCTCATTCACCCTGCAGGGAAAAAAAAAATTCTAACCATAAGCGTGCTAAATACACTTTTATTCTTACTTGTTATGATCATATAAAAAGTCGAAACATTGACTTGGTCTCTGTACATATATTAAATAAAGAAAAAGAAAAAAGTTTTTTATTGTTTAAAAAAATAGAGTTGTGAGAAAGTCAAACTAATTAGAATAAATAGTATTTAAAAAATGAATTTTTATGAAAAAAAAATGAAATACAATGCCGAAAGGAACAAGCTCTTAATTAAAGTAAGTTCCAAATCTTCTGCTAACACAATCTTAAAAAAAGAAGAAAATCTGACACTTAATTGATAAAACATAAAAATTGAAATTTTAAAATAAAAAAAAAATGAAACACTAAATTTGAAAAAGACAAAAAATGAAACATAAAAATTAAACAAAACATAAAAATAAAACACTAAAATTAACGAAGAAACCACAAAAATTCGATTGACCGAAAGTACGAGTGTCCAAATGTTCGAGTGTCCGAGTATCTCAGTAACTAAGGGTCCTAACCTTATTAATGTCTTTGAAACAGGTACTAAAAACAAATGTCTGAATTTGTGTCTGAAAACAAATATTTTATGCTCTGTAATGTTGTTGTACTTCCTATCTCCCTACACAATCTCGCCTTATGTTTCCTATCTCTTGTGGTCGGGAATGACATTGCTATGTCCCTATACGGTGTCAAAGTGTGCCCCACATAGGAAAAGCCGAATGTGCGAATGTCCGAAGAGTCGTCTCCTATGTCCTTATATGATGTTGTAAGGTGCTCTATATCTCCATGGCTAAAAAAAAAAAAAAAAAAAAAAAATGTGTCTGCTTAGATAGAATATATGGAGAGCGCGAAGTATTTTGGTCCCTGTCCAGGAGCCCTGACCCTTGTAGGGTTTAGGGCCAACAAAGCTGACTGATGTTCTTTAATCAATCCCTTTTCTGGATGTATTTTACCATTTATGAATTTCTTAACGCTTTTTCCATTTGTTAAGTTTTGATTGATTATTCTCTGTATTATCATGTTTTCAACATTTAGTCTTCTATGGGAAGTCTATATTTTCAAATCTTGGGGGTCCTGGCCCTACTAGAATTTGAAGCTGCCCATACTGCTTAATTAATCTTGCTCTTTACGTTTTTTGTACACTCTTTTAACAGCCGTGATCGGAAAAAAAAAAAATAAAAGAATCGTAAGAATATAACTCAAAGGAACATTTTTAATGAAACAACCACACATACATCATTATATATTTGTTAATATCATTTAAAAACTTTGGATTTTTAAAATCCGTTTCATAAATTAATTCATCAATGGCGCTCTTGACAGGGCGCTTATCCTCTTTTCTTAGTTCGTAACAAGCATGGATACAAAGGATCCTTTTGAAAGACAGTGATGATGATAACAGTGCTAGAAATTCACAGAAATACCAGATATTTCGGTTACATATGCAGTGACCTTCATCAGTAGTAAAACTAAACTAAAACAATTTAAAACAATATTTTATTTATGGTCATGCAAAATTTGGTATCACTTATCACTGCTCCCCAGAAACAAAGACACAGATAAAGTGTACGTAATACCTACGCCCAAATGAAATAGTTTTATTTCCATCACTGAACTTTAAACAAATCCAAAATTCCTTCACTAACACTGTAAATTTTTGCCCCCTTGCTAGCAGCCACACAACTTTATATGAGGTGCCCTGACAATAATGCCAATTCATCTGCCAACAATCTAATGTCTGCCTCAGTTGGTGGCCCTGAAACAGTTTACAGTTGTAATGAAAATACCGGCTTGTCATCTATTATAAGGACCAAGGCTGTATCTTTCTTTGTACCGAATGGTTTTGCGTTCTACTACAGAGAATTTAAGAGTTACATGTCGCCTCATACCTATTGGGAGTTGGAAATTTCGCTTCTCAATTTCTTTAGCCAAGTCTATGTCAATAATTAAGTGAGTATATTTCACATATCCCTTGACATGAGACCTGGTTATACTCGTTTTTTCTCACACGTGAAACCCGTTGCAGGGCACTATAAGACCAACAGTTTGACTAAGATAGGCTACTCCTTTTGCAAAGTCCAATTCACGCTAACAAGTATTCGTGTGCCTGTAAGATTCAATAAATTCTTTGTGAGGGTGTTCAAGGCACTAGCTCTTTCAATTTCCAATCGAACGAGCCCTTTTTGAAGTTTTTACGACAAAGCTCCCTATAAAAACCTTATATTCCCCCAGGGCATAACTTACAACCCTTGCCCTGAGGGGTGTCGGGTGTTGTCATCCCTAATGACCAAATTTCCAGAATTTTCAACTGCATTAAACAAAATGTCCATCTCAAAATTTTGACTGGATGTATTTTGGGAAATGGTGGGCGTGAGGGGGGGGGGGTAGTTGCCCTTCAATCACTTTTGACTATAAAAGAGGGCACTAGCCTTTTGAATTTTTATTCGAATGAACCATTTTAAAGTTTTTACGAGAACACTTTCTATAAAAACCTTATATGCCCCCGGGGCATGACTTACAACCGTTGCCCTGAGGGCCCTGAGGGGAGTGTCCTTCTCAAAGACACAATTTCGGGAACTTTCAACTACGTTGAGCAAAATGCTATCTCAAAATTTTGATTGGATGTGTTTGAGGAAATGGTTGGCGTGGAAGGGGTGTTAGTTGCCTTCCAATCACTTTCGACTATTAAAAAGGGCATAAGCCCTTCCAATTTCCAACCGAATGAGCCCTTTTCAAAGTTTCTACGACATCTCTTTTGATATGAAGTGCCTTGGTGTAAAATAAAAAATTAATACATTGTGCGAACATCGTTCTTTACTTAGGCAGCGCTATTGCGCTGCCTATGAGTAGGAATGACAGTAGCAGCGCTCTACGAAGTATACATCATTGCTAGATAAGAACGGTATTATTTAGTACTTTAAAAGTACCATTTTCAAGTTCAATTAGGGAACTTGGAAATACTGCAGGGAAAATGCACATGCGCACTGAATACTAACGGGACAATGTTATTGATCTACGAAGGGGGCAAGATCAGACAAGATATCAAGATCAGGGGCAAGATTCTATTTTTAAATATGGCTTCTATGGTCTTTAGTGTCAGAGATAAATTAATATTCTTTCGAAACCTTAATAATGTAACTAGGAACACCTTAGATTTTTCAGAAATTCAAACGAGATACAAGACAGCTTGAATATGTTTAACGCAGGAAATGGTTTCCTGGGAATTTTAATGTGACAGCGTAGGGACGCCAAAACAAAGGAACATTCAGAAATTACATTTAGGGGATTATTTGGGCGAAACAAATTAATCGACATTTTAGGGATTATTTGGGCGAAACAGTTTGAGACATTTTTGAGGATGATTTGGGGTGAAACTCTGTGGTCGTTATAATACACAAGTTCCATTTGAACAGTGTTGTAAGGTCCCCTACCCCAACCCCCAAGGGCCCCCCTCCACACAACTTTTTGCCCCCATTTTTAAAATACTTTTTTGCGCGCTTGAGACACAAAAGGGCCCCCTCCCCCCAACTTTTTGGGCCGCTCCCCCATTTCTTTAATACTTTTTTGTGCACTCTAGACACAGAAGGCCCCCCAACCTTTTGGGACCCTCCCCCCATTAGTGATTTGTCGTGGTTTACCTTGTCACTGTTACATTCTCTTGATGTTTCAAAGTTCATTTTGAATATTTTTTTTCGTTGAAATGTAAGACTTGGAATATTTCAGTAGTGTTTTGTCGTGGTTTACCTTGCCTCTGTTACATTCTCTTGATGTTTCAAAGTTCATTTTGGATTACATTCGTTGAAATGTAAGAGTTGGAATATTTCAATAGTGTTTTGTCGCGGTTTACCTTGTCACTGTTACATTCTGAAGATATTTCAAAGTTCATTTTGGATTTTTTTTTCATTGATATGTAAGAGTTGGAATATTTCAGTAGTGTTTTGTCGTGGTTTACCTTGTCAC
The DNA here is from genome assembly GCA_027921565.1 of Artemia sinica. Taxonomy (NCBI): domain Eukaryota; kingdom Metazoa; phylum Arthropoda; class Branchiopoda; order Anostraca; family Artemiidae; genus Artemia; species Artemia sinica. The sequence continues at coordinate 3,806,032 of CM051263.1, read as the reverse complement.
TGTTACATTCTCTTGATGTTTCAAAGTCTATTTTGGATTTCTTTCGTTGAAATGTAAGAGTTGGAATATTTCAATAGTGTTTTGTCATGGTTTACCTTGTCTCTGTTACATTATGAAGATGTTTCAAAGTTTATTTTGGATTTCTTTCACTGAAATGTAAGAGTTGGAATATTTTAGTAGTGCTTTATCGTGGTTTACCTTGTCACTGTTAAATTTTCTTGATGTTTCAAAGTTCATTTTGGATTTTTTTTTTTCATTGAAATGTAAGAGTTGGAATATTTCAATAGTGTTTTTTCATGGTTTACCTTGTCACTGTTACATTCTCTTGATGTTTCAAAGTTCATTTTGAAATTTTTTTTCGCTGAAATGTAGGAGTTGGAATATTTCAGTAGTGTTTTGCTGTGGTTCACCTTGTCACTGTTACATTCTGATGATGTTTCAAAGTTCATTTTGGGCTTTTTTTCGTTGAAATGTAAGAGTTGGAATGTTTCAGTAGTGTTTTGTCATGGTTTACCTTGTCACTGTTACATTCTCTTGATGTTTAAAGTTCATTTTGGATGTTTTTTTTTGTTGAAATGTAAGAGTTGGAATATTTCAGTAGTGTTTTTGTCGTTGTTTACCTTGTCTTTGTTACATTCTTAAGATGATTCAAAGTTCATTTTGGATGTTTTTCATTGAAATGTATGAGTTGGAATATTTCAGTAGTGTTTCGTCGTGGTTTCCTTATCACTGTTACATTCTCTTGATGTTTCAAAGCTCATTTTTTTCATTGAAATGTAAGAGTGGAATATTTCAGTAGTGTCTTGTCGTGGTCTACCATGTCACGGTTACATTCTCTTGATGTTTCAAATTTCATTTTGGATTCTTTCGTTGCAATGTAAGAGTTGGAATATTTCTGTAGTATTTTGTCGTGGTTTACCTTGTCACTATTACATTCTCTTGAAGTTTCAAAGTTCATTTTAGATTTTTGTTTTACTTGAAATGTAAGAGTTGGAATATTTCAGTAGTGTTTTGTCGCGGTTTACCTTATCACTATAACATTCTTATGATATTTCACAGTTATTTTGAATTTTTTTTCGTTGAAATGTAAGACACCTGCTCAAACACACAGTCATATAGAGAGTGATATGCAAAAGTTGGGTTAATTTAGGTTCACTTAGAGTGGTGCGCCACTTTAAGTGAACCTAAATTAACCCAAAAAATCCAAAATAACTTCGAATATCATGAGAATGTAACGGTGATAAGGTAAACCACGACAAAACACTACTGAAATATTCCAACTCTTACACTTCAAGAAAAAAATCAAAAAATGAAATTTCAAAGTTCATTTTTGATTTTTTTCGTTGAACTATAAGGGTTGGAATATTTCAGTAGTGTTTTCTCGTGGTTTACCTTGTCACTGTTACATTCTCTTGATGCTTCAACGTTCATTTTGGATTTTTTTCGTTGAAACGTAAGAGTTGGATTATATCTGTAGTGTTTTGTCGTGCTTTACCATGTCACTGTTACATTCTGAAGATGTTTTAAAGTTCATTTTGTATTTTTTTTTCGTTGTAATGTAAGAGTTGGAATAATTCAGTAGTGTTTTGTCGTGGTTTACCTTCTCACTATTACATTCTCTTGACGTTTCAAAGTTCATTTTGGATTTCATTCGTTGAAATGTGAGAGTTGGAATATTTCAGTAGTGTTTTGTCGCTGTTTACCTTGTCACTGTTACATTCTCTTGATTTTTCAAAGTTAATTTTGGATTTTTTTTCGTTGAAATGTAAGAGTTGGAATATTTCAGTAGTGTTTTGTCGTGGTTTAACTATTCACTTTTACATTCTCTTGATGTTTCAAAGTTCATTTCAGATTTGATTGCCTTGAAATGTAATAGTTGGAATATTTCAGTAGTGTTTTGTCGTTGTTTACCTTGTCACTGTTACATTCTCTTGATTTTTCAAAGTTAATTTGGATTTTTTTTTTTTCGTTGAAATGTAAGAGTTGGAATATTTCAGTAGTGTTTTGTCGTGGTTTACCTATTCACTTTTACATTCTCTTGATGTTTCAAAGTTCATTTCAGATTTGATTGCCTTGAAATGTAATAGTTGGAATATTTCAGTAGTGTTTTGTCGTTGTTTACATTGTCACTGTTACATTCTCTTGATGCTTCAAAGTTCATTTTGGATTTTTTCGTTGAAATGTAAGAGTTGGGTAATTTCAGTAGTGTTTTGTCGTGCTTTACCATGTCACTGTTACATTCTGAAGATGTTTCTAAGTTCATTTTGGATTTTTTTTTGGTTGAAATGTAAGAGTTGGAATATTTCAGTAGTGTTTGTTATGGTTTACCTTGTCACTGTTACATTCTCTTGATGTTTCAAAGTTCATTTTGGATTTTTTTTTAATCGAAATGTAAGAGTTGGAATATTTCAGTAGTGTTTTGTCGTGGTTTACCTTTTCACTGTTACATTTTCTTGATGTTTCAAAGTTCATTTTGGGCTTTTTTTTCGTTGAAGTGTGAGAGTTAGAATATTTCAGTAGTGTTTTGTTGTGGTTTACCTTGTCACTGTTACATTTTGTTGATGTTTCAAAGTTCATTTTGTATTTTTTTTTCGTTGAAATGCAAGAGTTGGAATATTTCAGTAGTGTTTTGTCGTGGTTTACCCTGTCACTTTTACATTCTCTTGATGTTTCAAAGTTCATTTTGGATTTTTTTTTCTGTTGAAATGTAAGAGTTGGAATATTTCAGCAGTGTTTTGACGTAACACTACTGAAATATTCCAATTCTTACATTTCAACGAAAAAAAAAAAAATCCAAAATGAACTTTGAAACATCAAGGGAATGTAACAGTGACAAGGTATATCACGACAAACACTACTGAAATATTCCAGCTCTTACATTTCAACGAAAAAAAAAATCCAAAATGAACTTTGAAATATCATGAGAATGTAACAGTGACAAGGTAAACCACGACAAAACACTACTGAAATATTCCAACTCTTACATTTCAACGAAAAATAAATCCAAAATGAACTTTGAAACATGAAGAGAATGTAACAGTGACAAGGTAAACCACGATAAAAATATTACTGAAATATTCCAACTCTTACATTTGAATGAAAAAATAAATCCAAAATGAACTTTGAAAAATCTTCAGAATGTAACAGTGACAAGGTAAACCATGACAAAACACTATTGATATATTCCAACTCATACATTTCAACGAAAGAAAATCCAAAATGAACTTTGAAACATCAAGAGAATGTAACAGTGACAAGGTAAACCACGACAATACACAACTTAAAAATTCCAACTCTTACATTTCAATGAAAAAAATCCAAAGTGAACTTCGAAACATCTTCAGAATGTAACAGTGACAGGGTAAACCACGACGAAACACTACTGAAATATTCCGACTATTACATTTCAACGAATATAATCCAAAATGAACTTTGAAACATCAAGAGAATGTAACAGAGGCAAGGTAAACCACGAGTAAACACTACTGAAATATTCCAACCCTTATAGTTCAACGAAACAAAAAATCAAAAATGAACTTTGAAACATCAAGAGAATGTAACAATGACAAGGTAAACCACGACAAAACACTACGCGCAAAGAAAATGTTAAAAAAGGGGGGGGGGGGCAAAAAGCACAGAGACAAGGTAAACCATGACAAAACACTATTGAAATATTCCAACTCTTACATTTCAACGAAAGAAATCCAAAATAGACTTTGAAACATCAAGAGAATGTAACAGTGACAAGGTAAACCACGACAAAACACTACTGAAATATTCCAACTCTTACATATCAATGAAAAAAAAATCCAAAATGAACTTTGAAATATCTTCAGAATGTAACAGTGACAAGGTAAACCGCGACAAAACACTATTGAAATATTCCAACTCTTACATTTCAACGAATGTAATCCAAAATGAACTTTGAAACATCAAGAGAATGTAACAGAGGCAAGGTAAACCACGACAAAACACTACTGAAATATTCCAAGTCTTACATTTCAACGAAAAAATATTCAAAATGAACTTTGAAACATCAAGAGAATGTAACAGTGACAAGGTAAACCACGACAAATCACTAATGGGGGAGGGTCCCAAAGGTTGGGGGGCCTTCTGTGTCTAGAGTGCACAAAAAAGTATTAAAGAAATGGGGGAGGGGCCCAAAAAGTTGGGGGGAGGGGGGCCCTTTTGTGTCTCAAGCGCGCAAAAAAGTATTTTAAAAATGGGGCAAAAAGTTGTGTGGAGGGGGGCCCTTGGGGGTTGGGTAGGGGACCTTGCAACACTGTTCAAATGGAACTTGTGTATTCTAACGATCACAGAGTTTCACCCCAAATCATCCTCAAAAATGTTTCAAACTGTTTCGCCCAAATAATCCCTAAAATGGCGATTAATTTTTTTCGCCTAAATAATCCCCTAAACGTAATTTCTGAATGTTCCTTTGTTTCGAAATCCCTGCGCTACTGTCACATTTAAAATTCCCAGGAAACCATTTCCTGCGTTAAACATATGCAGACTGTCTTGTATCTCGTTTGAATTTCTGAAAAATCTAAGGTGTTCCTAGTTACATTATTAAGGTTTCGAAGAATATTAATTTATATCTGACACTAAAGACCAGAGAAGCCATATTTAAAAATAGAATCTTGCCCCTGATCTTGATATCTTGTCTGATCTTGCCCCCTTCGTAGATCAATAACATTGTCCCGTTAGTATTCAGTGCGCATGTGCATTTTTCCCACAGTATTTCCCAAGTTCCCTGATTGACCTTTAAAACGGTACTATTAAAGTACTAAATAGTACATTTCTTATCTGGCAATGATGTATACTTCGTACAGTGCTGGTACTGTTATTCCTACTCCTATATTTTCTGGTCGTTTTGAGTATGAATTTTAACAGGTATTTCTATCTGCTGATCCTAAGTTTAAAATGGCCTTTACTTTTCTTCGAAAAACTTCTTTTTTGGAAAGTTTTTTTTAATTGATTTGTGTTCGTTTTTGATTGCAAAAAGTTTCAAGTTTAAAAAATTCCTTATTTCAAAATCAAAACTTTTTTTCAACATCAAATGCTCATCAAAATATCAAAAACTAGTATGCAAGTATCAATATCAAAGTAAAAAAAATAACAAAGTAAAGAAAGCATCAAAGTACACAAGGTATCAAAGTAACAATAAGCAAATTGCGTAACTTATTTCCCTTGCACTGTAAATTAAAATTGCCCCGTAAATCACCAAATCCAAGTGTTGAAGCAAACAATGTGTCTAAGTAACAATAAGCAAGTTCCTTAACTCAGAATCATTTCCCCGGGGCTGGGGGCGGGGGGTTCAACCCTGGAAGCATAGTTGTTTGGCAATTGAACTTTTTTGAACAAAATGGCAATCTCAATCTCAAGGGGGCTAGCTGCCATTCGATTACTTTTGACTCTTAAAAAAATTAACTTTCAATTTCCAATCAAATGAACCCGCTCTGAAGTTTATACGAGCATCCCTTCCATAAGAATCTTATATGCCCCCAGGGCATAAGTTACAATGGATGCCCGGGCCCTGGGCGGTTGTGTCGACATCGGAATTTTGTTATCTGACCTTTGAAGTAATTTTAACAAAATATTTATCTAAAAATTTTTATCTGATGCATTTGGGAAAAAAGGGCTTGGGGGGGGGGGGGTTGCCCTCCGATATCTTTTGAAACTGAAAAAGTGAACTAAAAATTTAAATTTACAAACAAATGATCCCTTTCTGAAGTTTATACGAGCATCCCTTCTATAAGAACCATATTTGCACCAAGGGGATAACTTACAACGTCTTCGCCCGGACCCTGGGGGGTTGTATTGACTCCGGAGTTTTTCTTATCCGACCTTCGAACTATTTTTTTTTACAAAATGTCTATCTCAAATGTCTGGGGACTTGTGTCAACCCCGGAATCTCTTATATGATCTTTGAACTATTTTTAAAAAAATTGCTTCCTCAAAATTTTTATCAGATGTATTTGAGGAAAAAAAGGGCGTGGAGGAGGGCTAGTTGCCCTCCGATCACTTTTGACTCTTAGCTCTTGATTTGATTAAAGGGCACTAGACTTCTCGATTTGCAAGCGAATGAGCCCCCTTTGAAGTTTATATGACGACCCCTTCCATATGAAGTGCCTCTGGAAAAAAAAATAATAATAATAAAAACATTGGAGCCGTTTGACCTTTCTGTAGGCAACGCTATAGCGTTGCCTCTGATTATTTTAGCAAATAGCTTTTTGACAAACTTATCAGAAATGCAAGGATGTCAGATACGACAATAAGACATGCCTGCGATGTTTTCGTCTATTTTCTTTGTCCCTCATTGGCGCTTTACTAAGAACTATATGTGTCTTGAATTGTTCTGGAAAGAACTAATAAAATTAAACTGAATATTGAATATATATTAGCATTAGTTGCTATAAGCTCATCACTTCACAGTTATTTTACAGTAATTTTTACTTTAAATTTTGGAATAAGTACAAAAGAAATGTTTGTGATAAAATTTGTTAGCAAAATGCATGTGTCCTGAACAGTCTTTGGAAAAAAACTAATAAATGATTCTGAATATTTGATATATAATGAAATTTGTCAGCAGAAATGGCACAGTAACATTTAGACTTTAACAATTAAAGAGGGAGGTAGATGCCAAACTTTTGTTCGTGGTAATTTTTGCTTGTTTTAAACTTGGTTTGCACATTTAATTAAGTTTAACTCGTTTTAAGATTTATTCATTCATTTACATTACAACATGTTGTATGGTTGTTTTCCTATGATTGTTTATTGAATTTATGTTTGTTTCAGGTGAAATTTATTCTTTAATAGCAATTTCTGGTTGTTTGAGTTTGAATTATTAAAGGAGTTTATTTCTGCTGACTAAGCTTTACATGGCCTTACTGTTTTTTGAAAAACCTCTATTTCGTTAAGTTTATTTTTTAATTTATTTCTGTTTTCATTTTTGAAGGTCAGGTAATTAGTTACCTATAAACTGCATTTTAATGTGTAGATCTTTACATCATTTATTTCATTATTAAGAAAGGAGGGCCTGATTGGTCCTATATCTCCGTAAAAGCTCAGAGTATTAAGGTGAAACTTCAAGGAAACGTTGAGAGGGATGCCAACAGAATAAGAACACACTTGCTAGTTGTGAAAAGGGAATGTCTGAAATATCTAAGTATCGGCTGAAAGTATTAGGTTGAAACTTTCAGTCCATGTTGAGGGGGAGTTGAAGAAAAATTGGAAGACAGCCAGTCTCCCCCTCAAAGTGCTTTTATGTACAACCTCTTCTCAACAATAGTCAAAGTTTTATAATGGTTATTTTGTTCAAGTTAGTCAAAAGATCTAACAGTTATGCCTCAAGGGATACTATGCCTCCCACAACCATAGGGCAGTGATTGCAAATTATGTAATTTATCCATTGTTGCAAGTTAGACCTATCATTTGGATTTATTCCTAAGCATAACTGAAGGCATGCTCATAAACAACACCCAAAGCTATAGAGTTAAAAAAGACAATTAACCATCAACCATTCAAGATTGTCTTCGTACCCTGCAACTCTTAGTGAAAATACCTATCACCATTTAAAAAAAGTCGTAAATAACTTAAACAAGATGATATAAATTTTTTCATATTGTAACATTTAAAAATGTGTCAGAAATATTGAGAAACCATTGGGACAAAAAATGTCTATTTCACATTTTCAGGTTACAGTGCTTGGCTATCTGACGACAGTGATTCCATTTCAATGAGTGTGCCTTAATATGCCTTAGATTGCAAAAATACCTTCATTTCTGTCTGTTTTGTTTCTGACCTGGGTAAAAAAAATAACGAGTCACACATAAAAAAAAACCTGTTTAATAATTTCGTTTTTTTTTCATTCCGTAAAACAAAGCAAAACAATCTAGGATCCAAGGCCCAAAATCTGAAAAAATATAGTATCAGATTAAAGTTTATCATCTATTATTCGGTTTCAGATAGATTTTCATCCAAATTGATTTTTGTCAAGTTTATTTGGTCGTAAGCAGCTTTTTCAAAAACTAGGCCTTTACATAATAGGACTTTTTTTGTAACGCCTACAAACCTTAAGAAAAAGAATAGAGTAGTGAATTAAACAAAACATGTTTTCTTTATTTTTGTTCTTTGTTAAAATTTTTTTGGCACAAACTGATTTTGGTTTATTTATTTTAATTTTTAAACTAACCTTAATAAAATGTTTCCAAGTAGAAAATATTTTTCAAATTGAAATACAAAATAGGATGTGCACCATTTTTTCATTGACCAAGCGATGTAAAAAAAAAAAAAAAAAAAAGATGTGAGTTGATCAGATTCATCAACAATAATTAGGGCTTGACAAATATGTAACTTGATAAAACAGTTAGTAAAAGATTATGCTAAACAAAAGTTGCCTACCTAAGAGTAGAAAAGGGGGTGCCAGCAGAGGGAGAAGTAAGCCTGATAGCCAGATAAGAAAGGTACTATTTGGTACTTTAAAAGTACTTTTCTTATCTGGCAATGTTGTGAAATGCGCGTGCGCCCCACTGAAAACTAACGGTACAATGTTATTGATCCACATAGGGAACTAGATTTCTGAGAAATTGATTTGCATAATCGATGGGGAATTATCGATTCTAACGGGAAAGGATCACGTGTCTCTTTCTAGGCCAATCAGGGATGTCTCTAAGTGTATTGATCCAATAACGGGACAGGATCACGTTGTCTCTTTCTAGGTCATTCAGGGACGTTACGTTAGGTTTCCCTACATCACAATTCACCCTTGAGATTTTGTTTATAATGGATATGCGTTGAGGTTAAATTATCATACCAGTCTCAAGCCGCCATGGAGATGTCAAGACAGATTGAATATATTTTACGCGGGAAATGATTTCCTGGGAATTTCAAATGTGAAAGCGCAGGGATGCCGAAACAAAGGAACACGCAGAAATTACTTTTAGGGAATTATTTGGGCGAAAACAAATTAATCGATATTTTAGGGATTTTTCGAGCAAAACAGTTTGAGACATTTTAGAGGATGATTTGGGGGTGAAACTCTGTGGTAATTATAATACACAAGCCTCATTTGAACAGTGTTGTAAGGTCTCCTACCCAAAACCCCAAAGAACCCCTCCCCCGGGCCCCAAAAGGGCTCCGCTCCCCCCGGGCCCCCAAAAAAGCCCCCTCCCCTCGCCCCCACCCCTCCCAAAAGAGCCCCTCCCCCGCCCCATCCCATTTTTTAATACTTTTTTGTGCACACTTGAGACACAGAAGGGTCCCCACCCCAACTTTTTGGCTCCCCCCGAATATATATTTTCAGAACAAGTTCTAAACTTAATGTCCCTCCTAAACCAATTAACAACTTGAAGTACTCATCATTATTACCCACAACTTACATTATGGCTTTTTGAATACCCCAACACACAAGCAACTCAATAATTAAATAAAATATCAGAACAAGCTCCTTTCTTAATATCCCTCTTAAACGAATTTTACAGTTTTAAAGTACTCATCATTATCACCCACAACTTTACATATGGCTTTTTGAATACCCCAACACCAAGCAATTCAATAATCAATCATTTCAGAACAAGTTCCTTTCTAAATATCCCTCTTAAACCAATTTTACAAGTTCAAGTACTCATCCTTTTCACCCACAACTTTACCTTACGGCTTTTTGCATACCCCAACACCAAGCAATTCAGCAATTCTATCATTTCAGAACAAGTTCTTTTCTTAATGCCCCTCCTAAACCAATTTTACAAGTTGAAGTACTTACCCTCTTCACCCAAAACTTTTACTTTATGGCTTTTTGCATACCCCAACACCAAGCAATTCAGCAATTCTATCATTTCAGGACAAGTTCTTTTCTTAAGTCCCTCCTAAACCACTTTTACAAGTTGAAGTACTCACCCTCTTCACCCACAACTTTGCTCTGTGCGCTTTTTGCAATACCCCAACACCAAGCAATCAGCAAGTCTATCATTCAGAACAAGTTCTTTCTTAATATCCCTCCTAAACCAATTTTACAAGTGGAAAGTACTCACCCTCTTCACCACAACTTTACTTTATGGCTTTTTGCATAGCCCAACACCAAGCAATTCAACAATTCTATCATTTCAAAACAATTTCCTTTCTTAATGTTCCTCCTAAACCAATTTTACAAGTTGAAGTACTCACCCTCTTCACCCTTAACTTTACTTTATGGCCTTTTGCATACCCCAACACACAGCAATTCTATGATCATTTCAGAACAAGTTCTTTTCTTAATGACCCTCCTAAATCAATTTTACAAGTTGAAGTACTCACCCTCTTCACCCACTTCTTTACTTTATGGCTTTGTGCATACCCCAACACCAAGTAATTCAGCAATTCTATCGTTTCAGAGCAAGTTCTTTTCTTAATATCCCTCCTAAATCAATTTTACAAGTTTGAAGTACTCACCCTCTCACCCACAACTTTACTTTATGGCTTTTTATATACCCAGCACCAAGTAATTCAGCAATTGTATCATATCAGAACAAGTTATTTTCTTAATATCCCTCCTAAACCAATTTTACAAGTTGAAGTACTCACCCTCTTCACATACAACTTTACTTTAAGGCTTTTTGCATACCCCAACACCAAGCAATTCAGCAATTCTATCATTTCAGAATAATTTGTTTTCTTAATGTCCCTCCTAAACCACTTTTACAAGTTGAAGTACTTACCCTCTTCACCCACAATTTTACTTTATGGCTTTTTGCATACCCCAACACCAAGCAAGTCAGCAATTCTATCATTTCAGAAAAAGTTCTTTTCTTAGTGTCCCTCCTAAAACAATTTTACAAGTTGAATGACTCACCCTTTTCACCACAACTTTACTTTATGGCTTTTTGCATAGCCCAACATCAAGCAATTCAGCAATTCTATCATTTCAGAACAAGTTCTTTTCTTAATGTCCCTCCTAAAACCAATTTTACAAGTTGTTGAAGTACTCACCCTCTTCACCCACAAACTTTACTTTTATCGCTTTTTGCATACCCAACACCAAGCAATTCAGCAATTTCTATCTTTTCAGAGCAAGTTCTTTTCTTAATATCCCTCCTAAACCAATTTATACAAGTTGAAGTACTCACCCTCTTCACCCACAACCTTACTTTATGGCTTTTTGCATACCCCAACACCAGGCAATCAGCAATTCTCTCATTTCAGAACAAGTTCTTTTCTTAATGTCCCTCCTAAACCACTTTACAAGTTGAAGTACTCACCCTCTTCACCCACAACTTACTTTGTGGCTTTTTACATACCCCAACACCATGCAATTCAGCAATTCTATCATTTCAGAACAAGTTCTTTTCTTAATGTCCCTCTAAACAATTTTACAAGTTGAATGACTCACCCTCTTCACCACAAACTTTACTTTATGGCTTTTTGCATACCCCAACACCAAGCAATTTAGCAATTATATCATTTCAGAACAAGTTCCTTTCTTAATGGTCCCTCCTAAACCAATTTTACAAGTTGAAGTGCTCACCCTCTTCACCCACAACTTTACACTCTATGGCTTTTGCATACCCCCAACACCAAGCTCAAGTACTCACCCTCTTCACCCACAACTTTACTTCATGCTTTTTGCATACCCCAACGCCAAGCAATTCAGCAATTCTGTCATTTCAGAACAAGTTCTTTTCTTAATGTCCCTCATAAACCAGTTTTACAAGTTGAAGTACTCACCCTCTTCACCCAAAACTTTACTTTATGGCTTTTTGAATACCCCCCCAACACCAAGCAATTCAGCAATTCTATCATTTCAGAACAAGTTCTTTTCTTAATGTCCCTCCTAAACCCAATTTTACAAGTTGAAGTACTCAACCTCTTCACACAAACTTTACTTTATGGCTTTTTGCATACCCCAACACCAAGCAATTCAGTAATTCTATCATTTAAGAACAAGTTCCTTTCTAATGTCTCTCCTAAACCAATTTTAGAAGTTGAAGTACCTCACCCTCTTCACCCACAACTATACTTTATTGCTTTTGCATACCCCAACACCAAGCAATTCAGCAATTCTATCATTTCAGAACAAGCTTGTTTCTTAATATCCCTCCTAAACCAATTTTACAAGTTGAAGTACTCACCCTCTTCACTCACAATTTAACTTTTCTTTTTGCATACCCCAACACCAAGCAATTCAGCAATTCTATCATTTCAGAACAAGTTCTTTTCTTAGTGTCCCTCCTAAACCAATTTTACAAGTTGAAGTACTCACCTTCTTCACCCACAAAACTTTACTTTATGGCTTTTTGCAGACCCCAACACCAAGCAATTCAGCAAATTCTATCATTTTCAGAACAAGTTCTTTTCTTAATGTCCATCCTAAATCAATTTTACAAGCTGAAGTACTCACCCTCTTCACCCACAACTTTACTTTATGGATTTTTGCATACCCCAACACCAAGCAATTTCAGCAATTCTATCAGTTCAGAACAAGTTCTATCTTAATTTCCCTTCTAAACCAATTTTAGAAGTTGAAGTACTCACCCTCTTCACCCAGAACTTTACTTTATGGCTTTTTACATACCCCAAGTTCTTACATACGCGTGCGTACGTGGGCTAACCTAACCTAACCTATGGTTTTGGTATGTTTGTGCAATAATGTGGAATTTTGTGGTTATGTTAGTGAGGGTGAGAAGTTGTGGGTGAATAGGGTGAGTACTTCAACTTGTAAAATTGGTTTAGGATGGACATTAAGAAAAAGAACTTGTTCTGAAATGATAGAATTGCTGAATTGCTTGATGTTGGGGTATGAAAAAAAGCCATAAAATAAAGTTGTGGGTGAAGAGGGTGAGTATTTCAACTTGTAAAATTTGTTTGAAATGATAGAATTGCTGAATTGCTTGGTGTAGGGGCATGAAAAAAGCCATAAAATAAAGTTATGGGTGAAGAGGGTGGGTACTTCAAGTTGTAAAATTGGTTTAGGAGGGACATTAAGAAAAGAACTTGTTCTGAAAAGATAGAATTGCTGAATTGCTTGGTGTTGGGGTATGCAAAAAGCCATAAAGTAAAGTTGTGGGTGAAGAGGGTGAGTACTTCAACTTGAAAAATTGGTTTAGGAGGGACATTAAGAAAGGAACTTGTTCTGAAATGATAGAATTGTTGAATTGCTATGTGTTGGGGTATGCAAAAAGCCATAAAGTAAAGTTATGGTGAAGAGGGTGAGTACTTCAACTTGTAAAATTGGGTTAGGAGGGACATTAAGAAAAGAACTTGTTCTGAAGTCACAACAAGAACTCTTTACTTGTTGTGAAGAGGGTGAGTACTTCAACTTGTAAAAATGGTTTAGGAGGGAGATTAAGAAAAAAACTTGTTCTGAAATGATAGAATTGCTGAATTGTTTGATGTTGGGGTATGCAAAAAAGCAATAAAGTAAAGTTGTGGGTGAAGAGGGTGAGTACTTCAACTTCTAAAATTGGTTTAGGAGGGACATTAAGAAAGGAACTTGTTCTGAAATGATAGAATTGCTGAATTGCTTGTTGGGGGTATGGGGGTATGCAAAAAAGCCATAAAGTAAAGTTGTGGTGAAGAGGTTGAGTACTTCAACTTGTAAAATTGGTTTAGGAGGGACATTAGGAAAAAGAAAACTTGTTCTGAAATGATAGAATTGCTGAATTGCTTGGTGTTGGGGTATTCAAAAAGCCATAAAGTAAAGTTTGGGTGAAGAGGGTGAGTTCTTCAACTTGTAAAAACTGGTTTATGAGGGATATTAAGAAAAGAACTTGTTCTGAAATTACAGAATTGCTGAATTGCTTGGCGTTGGGGTATGCAAAAAGCCATGAAGTAAAGTTGTGGGTGAAGAGGGTGAGTACTTGAACTTGTAAAAACTGGTTTAGGAGGGACATTAAGAAAAGAACTTGTCCTGAAATGATAGAGTTTTGAATTGCTTGGTGTTGGGATATGCAAAAAGCCATAAAGTAAAGTTGTGGGTGAAGAAGGTGAGGACTTCAACTTTTAAACTTGGTTTCGGAGGGACATTAGGAAAAGAAACTTGTTCTGAAATGATAGAACTGCTGAATTGCTTGGTGTTGGGTATGCAAAAAGCCATAAAGTAAAGTTGTGGGTGAAGAGGGTGAGTACTTCAACTTTTAAAATTGGTTTAGGAGGGATATTAAGAAAAGAACTTGTCTGAAATGATAGAATTGCTGAATTGCTTGGTTTTGGGGTGTCCAAAAAGCCATAAAGTAAAGTTGTGGGCGAAGAGGGTGAGTACTTCAACTTGTAAAATTGATTTAGAAGCGACATTAGAAAAGAACTTGTTCTGAAAAGATAGAATTGTTGAATTGCTTGGTGTTGGGGTATGCAAAAAGCCACAAAGTAAAGTTGTGGGTGAAGAGGGTGAGTACTTCAATTTTTAAAATGGGTTTCGGAGGGACATTAAGAAAAGAACTTGTTCTGAAATGATAGAATTGCTGAATTGCTTGGTGTTGGTGTATGCAAAAAAAGCCATAAAGTAAAGTTGTGGGTGAAGAGGGTGAGTACTTCAACTTTTAAAATTGGGGTTTAGGAGGGATATTAAGAAAAGAACTGTTCTGAAATGATAGAATTGCTTGGTTTTGGGGTGTCCAAAAAGCCATAAAGTAAAGTTGTGGGTGAAGAGGGTGAGTACTTCAACTTGTAAAATTGGTTTAGGAGGGACATTAAGAAAAGAACTTCTTCTGAAAAGATAGAATTGTTGAATTGCTTGGTGTTGGGGTATGCAAAAAGCCACAAAGTAAAGTTGTGGGTGAAGAGGGTGAGTACTTCAATTTGTAAAATTGGTTTAGGATGGACATTAAGAAAAGAACTTGTTCTGAAAATGATGATAGAATTGCTGAATTGCTTGGTGTTGGGGCATGCCAAAAGCCATAAAAGTAAAGTTGTGGGTGAAGAGGGTGAGTACTTCAACTTGTAAAATTGGTTTAAGAGGGATATGAGAAAGGAACTTGTACTGAAAATATATATTCGGGGGGAGCCAAAAAGTTAGGGGGGGGGGGGGCCTTCTGTGTCTCAAGTGCGCAAAAAAAGTATTAAAAAATGGGGGTGGGTGTCCGGGGTCCGGGGGCTCTTTGGGGGCCCGATGGGAGGTGCCCTTTGAGGGGCCCGGGGGAAGGGGGGCTGTTTGGGGGTCCGGGGGGAGGGGGCCCTTTGGCCCACCTCCCCCGGGAGGGGACCAAAATATATATATTCGGGGGGAGCCAAAAGCTGGGGCTCTTTTTTTTTTTTGGGGGGGGGGGGGCGAGGGGAGGGGCTTTTTGGGGGCCCGGGGGGAGCGGGGCCCTTTTGGGGCCCGGGGGAGGGGGTTCTTTGGGGTTTGGGTAGGGGACCTTACAACACTGTTCAAATGGAGCTTGTGTATTACAACGACCACAGAGTTTCACTCCAAATCATCCTCTAAAATGTCCTCAAAAACTGTTGAAAGGAGCTTGTTCTGATATTATTATTGAATTATGAGTTGCTTGGTGTTGGGGTATTCAAAAAGCCATAATGTAAAGTTGTGGGTAATAATGATGAGTACTTCAAGTTGTTAATTCGTTTAGGAGGGAGGGACATTAAGTTTAGAACTTGTTCTGAAAATATATATTCGGGGGGAGCCAAAAAGTTGGGGTGGGGACCCTTCTGTGTCTCAAGTGTGCAAAAAAAAGTATTAAAAAAATGGGATGGGGCGGGGGGAGGGGGGCTCTTTTGGGGGGGGGGGCGAGGGGAGGGGGCTTTTTGGGGGCCGGGGGGAGCGGGGCCCTTTTGGAGCCCGGGGGAGGGGGTTCTTTGGGGTTTGGGTAGGGGATCTTACAACACTGTTCAAATGGAGCTTGTGTATTACAACGACCACAGAGTTTCACTCCAAATCATCCTCTAAAATGTCTCAAACTGTTTTGCTAAAAAAATCCTTAAAATGCCGATTAATTTGTTTTCGCCAAATAATCCCCTAAAAGTAATTTCTGCGTGCTCCTTTGTTTCGCCATCCCTGCGCTGTCACATTTGAAATTCCCAGGAAATCATTTCCTGCGTAAAATATATTCAATCTGTCTTGACACCTCCATGGCGGCTTGAGACTATATGATAATTTAACCTCAACGGATGTCCATTATAAACAAAATCTCAAGGACGAATTGTGATGTAAGGAAAACCATAAGTAACTCCCTGATTGACCTAGAAAGAGACACGTGATCCTGTCCCGTTAGCGGATCAATACATCTAGAAATATTGCCTGATTGGCCTAGAAAGAGACACGTGATCCTGTCCCGTTAGAATCGATAATTCCCCGTCGATTATGCACATCAATTTCTCAGAAATCTAGTTCCCCTACGTGGATCAATAACATTGTACTGTTACTATTCAGTGCGCATGCGCATTTCACAACATTGCCAGATAAGAAAGGTACTTTTAAAGTACCAAATAGTACCTTTCTACTGGCAATAGGACATACTTTCTCCCTGTGCTGGCACCCCCTTTTCTACTCCTAAGAGGTCATATCTCTTTTACTTAAAACTTTTACTTGAAAAGATCGGAGGTTTATTCAATATAACTAAGATTTAAGATAAAAAACGAAAATTCCCGGATTTCCTGAAAGAAATAATTAAGATGAAAGCACCGGTCATTCAATAGCTCGATATTGTGAAGTAAATACATTTTACTGCAACTAATTTTCAAAGATTCATTCGATAGCAGGATTTTGGATCAGCACCATACTTCGCGCCTCATTCTTGGGAAGTAGCATCTTCAGTAATTGATTTGTGTCTGAATGCACGAAACACTGGTCTTTGTGTTGATTTCGACAAAAATCTTCACAATACGGGTTTGCCTGTATCACACGACTTTGGGATTCACTATTCCCTACTTGTATCGAAACGTTTGGGTCAGCACAGCTAAATAAGGGATTATTACAATATTTTGAATATACTATGTGGCTGTCGCAGCACTTTCGAGGATTGTAGCGACGCTGTGTGAGTTGACTGATTTGTTTCAATGATGTTTGCTGGTTGTAGCCATATTGCACTGCGCGATTGAATGCTTTTTGTTGGTTGTAATATTGCCAAGGCTGTTGCTGGTTGTAAGAAATACGTATATGCTGGTACTGAGTTGTTATACGTGGTAATCTGCAAAAATAGTGTAAAATTATAAGGCTTTTGTCAAAGGTCAGTAAAATATGAATTAAGGGGTAGAATAAGACGAAGAGTTAAATATGTCAAAGTTATAAGTAAGATTTGATGTTGCTATGCAGGGGCGTAGCTGCAGCATTTGTATTGGGGAGGGTGACAAGAGGGGTCCTAATCCAGATAGTCAAGGGGCTTGGGCTATATAATGTTTTCTTCTTCACATTATTAAAGACAGGGCAACTACGATCTGCCCCCCCCCAAACGACGCCCTCCGATGCTGTGGAAATTACTAATTAAAAATCTCTTGAAGCATTGAATAAAATTCTTAAGAAAAACATTGGGACAAATTAGGTTACATGATGTAGCTTTAGTAAATCTTGACAAACCCCGGAATGAAATATCTCAACAGTTGGTGAAAGGCATACAATTCTTTTGTATTGTTTTATTAACAACAAATACCAAATCTTTGCTTGTTGAAGCCTATTGTATGGAAAAAGTGTAAATTTTAATCTCATCTCGAGAGCACCTTTCCGCTTTTGAATTTTTGTCTCTTTCTTTATAATAAGATTAATTAAGGAACTTTTTCTGCAAAACAATTTTTTTGAAGAAAAATAAAGAACTCCATTACACCAAAAATTAGCACGTAGAGAAATAAAGTCAAAATTTTTCAAAGCGTAAAAACTACCACAAATATGACTTAGATAATTTCGGAGACCACACTGCCTTTCCATGACGATAAAATAAAAGTTCAAAATAGGGATAAAATCCTTTTTAATAGACAGTGTATAATAAATTTCACAAAAAATACCAGATATTTCGGTCACATATACTGTGACCGTCATCAGTAGTAAAACTGATAGTAACTACTGATGAAGTAGTAGTAACTACTGATGACGGTCACTATATATGTGACCGAAATATCTGGTATTTTTGAGAAATTTATTATACACTGCCTATTAAAAAGGATTTTATCCCTATTTTGAACTTTTATTTTACTACCACAAATCCCCACCAGCAAATACATGACACACAAAAAGAACATAATTTCAATAAGTAAGCGAGTAAAGCTAAAAAACGGGCAAAGAGAAACATGAGTTGGGTAGACAACCCCAGTGGCTTTTCAAACCCAGAACATAATTTGGACCTGATTTGTTTTATTTATTGTAGTTTTCTATTTCTTCTTTCTTTTATTTATTTATTGATGGTAATCTATGTTAGTTTTTTGATTGGTAGATGTTTGACTTTATTTCTGCTTATTTTTTATTAAATGGAGCTTTTTACTCTTCCTTGGAAAACTTATTTTGTTGGAAAAGATTTGGAAATTAATTTCGGTTTGTTTTTTATTGGCGTATTTTTCACTGAAAAAAAAAAAAAGATTATTTCATTGAAAAAAGACAGCGGGCATGCACATTAATCATTTGATTAGTTCAAGTTTCCCCTCATTATTGTAAAATGTAGCACTGCAGTAGCAGTAGTAGTGAAAAGCAGTTGCAGTAGTAGTAGTAGTAGCGTGCAAATATTGCCTCTTTGGTCAATTAATCATCTCCCTTATCATTTGATGACAGTTCCAAAATTAATATACTCCATCTTTATTGAGTTATACTTTTTTGACAGCCAGTATACACATAATGTCTTTCGATTCATTTCAACATCCTCTGAAAAGTTCGCCTGAATGCCCTTTGTCTTTTAGGAAATTAATGCTGAAACATGAATACCCTCTCTCAATATGAGGTACTATATGTAAATAACGAAAGAATTGCCTAGCCTGTAGCTCTTACCCCGAGGGTAGCGAGGAAGATAACATCCCTAAAGGCATAATTACTGGACCTTTTAACAATGCTGAAGAAAATGGATATTTCAAAATTTTGACTATATTTTCCTTGGATACGACAGGCATGGATGTGAGGGCTGGTTGCCCTCACTTTTATCCTATCACTTTGACTCTTAAAAAGGATATTATAACTTCCAGTTTTCAATCAAATGAGACCTATCCGAAGTCTGTACGACCACCCTTTCATAAGATGATTATACACCCCAAAAGCAAAACTTTAGAGCCCTGGAGCACCAAGAGACTTGGGGCAGATAAGACTACCCAGGGCTCTGGTGGGCTGCTTAAACCATGGAGGCATTGTAACATGTCATTGTGACTATTTTAAACAAAATGGCTATCTCACGATTTCAATCAGATGCGTTTTGGAAAACAGAACGTTGAAGGAAGGGATTAGTTACCCTCCATGACTTTTGACCCTTAAAAGGAACTAAAACGATCTTTCAATTTCCAATTTAATGAGTCTTCTCTGAAGTTTATACGACTACCCCATCATCAAAAAACCTTACGTACCCCCGAGGCACAGCTTAAAACCCTTGTCCTCTGGTACTGAGGGGTTGTTTTTACCCTGAAGACCTTGTTATATGATCTTCAGACTATTTTTGACAAAATATATATCCTGAAATTTCTATCGAATTCATTTTTGGAAAAGACGACGTGGGTGGAGGGGTGCTAATTTGTCCTTCGATGACTTCTACCTCCTAAAAGGTCACTAGAACTTCTGATTTCAAATCCAAAAGGCCTCCTAGAAAGTTTAACAGCCTCCTCTTGCATAATAACCTTAAATGTTAATAATGGACAAATATTAAAACTTATAGCCCTTGTCCTAAGGTATCGGGGGTGGGGGTGGGGGGTTCACCCTCAAAGATATAATTAATGGACCTTTCAACTATGCTGAACAAAATAGGTGTTTCATAGTCTTGGTTGTATGTGTTTGAGGAAATGATGGACATGAGGGGAGGGACTGTTTGCCCTTCAATCACTTTTGACCATCAAATAGGGCACTGCAACTTTCAATTTCCAGGGATTCCCCCTCCCCTCAAGATTTTTTTCTGGTACCAAGTTGGTCAATTCTTGAAACTCTTGTCACATTCCCCCCCCCCTAAAGATTTTGCTCTAGATCCGCCCCTGTTCTTAGTGATATTTCGGCAAACAGAAACCCCACTATTGTACGGGCAAATGAAATACTTAATCACGATTTATACAAAGTAGTTTTTTTTTAACTTTTGCTTTATTTATTTTAGTGCATTATTTTATATAATATTTTACAGGGAGATTCATAGGTCTCTATAACCTTTTGATAAGAAAGCTAGAAAAACGAGGGGGGTGGTATTGAAGCCTCAAAACTTACAGCCCATTAATATCTATCCCACTTACTCCTAGTAAAAAATGTTTGATAATTCAGGAAGTAAAAATGTTATTTGTCACAAGAGGAGGGATAGGGGATTGTAGCCTATTAACAAATAATGCCTTTTCTAGGCATGCAACTATCATTCATTTTATTGTGTAGTGTAAATCTTAAAAAACTAGACCTTGATTTATGACCTTCAGCCTAGTGATATTGACGATTTATGCAATTTATTTATTTTTACTTTTGCCTTAGATATTTTAATGTATTGTTTTTCATAATATTTTACCGGGATATGCATAGCTATACATTATATTTTGACGGGGAAGTAAAATTGATGTGTTTATGTGGGGGAGGGGGTGTTTGAAGCTTCAAAATAGACGTTTCTGGGCCATAATTTTCATTTTTTTTATAAGAAACAGTTCAGGTTGTCCACTTTTGTCGTAAAAGTTCAGCAGATAGTTCTAAAATAAGAGCAGCCAATTTTGTTTCTTCAATTCTTATCCCTTGTAAAAAAAAAATGTTTTCAATTACAATAAAATGACACGAAATTTTTTTTTAAAAAGGGCATTATTTCTATTTTACTTAATTATAAATAGAAATGTGGAGGGATCGAAGAAAATGCTTATGTGCAGGCCGATTTAATATGGTAAATAAAAAGTAAATGTCGAAACAAAAAGGTGAAGAAAGCGACGGTAGTAATTCCGTAGGTGTCGCTTAATTAGTTTTGTAGTCATTTTGACACATTTTTTTTTTGTTCTATTGAAGACCTTACAGTTCTTGCAGTCGTAACAGCAGAAACTCAAAAAGGTGAAGAAAGCGACGGTAGTAATCCGTAGGTGTCGCTTAATTAGTTTTGTAGTCATTTTGACACATTTTTTTTTGTTCTATTGAAGACCTTACAGTTTTTGCAGTCGTAACAACAGAAACTCGAGTCTTTTAAAGCAAGGCTGTATCCAGGGAAGGAGTATATACTGGGTTTGATTCCGCCATCCCCCTCAAAATAATGTAGCAAAAATGCGCACCAGCAAATTTTTGGTATGTTTTTAGTTTTTGTTACCTCCGAACAGAAATACTGGATACGTTCTTGCTTATAAGCACAAATAAAATCTTAATGAACATCTTTGCTCACAATTACCGTCATGTAGTTTTACCACATATACTACTACTACTACTACTAACAACTCACCGTTAGCACCAAGCGCCTGAGGCAAAACACAGCTACGCACGCTCCTCCTCCACTCCAATCTATTCAAAGCCTCCCTTTTTACAACCGCCCACGAAGTTCCCATTTCCTTTAAATCTTTCTTTATGACGTCTTCCCACCCCAGACGGGGACGACTGCTTTCCGTTTAGCCCTAGATGGTTGCCCGAAAAGAACAATCTTCGGCAATCTCTCATCCTTCATCCGCACAGCGTGCCCTAGCCACCTCAACCTTTCTTTCATTACAGCCCTAGAGAGTGGTATTGAACCACATTTTTCGTATAGCCTATTGTTTGAAATACGGTCAGTCAGCGGGTACCCAGAACAATCCTTAAGCAATTTCTCTGGAAAACATCTAACAAATCTTCATCCGCTTTTCGGAGCGTCCATGCTTCAGAGCCATATTTGACCACTGTCAGCACTGTAGCTTCTAATATTCTAATCTTGGTTTGCAGGCTTATCTTCCTATTCTTCCAGACTTTTTTCTAACTGTGAAAAAACACCCTGAGCCTGGCTATTCTATATTTAACATCTTCACTGCTCCCACCATCTTTTCTAATAATTCTACCAAGGTAAGTGAAGCTGCCCACATGATCAATCTTTTCATTACCCACGTCACTTTTTCATCTTCACTTATTCCTAGCCTTAGTGACATAGTCTTCCTAACATTAATTTTCAACCAATTCTAGCACCCTGAACTCGCAAAACATCTAAAACGTCATTCATTTTGCTCACACTTTCATCTAGGATGCTTTTAAAATCATCAGCATAATCCAAGTCCAGGAGACTTTTTCCTCCCATTTGATTCCGTGGTCTCCCATTGCCTTTCCTGTGCTTCTTAAAACAAAAAGTCCATCAAAATAATCCATACAAAGGGGGATAGAACACAACCCTGCTTAACTCCGGATTACCAATAATTCGTATT
The DNA here is from genome assembly GCA_027921565.1 of Artemia sinica. Taxonomy (NCBI): domain Eukaryota; kingdom Metazoa; phylum Arthropoda; class Branchiopoda; order Anostraca; family Artemiidae; genus Artemia; species Artemia sinica. The sequence continues at coordinate 3,783,631 of CM051263.1, read as the reverse complement.
CCATTTTTATGGCAGATTTTTCTCCTTTTACTTTCATTTACATGATAGCTTTTTTAAACAAACATAGCCAAAAATGAACAGAGACAGGAAAATGAAAACAAAAAATATCTTTTTTGTTGGAATTTAAAAGGCACAAATAGTATTACGTATGAATAACCTAGGAACTTACGACTCTTTCGCTTTTTCATTAGGTCCCTAGTCATAACAAGCTTGAAAGTGTATTAAATCTATGTTAAAAAATTTTTATTTATCGAAAGGAGGGAGATATAATATTGTATGACCTTAACATAGAGTGTAGTTCATGTGAATGTAAGGATTTTTAATTAAATTGATTTTGCAAGGGGAAATATTTGGCAAACGTTAGACTTTATTTGTAGTTTTTTGCTTATATGATCTTTGATGTGCATATTATTTCCATAAAAATAAATAAACTGTATAGAAATAAAAAGGAACAGATACGGTTGTCTTCAATCACTTTTGACTTGTAAAATAAGGTTTAGAACTCTCAATTTCTGTTGAATGAATACCCTCCAATGTTTCTGCAACCATGAGGTAGAGGTGGGAATGAGGAAGGTCAGACGTCTTCCTATACAGAATAAATTTTTCTCATTTTGGGGTTTAGTGTAACTCTTTATTTCATTTTAATAGCATAGACCAGAAATATTCACTGTAATCAAGACAGATTTAATATCAATATGGCTTTTTTGATGTGTTTTAAAGTTTTTTTTTTACCACCCCACTTGAAAAAATACCCCCCACCCAAAAAAGTTCTGGATACGGCCCTGGGAATTATATATCAACTTCTACCTCCAGCCTCCCCAGGTCTCTGCCCTAGAACTAATTCTGTATTTATCTGAAGGCTCAATTAGAACTGAGGATGTTCATTTGTCAAAAAAGTGGGGTCATTTTTAAAGAATTGGAACAAAAACTCGAACTTTAGCTTAAAAAGCAAGGTATTGACTAGGGGGCGTACCCCCTAATATAAGTATTAAAAATCTATGAATATAGAAGTTCGTTACGTAAGTTAATTCGTAAGTTACGTATATTTATTACTAATAAAAACGTTCGTAAATAAAATTAAACATGTTCCGAGAAAGCCATTTAACCAAATAAAAGTAAAATTAATATGCAAATTTTGTTTTAATTATTCATGTACGGTGAGCCAAAATCAAAACCTGCATTAATTCAAAAACGTTCAAAAATAAATAAAAAGAACAAGGTTTTTTAACTGAAAGTAAGGAACGACGTTAAAACTTAAAACGAAAATAATTATTCCGTATATGAAATGGGCTGTCCCCTCCTCAATGCCTCGCTCTTTACGCTAAAGTTTGACTTTCTCACACAACTATTTTTTTAAACAATAAAAATTTTAGCGTAAAGAGCGAGGCGTTGAGGAGGGGACAGCCCCTTTCATGTACGGAATAATTTCTGTTCGTTTTAAGTTTTAACGTCGTTCCTTACTTTCAGTTAAAAAAAACTTTTTTTTGTATTTATTCATCAAAGGATAACCGCCCCGCTTTTCTTACAGTAAAGGGCTGGGCCCACGTAGCTGATTTCGGGAAACCAATTTCAGCATCAGTGGACAAACGATAGCGGTAAGAAAAATTTTTGCGCAAGATTTTCAAAACAAAAAATCATGAACACAAATAGTCAACTGGTGTTTATTAATAGTTGCATGATTGATCTCAGCTTAGTTCTCAGCTCAGTAGTGGGGTATTTCACCACAGACATCTCTGGCTGACTATTTATTTGTATACCCTATTTTTTATAATGATCATGATGAAAATCGGCACCGAAAACTAGAAAATTTTTCAAGCTCAAATCCACGCCGATTTCTTTTAAAATCGGCGCTGATTTGAAAATCAGTTCCCGAAATCAGCTACGTGTGCCGAGCCCTTAAGATCTCTTCTGCAAAGCTAATTTTCAGTAATCACACCGCCCGGCCCTAACACAGTTTCTTTTGATAAAGAGTTCGATTTCTGATTGTTCTAAAAATTATACTGGAAATCCTCCTCTTCGTAGAAAAGTGTTCCTGAAAAATATCCCCTCCCTATTAGAAAGTTGCTCCTGTAGAAAATTTATCCTGCGGAACCTCCCCAAGGAGAATTTCTCCCGACAATTCAAACCTGGTGAAAATTTCCCCTAGGCAAATTTCCTTTAACATCTGAACATGCAAAACTGAATCGACAAAGAGAAAGTCAGACAAAGACAATTTCGTGCAAATCACCCCAGTGTTTAATTTTCCTTTGAAAATTCAGCCTCCAGAAACTTGCCTCTACACAGAAAATTTTCCCCTTGGAAAAATTCCTCAAGCAGATAATTCACCTCCCTACCAAAAAACATCTGTATAATTTCAGACAACAAATACTATAATGTAAACAATGGACACGTTTTATGACTTACTGGCCTTTACTCAGGGGCCGCACGGGGCCATGTTATCCCTAAAAACATTATTACTGGAACTATGCTGAACACAATTAACTGTCTCAGAATTTATTCAGCTGACTTTTGGGATTAGGGGTAAAAAAGGGGGCTAGTTTCCCTCCAATCTTTTTGGTCAATTAAAATACGTAAGGTAGAGCTTTAAATTTTCGTTTGGGTGACCCCTCTTCCGATATTCTGGGCCTATTTGACAGATGAGATCACCCCAGGAAAAACAAGACAAAAATACATATCTGTGATTTTTCTTTGGTAAAAAAATCAAAATTCACATTTTTTGAAAATAGGAGCTTGAAACTTCTGCAGTAGCGTTTTGATATCAAAATTTATTTATCTATTTATATATCAATAGATCAATATTCAAAACATGTAAAAAATTCATCAAATTCGATGGTATCCATAAAAAGTTGCGAGCCTGCAAAAATTTGCCCAGTTTTTGAAACACGAGGTCAATTGATCTTAATGAAAATCACACCATCAGATTTAGTATATGACCAGAAAACCCTATTGTAGATGTTTCAAGCTCCTATCTACAGCTTTGTGGAATTTTTCATTTTTTTTTTTTTTTTTTTGGTCAGAAGAAAGATCACGGATGCGTGTTTATTTGTTGTTGTTGTTTTTTTTCCCAGGGTTGATCATATCGAACCAGTAATCATAGAAAATCGGGACAGAGCTAATTTGATAGGAAATCAAAAGCTCTAGCTCTATTTTTAAGTAACCAAAAATATTGGAGGGTAGCTAGCCCCCCTCCAAAGCTCATTATTCCGCCAGAGCACCTGATCAAAATTTTTAGATAGCCGTTTTTTTTTTCAGCACAGTCAAAAAACTTGATAACTATGTCTTTGAGGATAACTTAACTCCCCAGTTCCCTGGTGAAATGATGCAAGTTATGAACTTCATCCATTGTTTACATGTAGTATCGGTTATTTGGAAGCAAACAAGCGTTTCCGGATAGAATTTTCCTGGCAGAGAGCAGGAGAGGAAGGGGGGGGTACGTAGGAAGATTTTTCCTTGGAGTAATTTTTCATGGGAGAAGGGAATTTTCCATGGAGGGGGGGGAGCGGATTTCCTAGTATTATTTAAAAAAAACGATCATGAATTAAATATAAAAAAATGTCATCAGCTGAAACTAAGGAGCAACATTAAAACATAAAACGAACAGAGATTATTACGTATATGAGGGGGTTCACCTTACGTCAATACCTTTCTTGCGCTAAAGTTTTTTTTAGTATTTTTAAAAGAGCTTTTTATTCTAATTGAATGGGCTTTGTGATTCAGGAGTCATCAAACAGTTCGTGGTAACGAAATGTAAGTAAGGAGCGACCCGGCTTAATGGAAACCGAAACTGTAGAAAACGGAATTTTGATACCAATAGATACATCAAAAGAATCAGATTTTAATGCTGATTTCAAATATATAAGTTTCATCAAATTTAGTCCTACCTATCAACAGTTACACGCCTGAGAAAATTTGGCTGATTTTCGAAAAAAGGGGAAGAGACCCCCTAAAAGTTATAGAAACCCTAATGAAAATCACACCATCATATTCAGCGTATCAGAAAACCCTACTGTGGAGGTTTCAAACTCCTATCTACAAAAATGTGGAATTTTGCATTTTTTGCCAGAAGAAAGATCACGGATGCGTTTTTATTTGTTTGTTTGTTTATTTTTTGTTTTTTTTTTTCCAGGGGTGATCGTATCGACCCAGGGGTCCTAGAATATCGTGGGAGGGCTCATTCAAACGGAAATTAAAAGTTCTAGTGCCCTTTTTAAGTGACCAAAAAAATGGAGGGCAACTAGGCCCCCTCCCACGCTCATTTTTTCCCAAAGTCACCTGATCAAAATTTTGAGATAGCCATTTTGTTCAGCATGGTTGAAAATATGATAACTATGTCTTTTAGGATGACTTAATCCCCCAAAGTCCCCGGGGGGAGGGCTGAAAATTATGAACTTTACCCAATGTTAAAATATAGTATTGGTTATTGGGAAGTATACAGACGATTTCAGAGGGGATTTTTTCTGGTAGTGGGGGGGGAGTGGGACGGGGGTTAAGTGGGAGGATATTACCAAGAAGGAAGTTTTCATGGGAGAAGGGACATTGCTATGAAGGGGGCGCCGGATTTCCCAGCATTATTTCAAAAAAGATCAGAAATTATATATAAAAAAAACAAGTTTTTTAACTGAAAGCAAGGAGCAACATCAAAACTTAAAACGACAGAAAACATTACGTATATGATTGGGTTCATCCCCTAGTCAATACCTCGCTCTTTAAGCCAAAGATTATTTAGTACTTTCATAAGAGCTATTTATTCTAATTAACGGCATTTGTGATTGAGGGGTCATTTTTAAACAATTGGAATAAAATTTGAACTTTAGCTTAAAGAGCAAGGTATTGACTAGGGGACGAACCCTCTAATATACGTATTAAAAATATAAGAATATAAAGGTTCGTTACGTAAGTTAATTCGTAAGTTACGTATATTTATTACTAATAAAAACGTTCGTAAATAAAATTAAACAGGTTTCGAGAAAGCCATTTAACCAAATAAAAGTAAAATTAATATTCAATTTTTTTTAATCATTCATGTACTGTGAGCCAAAATCAAAACCTGCATTAATTCAAAAACGTTCAAAAATTAAATAAAAAAACAAGTTTTTTCAACTGAAAGTAAGGAACGACGTTAAAACTTAAAACGAACAGAAATTATTCCGTATATGAAAGGGGCTGTCCCCTCCTCAACGCCTCGCTCTTTACGCTAAAGTTTGACTTTCTCACAACTCTGTTTTTTTTTAAACAATGAAAAACTTTAGCGTAAAGAGCGATGCGTTGAGGAGGGGACAGCCCCTTTCATATACGGAATAATTTCTGTTCGTTTTAAGTTTTGACGTCGTTCCTTACTTTCAGTTAAAAAAACTTGTTTTTTATTTAATTCTTAAAGGTGTGGGATAAGATTCAAACTTAGCGTAAAGTACGAGGTATTGATGAGTGGGCGACCCCCCCCCCATGCACGTAATAACTTTTTGTTCGTTTTAAGTTTTAATGTTAATCCTTACTTTCAGTCAAAAATTTTGTCTTTTTTATTTTTAATTAGAGAGAAAAAAGCCAAGCATAAAACAAGCACACAGTAGTTTGAAATTCAAATAGTTACAGCCGTGTATTTCTGATTGCTAAATCAAATGTATTAGATGCGGGATCAACCAAGTAGGCTACAAGCTTTCAGCTTGTATTTACTGTTTAAGACTGTAATAGCCAAAGGCCAGATATTGGGGCGTATTAGGGCGCTTAAACCTCTTTTCTAGATTTATGAAATTTTCCCTGCTTATGAGATTTGAAGAGTAGCGCTTCTCATCTCAATGGACTTGTCACTAGATTGATTTCTTAGTTTGTACATTCATCAGGGTAGGCTTCTTGATGGCTATTGTTGATTACCTCCCTTACTCCCTCCCCCTTGGACCATTCTTCTCATGGGAAACTCTTTCCGCAGAAACATGTCACCGTGGGCAAAATTGAGCAGCCGAAAGGAAAGTATGAAAATAAAAAGAACGAAGAAAAGTCGGGCTTTACAATTTTTGAAACAAATTATTGGAGGGCAGGAGTGAATATTATGTTAGTGGGCCTTCTTGGCCCCAGTTTTTTTCCCAGTGTACGTCAAAAATACTTATAAGTAGCCTGGTTGACTGTGACCTGCTAAGCCTACAAGCTTGTAAGCCTGCTTAGCCAACCTGCTAAGTCTACAATGGAAGCCTATGATGAAAAATAGCTCTTCAATTGTTGCAAGAATTTTTTAGTTGTAGTTTTATTTTCTTTTAGTATAAAAATGCTAGTTTTTGGAATACCGGGCGAGAATGGAGCGTAAGACTAGACTAGTAAACCTCTTAGGGGAATCTTATCAGGGAATGCAGCATAGAAATAAGTGAGTTATTTACTGTACCTGTCCTTGCTCCCAGACTCCATTATTTTTTAAAATATAGGATAACAGATCACCTCGCTTCTGACTTACTGACTGACTAAGTTGGTAATAAGTATCTTGATTTTATGTTACATCTTAATCCCCTGTGACACTTAATCAGGGTACGAAGAGTCAATTTGTTTCTTAATTGGATCAATATGAATATACAAATTTATGAATATAATTTTTTATTTCCATTTTGTATGCAAACTGAATTTTAATCAAGTCCAGTAGACTGACAAATAATTTTATTGAAGGATATATGTAGAGATTAGAAGAAAATAATTTTGGCTGAATCTCATATTTGACATCTCGAAGTTTCGTATATAAAATCTTTACATTTCTTATATAATTGCTAAAAAAAAAAAAAAAAATATGCCAAGCTATTCTAGAAAGGATGATCATCAGGGCAGTGTAGTCCAGGCAGAATGGATATTATTAATCTCTTTAGGAACACCGTCACAAAGAACTTATTTAAATCTTGCCGACACAGGGATACTTGTGAGCATGAAATAGACTTGGCGAAAGGAATAATTTTGTTTAATAATTTTCTGTTTCTCTGGTAAAACCCCAGACAAACTTTTTCTTTGTTGAACTAACATCACCCTCCAATACATGGCATTCCTTATACCTTATAATTGTTAATACTTCTTATTAAATAAAAAAACAAGTTTTTTAAACTGAAAGTAAGGAGCGACATTAAAACTTAAAACGAACAGAAATTATTCCGTATATGAAAGGGACTGTCCCCTCCTCAACGCCTCGCTCTTTACGCTAAAGTTTTCTATTGTTTTAAAAATAAAGTTGTGAGACAGAGTCAAACTTTAACGTAAAGAGCGAGGCGTTGAGGAGAGGACAGTCCCTTTCATACACAGAATAATTTCTGTTCGTTTTAAGTTTTAATGTTGCTCCTTACTTTCAGTTTAAAAAACTTGTTTTTTTTAAATTTAGTTTTTGAACGTTTTTGAATAAATTCAGGTTTTGATCTTGGCTCACCGTACATGAATAAATATAACAAAATTTTCATATTAATTTACTTTTATTTAGTTAAATGTCTTTCTCGAAACTTGTTTAATTTTATTTACGAATGTTTTTATTAGTAATAAACATACTTAACTTACGAATTAACTTACGTAACGAACTTCTATATTCATATATTTTTAATACGTTTATTAGGGGGTTCGCCCCCTAGTCAATACCTTGCTCTTTAAGCGAAAGTTCGAATTTTGTTCCAATTCTTTAAAAATGACCGCTTAATCACAAAGGCCGTTAATTAGAATAAATAGCTCTTATGAAAGTACTAAAAAATCTTTGGCTTAAAGAGCGAGGCATTGACTACGGGGTGAACCTAATCATATATGTAATATTTTCTGTTCGTTTAAAGTTTCGATGTTGCTGCTGTTGCAGTTGAAATACTTGTTTTTTTTATATTAAATTTCTGATCTTTTTTTAAATAATGCTGGGAAGTCCGGCGTCCCCTTCATAGCAATGTCCCATCCCCCATGAAATCTTCCTTCATGGAAAGATCCTTCCACATAACCCCCGACCCACTCCCCCCCCACTACCAGGAAAATTCTCCCCTGAAAACGTCTGTATACTTCCAAATAACCAATACTATATGTTAACATTGGGTAAAGTTCATAACTTTCAGCCCTCCCCCGGAACTTCGGGGGATTAAGTCATCCTAAAAGACATACTTATAATATTTTTCGAACCTGCTGAATAAAATGGCTATCTCAAAATTTTGATCAGGTGACTTTGGAAAAAATGAGCGTTGGAGGGGCCTAGTTGCCCCCATTTTTTTGGTCACTTAAAAAGGGCCCTAGAACTTTTAATTTCCATTCCAATGAGCCCTCCCACGATATTCTAGGACAACTGGGTCGATAAGATCACCCCTGGGAAAAAACAAACAAACAAATAAACACGCACCCGTAATCTTTCTTCTGGCAAAAAATGCAAAATTCCACATTTTAGTAGATGGGAGCTTGAAACCTCTACAGTAGGGTTCTCTGATACGCGGAATATGATGGTGTGATTTTCATTAAGGTTCTATAACTTTTAGGGGGTCTTTCCCCCTTTTTTCGAAAATCAGCCAAATTTTCTCAGGCGCCTTACTTTTGATGGGTAGAATTAAACTTGATGAAACTTATATTTTTGAAATCAGCATTAAAATCTGATTCTTTTGATGTATCTATTTGTATCAAAATACCGTTTTCTAGAGTTTCGGTTACCATTGAGCCGGGTCGCTCCTTACTTACAGTTCGTTACCACGAACTGTTTGATTATTAGCACATTCTTGCAAGCAGGGACGCATGCTGGGGACGGGTTTTGGGGTTTTAACCCGAAAAATTTTGTCCGACTTGAAAAAACGTAGCAAAGAACCTGTAAAGAAGTTTTTCATGAGTTTTGTAAAGCCTTCGAAACAAATCCCCCCTCTCCCCTCAGAAACTCCTGGATGTATAGATACTCGAAAGTGGCACTCAGGGTGTGCCGTGGGTGAATTATTAGGTGTTTTTTTGAAAATAAATGATTAAGACTACTCTAATGACTTCTGTAAAAAACATTTATAAATCTAACCCATGGAGATGAGAGATGTATCTGGAGATGCTACGGTCGAAACCTAAAAGATCGTGGCTGTATCAAATAAAAAATGTTTTAGATGGAGTAGGGTTATCTTATATTTAGAATGAGGGGCTAGGACCCTCATATCAGGATTAGTCGTTTCTGCCTAAGCTTATAGAAAGAATAAAAGACCAGGAAGTCTAAATGTGGACCCAGACAGTTAAAACATCTGAGACATTGAAGTTTTATTCCCAAGAGTAGAGATCTAAGTTATACTTCTAGCACGCCATGTTCCTTCCTGTGCTATTTGAGGCCTTTACGTTCCTTGGCACCTTTCCAAGGCAGATTACCAGACTGGTTATTTGTCAAGGTATAATGTTGTCAAACATGTTTTGAGAGTATGGTCGAAATTATATAACTCAATCAGACTGATTTTTGAGCCAACATCTGTTTTTTAGGAGCCATTCAGAGAGCGGAGGTTACTCAATATACGATAACTTGATTGGTGATTGGGATTTGAATAAAAGGACTGATTTTCATTACAATTAATATCAGTAAGAGAATTGAATTCAGAGAGAATAGTTTATTTGAGAGGATATTAGTAGAGAAAAATGAGTGGTGCATTTACATTATTGGAGATTAATGATGGAGCCGGCAGCAGCAGCAGCAACGATATACGAGTACCCAATGTGGCTGTGGAAATAACCGGAGGCTGTAGACTATGCCTTGAATGGGACGATATGTATGCTAATAACGTGATATCATTAAGCAAATTTAAGCAGGAGGAGCAACTATGTTTTGCTGGAAAAGTGAATATTCTCCATATAAATAAACTTCAGTCAGCATTAGATATCCTATTGAAATATATTGATGAGAACAAAATGCATCAGTGAATATTATTATTGTAATTATGTTCAATAAAATTGTTTCTAAATCAATGGTATTTTTCTTTCTATAGTAGACTAGCGTATATTTTTTTAGAGTAGAAAAAGAAATTCTGGTTAGTCTGAAGTTGGTTGCGAGAGTGTTAGGACTCTAAAAAATGGATAGATTTGAGAAAGAGCGAATCATGGGGAATCTAGTGCTTATGGAAAAACGTTTGATTCAAGATGATGATTTTCTAGAGCTGTCTATTCAAAGGAAGATATTTTCTCAGGGAATGCTTGTCGATATAGTGAAAACTGATTCTCCATCATTAGAATATTGTATGAAGCTTCTACGTCGTGGTCCAAATGCATTTACACAATTTATTGATATATTGATCACAACACGGCAAAATGATATTGTAGATATGCTTTTAAACATTAGTTTAGAAATTTAGGACATTTTTCATGAGAAAGATGGCATTCAAGGATGATTTACTCCTCTCTCTCTCTATCTCAGACAGTTTTTTTGTTGTTGCTAGCTCAGTTTCATTGTGGCGGTGAGAGTGTCAACACATGAAAAAATGTTCCATACATGTCCGCTATGTATGAACACACTGGGCAGCTGGTCATCATGTGAGAATTACACAATGATTGATGAGTATGATGAAAAGTGTAGATTATGCAACCCGTGTAAATTGCATAGAGGATATGCTGTACAAATTAAAGGTTGTAATTCCTGTCTTAAAGAGGTGTGTGACTCTCATCCTAGTGGCCACCTATGCTCCAATTGCCATTATGATAAATGTAATCCGTGGGAGAATACATATCCCGGTATGATTGGAAAGAATCCTAAGCGTGATTTTAGTTTATTGCTACGAGATTGGTATCGTCGTGGTTTTAGATTGTTCTGGGAGGAGGAGCCGGGTCAGCGATTCAACTGTTGGAACAACAACAAAGAATATGGTTTCTACGTCATCGTTGTGAAGACAATGGGTGTTATGATTATAAGCCCACTGATTTTTATTTGGCTGTGAAGGAATGTGATTCGCCACTTGAGGACACTGTTTGTGAAATTGCTTCAAATAAGCAAATTGAAACATGTGAATTCTATATAATGAGTGAGAATAGTATCATTGACTTTACAAAGAGATATGACAAGAGTGAAGTTACACTCTACTGTAGAAAATGTGACCCTGACATTGCAGTACATCAGGACCAGTATACTGTGAATTCAGATAATCTACCTGCTATAGTTGCTGTCGACAAATACCTAGTAGAAGATGAAATCTAAAGAGTAGAAAAGTCGTTTTATCATGTATATAAATTTTTATTAATAAACAATTTATATTAATTAATCACATACATTTTTAGAACATTTTATTCGTAGGGCACTAAAATCAATATTAAATACGCTTGTAAGTATATTTTCCACTAGAAAGTCGTTCAATCGAGGTAAGTCAACGTAGATGTCGAGAAACTGCTTGTAGGTGTAGCCACGACATCTGAACATGAAAAAGAGTAGTGCATGAAAGCCACATGTCTTAGTCGTTAAATCCTGTACTCTTCGTTGATTTTGAATAATGGTTTTCCCACTGCTTTCAATAAAGTTGTTGATGTATGGCGTGTAGAGTTTATACGATAGGCCAAGAGGATCGAAAAATTCAATATTCTTCGCTGTTTGAAAGATGCATAGCCAGTGGCCGGTCTTCAAAGTCAATGGACTGCTATTAACAATGATTAGGGTATTGTTAACACTTGGAATTTTTTCAATGAAGTCCGAAGGTATGCAATAGGACTTGTACTGGGACATGTATGGATCCATACTAAATACGTTGATTATTTGATTTGTGTTCATTGTGCTAGGTCTAGTAGAACACTGCCGTCGGGTGTGATTTCCCAATAGGTTTCAAATTGACTCAGTGATATTAGCGTGATACTCTCAGTCAGAGCATCGGCAAATGTACACTCTAAACGTACATTCCCTGTTCGTACTATGCTCATATCCTGAGTCCCCGACAAGTCCAAAACAATTACCCCATGATTTTTTGAAAACATTGAATCGGTTATTCCATTTTCAAATAGTTGAGAGTCATGATCTAGGGATTGCATGGTCAACTCGTACAGAGTTCTATAGGATTTTTTGTCTAATGATAGAGTGTACAATGGAATACCATTCACTTTGCACACAAGGCTAGATAGACCAAAAAAATTAAAATCATGGGGGGATTCAGTCCAGGATGCAACGGCACTGCCACTCTTCACAAAGGCCAAAGCCAATTTGATGGGATTTCTCCCATTGATAAATGATGAATCGCTATAGCTACGGGAGCCGGTGGCAATGTGACGTTGATTGGTGATCGTATGGGGGACAAGAAGTTTAATGTTGTTACCATTGGCTCTTAGCTTTTCCACTGCCAATGCAACAGAGCTCATAACCTGTTGTTTTCGGACGTGGAGAATTGCCGATGTGATAATGACATTTGCATCGGGTGCTGCAGGAAGTATTTTTCTCAAAATGAAATTCGATGGGGCCATCTGTAACTTTATGTCAATCTTGACATTGGGGGGTAGCCATTGGGATATATTGAATATCTCATGATTTAATTTTCCAACCAGATGACACTCCTGGGTCACTGCAGTAGTCAACTCACCGTCAGTATCAACACCTGATCGATATTCATAGCCCAATTATTTTCCTCTCAACTCCTTGTACGCCTTTGGTGTCACCATCATAAATTGTATGTAGCTTGCATAGTTGGATAAATTATTGCTAGTGCTCACCAATGTTCCATTAATAAATACATTAATTTGTTTGAACAGATTGTGTAGAATACAGTTTTCATAGGAGAGACCATCGCCAGCATTTGGAGTTGTATTATCTGACTTTTTCTTCACCACAACATTTAAATCAATAAATGTTGATGACAAATCAATGAAATAGTCTTCATTGGAAAATATTTGAAAGTGTATATTTTCCAAGAGGGATTGTTTGGGGTGAAATTGTTCATAGTAGCCATACTTGACACTGACATCAACATTTTCAGCATTGAATAGATTCAATGAGGAACTGATTGATGGGTATGATTACTTGTGGGGGAGAGATAGTCATCTTAAGAGAAGAAATCCTTCTTTGATCTAACAATCTTTTTCTTTTTCTTCTGCTTATTGGTATTCCTTGTTTTATTCCTCAAAGTCCTTGTTGATGTCCTTCGCTTCCCGCCTGGGTGGAGACTGATGAGTGAATGACGCGCACGCATCCTTTTCAATCCCTCCCCATTTTGCCGAGATTTTAATTGCTCACCAACAGCTCTTGCTGAAGATCTAATATTTTCCTTAACACTCTCCTTGAAATTCTTGCCCGACCCCCAGTCCTGTAGTGTGGAGGCAGCAAAATTTGATGCAGCAGGTACAAGATATTTTCTGGCAAGGGGTAGTGCAGAACGAAATAGCCTAGCAAACCAGCTACCAAGACCATAGCCAGACATTGTAGTACGGCCTTGTAGTAGTCCAATCCATTGCCTATTTGACGTGGACTCAAAGCATCAACATAACAATCAATATCGGGACAGACAAATGGAATTCTTCTACTGTTAATTTTAGGCGATGGTGTTGTCGCCGGTAATGGGTCGAAAATGACATGTAATCACTGCTAAGCCTTTTGTTATTGCTAGAGGATCACCCAATTCACTTCTTAGTGTTAACTGACAGAGTTCCAAATACGAAGTGTTTACAGGAACGAACTGAAGATGCTTTATATTATAGTGATGAACAAGTTCATGAGTTGTTTTTTCGTTCAAGAACACGTAGAAGGGGGACATTTGAATTACCAACTCTCGATGTTTCCACAAAGGATGCATAGAGAAATATGCAAGAGTCCGAGGCGAAACCAGGTGGATAATCAGCAAAAATTACTTGATCCATCCCGTAAACAGTGACAGCATTTTTCCCATTGATCATATTCTGTTTAAAGCCAAGAACGTCTCTCAGATTGTCATTGAGAATAATTATTTCGGTGTCAACAGGTGAGGTAATGTAAATTCTATCGTGTTCCAATGAATAATTAAAATGGAATGTACCATTCCTACGATATGAGATTTTTCTATTGATTGTACGACACAAATCTCTCTTATCATCATATTCAATATATTTCAATTTAGCTTGTGGATATTCGCTACATTTAAGTGCCTCAACCCATTCATAGTCGACAAAGAGTGTCTAATCGAATGGTATAACTTTTATATCATACACACGATCCTTTCTCAGGATGTCATTGGTATTTTTGAGAATACAGTCGACAAGAGCCACTTCATACGCACCGTCAAATTTGATGGCGGGGGAGAGTTTCGTCCAAAAATCACTTGTCGTATTCAAGTCGCTGTAGACAGGATCGGAAACATTGGACATAAAAGTTACATAGAAATCATTGGGCATTGTCAATATCTTCAACACCAATCCAAGAATCAAAATCAGAGTTGTATCCTAGCCACCGAACAAGTAACTGTTTCTTACCCCTGCGAGTACGAGTCTTTAATATGTTTTCAATTTGAGAGATTTCACTATTATTTTTAACTTTTTGTAGTTCATAGTCATAAATGCCGCCGAGAATCTCTTCATCTTTGGTATCGCGCAAAACGATAAGTTATGGGTTTAGTGTCTAAGATTTTTGCCACTTTAAAAAGTTCTGTGGACCACAAGTAATTCCCCTTTTCAAAAACATTAGTTGTTCTATTAATTAGAACAGTATCACCAACATTGAATTTATTTTTCTTCTTGACAATCGTTTCATTGGAATATTGTTTAAGAAAGGTGTCAATTGTATCATGATCAGAATGATGAACTTCCATTGGGGTTGAGTTGGACAATGATCGATGAGGTCGGTGATTATAAATCAACATGATTTTATCTAAATCATGAATAAAAGCCGATTTTTTTTCAATGTAAAATATCTTGAAATTAAAAGTCGAATAGTTCTTATCAATCGTTCGGCCAATGCAGCCTTTATAGGAATATGACTATGATAGAGCAGTGTACTATATTTCACTAGTACTTTTGCAACATGGAGATTAACAAATTCACTACCATGATCCGTTTGAATTTTTTTTATATGAATCCTGTTTGAGAATACTTTCAATGGCCTGAGCAACTTCAACGCCTCTCTTTGTTCGCAATGGAATTGCATATGCATAGCGACTAAAAACACTGATTGCAAGTAGAATGTACTTGTAAGGTGTATTGTGACGTCTTTGAATCTCATCTAGAGTTATGAGATCTGCTTGCATTATATGCAATGGGAAAAAGGCTTTAGTTTTTTCGATATTGATGAGCACGAAGTCTATGATTTCTATGCAGAGTTTAACTTGATTCATTTTGTAGATAGTCTTGTACACTTTTTGTGTGAACACCAGTGACCGTGGAAAGAGTGGCTGGTGAACTTAAACTCCCCGCTTCACCAGTATTTTCATAAGCACCTTTCAGAACTTCAACCATTTTGAACGTAAACACGTTGTGTAACGTCCACTACCCTTTTGTATACTAGTTGTGGTTGGTGATGGTGACATGATACGTTTTCGTTTTTTCCTCGTCACTATTGTCAAGTTTTTTCCACTAGGTGTGCTAGTATTTTCCAAGATTGGTTTAAAATCTTCTTCTTCTTCTTCTTCCTCTTCATATTTTGATGGTGTTGTTGTTGTTGTTGTTGATACATGTTCATTTAATTTTTTAGAATTTGTCTATTGCTAATAAGACTTTTGGGGAAGTTTAATGTATTTAGAAAGTTGTAGAGATGAGCGTCAAATGATAATAGTCCTTTACGATTTGTAACCATATCATAGATTAAATCAAGTAGATTATAGCTCTTGCCCTGAATTATAATCCCTTTCCCATTGCTCTCAACTTGAATATGATCTTGACCGCTTTCCATGAGATAGGTTAGGAGTGTCGCTTACTTTGTTCACGATATGAGTGGTGCATTAGATTTCCGATTTTCAATACAATTGAATCCAATTCCTCCTTCTTTAATTGTGTTCCAGCAGCAGCAGCAGCAGCAGCAGACTCTTGAGGAGATGATTCTTTTTTGTGATCAATAGAAGCAGTGGCCTTCGACCGATAGGGCTTATGTTTGTCCACTCGGCGAAGTGCATCTTGAAGTAAAAGCAGTTTTTTATCATCCTCAATATTCTTGTTGTCAAGGAATTTACTCAGATTCTTCTCAAAGTGTTCCACGGGTGAGAGAGCGAGTTCTATTGGAGTCAATTTATAGGGTTTTACCATTCTCACTAGAGAAAACTGTTTACAAGTCCTGCAATTATTGGCAGTAAAAGTGTGAAAAAGCTACCGCCCGCCTGAAGAAGTCGTTTCTTTTTAAAATTCTTTCCTTTGTTTTTAGAGGCCAATGTACGTACAATGGAACGATGTTGCTTTGCCTGTTGCTTAACTACTTCTGGCAGTTGAACATTACCCTCGGTCAAATTTAAACAAAGTTCAGATATTAGATTAATGAAATCATTGTCAATACCATGTTTGAGTATGGCTTTCCTAAGCGAGGGTTTTGAAGTGCTTGGAACTGAAAACAGATGTCTATTTTCATGTAGTTTCTTCAGTGTCATGATAGCAACTAATAGGTCTTTTTAGTGTTCACGGGGAGATATACTGTAATTTCATTGTCGAAAATATCTGTGACTACACGGAGATCCTCGGGTGTATTTTGATTAAGATCCAATGGGTTATAGCCATAGGGTTTATTAGTTGCCTGATTGTATGCTGAGAGCAGAAATTCAGGAGCGCCTGGATAGATTTGTTTATTGAGAGTTATTAGGGAGCTGGAATCACGAACAACTCTGTAGATGATATAGTAGGTGCAGTTCAATGCAAGTGTTCGCATACATTTGCTCTGATGAAAGAGATTGTGTAGAACCAGAGTAACGGAAATCTGTTCATGATGAGAGCGAACGGTGAACAATTGCAGCATTTCCTGGGACCATTGTTCAATAGATTCAGCCAGATCGTCAATAATCAGCCAAGAGTTTGGTTCAATAATGTTGAAAACATCAAGTCCCTGTATGAATTGTATCTGCACCAAGCCCGTCGTGGCAATTGCTTTTATTTTATCGTATGACTCCTGCCAAATACTGTAACAATAGTAGATTTTTTTCGGCTTTTCCACAAACATTTTATCACAATTTTTAATTATTTTAGTTAAGAGTGTTGTTTTGCCCGACATTGACGGCCCACACAGAAACGATCTGAATGGCGTTTTAAATTCATACAAGTTCCCTTCAATAGTTCACCTGAACAACTAACTGTAGACTATAGTTGTCTAATGACTAAATAATTTCCCTACTACTACTCCATTCAAGAACAAAATCAATAAAGAATCATATTTCTTTTATTAAAAACAGCACTTTATAGAAAAAAAACAAAGAAAAATACACTTTTTAAATTTATTTATAAAAAAAGCACTAAAAAAAGCACTTAAATAATATCACTTTTTAATTTGAATGCAACATGTATATTTACAAAAAAAAAAATCTGCTCTAAGTCAAAAAGATAACTTTGGTAGTGGCGGTGCGCCTCCCGCTGGCGGCCGCACCCACCCCCCCGGGCCGCGAGGCCCCCCCCCAAAGGCCACGAGGCCTCCCCAAAGGTTTTGGGAAAAATTTATTGGACTTTATTCAAACCGAGACTTTCCCTATGGATAACACATTCGGCCCGGTCTGAAGTTAAATAGTGCCCAAGGGGGAGGGTAGTCACACCGTCTTGACAAACATAGACCTTTTCAGAAATGGTACTCATGGCAATTTTTTCTACATTTACAGTGAAGCTCCTGTAGTTGAGGGAACGAATTGCCAGCAATTTGGCTCGTGGAATTGTATTCTCATCAATACAATTCCTATAGATGTCCATGTCGAAAATCTTATCCACATAGCACGTGGGTACTCCTTTGCAACGTTTCTTGATTTCCTCGTCGTGTGTCTGTATAAAGTACACCTTCGGACTTACAAACATACCACGGGAAATCATGTCGCTTCCCGTTTCTGATTTAAAAAATAAAAGCTGATTTGGCGCCCGACGTTTCACTAGCTCTGGGTAAAGCCCACTCCAATTGGTGTAGTCCATCCGTGAGCTGATAATTTCACCGTGCGCAAAATCATCAATTAGATTTGGGGTTTTTACTTTTAACAGTAGAGAATCTGTGTCCCCGTAGCAGACCTCTACTTGCTCCTTTTCCGGCCACTTTACCCTAGCCACATTGTAGTAGAATTCCAACATGAGCTTTTTAGAGATCTCCAAGATCGCACTGCCTGCAGCAATATTTTTATTCAGGACAATGCTTCTTTTTTTCTATTCAATAGTACCATGTCCGGGCCAATGATTGTGAAGGAAGTGTAATTTGGATCGGCAATAATTCGAGCAAATTGTTTGGAATCGGTCACGACGTCACAACGATTCCCATTGCGAACACTCTCACACATTTTACCAAAAGCCGAATTCAAAATGAGCTTATAAATTTCTTTTTCGGCTTTCGTTTGTGCCTCAGAACGTTTCTTGACAAAAGTGTCAACAAACATTTTCAGATAGGGTTTTTGGCTAAACTGGAGCGCTCTATGAACCTTTGTGACGTTGAAACCGTTGTTGCACATCCATTTTAAAGTCACATGATGTACAACAATATTTTTTTTTTCGGCAGAAGGTCAGCAATAAGTTTTTGTTTTGAAGGTGACCAATGCAATCCGTCCACATCGACTAAACACCTATTGCGGGGGCTCAAGGAGTCCCTACTCACAGGTCTATTGATGCACTGAAAAACAAAATCCTTTACTGAATCGTGAAGATCAACTGGTATCTCCCCATCAATTTCAAAAAACCATCCAACCGGTCCATTCTCCTCAACACTGTCAATGTTGGGGAAATGGGGAGCTTGAGGGTCATTGAGCCATTTATAGTCATCGCAAGGTAGCGCATAATGGGACATGGCCGAGGGGTAGAGAGAATTCATATCAAGGAAAACTGCATCTGATTTTGTCCCCGTCTTCTCTCCAGTTGGATCAGTTTCCAAGATACGATCCCCGTGAAAAACAAATCCACCCCTCATTGACCTTTCGATGAACAGGTGCTGATTGATGTCAGTGATTAGCCCAATTTTTTCCCCGCTATTTTTTACGATGAGGTCCATCACCAAATGAGGAGATGAAAAATAATAGCCCAAATCAAGATTAAATTCCCCATAGATTTTGTCCATATTTTTACACATAATGTCTAACAAAGTTAACACATCACTCGACAAATACAGCTTGCAGTAGTCAAACCCATTTTTACACCCTCCCTCTGCCCACACTTTTTTAGCAAATCTGTATTAATCGGGGGTGCACCTACGATCATGTAGACTGTCGTAAAACGATTCAATCGAGGGAATAGTTTCTTCGGCGAATCTCGAAATGGAACAATAATAATCATAAGGATATATGCCCTGACCGTCAACAAATCATATAAATCATTTGGAAATTGTTGCTTGAGAAGGGGGAAAGCGTTGCAGCCGTCATCGTTTTTCTGCACTTGAATTAACTCGCTCAATGATTTAGGGAAAAAAACTGTAGGAATCTAAAAAGCGAATTTTATTCGTGTACTCAACGTCGTCTTCAACAAATTTCCACATAAATTCCAAAACAAGCAACTTTTCCGATGATTTAGAAATGATGTTGTAGGAAAAGCTGTCTATCACCCATGCATCATCCACTGTTCCATTTCTTTGAAGATGTGCCATTGCTGGTAGCACATACTTCAGATCATAGTTAGAGTTATATATAAAAACCGGAAGAAAAAGAATTGCTGTTTAATTTTTAAATTACATGAATTGTGAGCCCACCCCCGAAAAATACTTTTTCCCGTTGAATTGGGGTCAATAAGGTGATTATGATCCTGGACCGCGTCTTTTGGGGCAAGATCGCCCCTACAAACCCAACAAATTGTCCCCTTTTCTAGTGCCAGTTGCTCTTTATCTGATAATGACATTGGGTAGTTGGTGTGACGCAATCGTGAAATTGCACCGTTTGCTGTTTTTATTAAAAACACAAATAACTTTTCCATGCTACCCTCCTCATCCATAGCCAAAAAACTCTTCCAACTGCATTTTATTATTGGAATCGCGACGGGCATGCGCATAGGAACACGCAACTAGTTTGTGTTCCTTGACTATATTTGGCCTTTATGGGTCCGATACCTCCACCAGTCTTGATTCACAGTCTAAAGATACTTTATCAACTTGTAGCAGGGAATTTTGGAAATTTTTAAATTGTAAAGTATCTTTGCCTTCTGCCGGCATTTCTATTCTTTGATTGCCATGAATTTTGCAATATCTCATGTGATCCGAGAATGTTTGTTCAGTTCTAAATTGAGAAAGGCACATGGGGCAATAGAGACGTTCCCCTTTCTTCACACCTTGGGATAAGAGTCGAATTATTGCTGTAACGGGGAAAAATGACCATAGGAATTTACATCTTTGGGGGGCTCGTAAATAACCCAAACCCAATTTTTAACATTATCTATCATCGGTGTTCTAACTGAATATAAAACCCTTTTTTATTCGGTTTCTTTCCCCCATTTACAAATTCTGTGTCATACTGGAGAACCACCACCCCCAACCCAAGTTTTCATTTGCTTTTTCAATTATGGTTATTTCTTTCAAGGACACCAGATACTTCCCCTCTAAACAGTCAAAATTTACTTTAGGGAAATTTTCTCCACCCTTACGTGCAACTCCATCGAGATTTTTTTATTGATGAATCTTTTTTTAATGTTTTGTGGGCTGCTGCTAAAAATGCATATTTAAAGCATTGCAGCCCCGTGTCAAATTTGAAACCTTTGGTAGCCGACAAATCTGGGTGGCATTTTATTCGTCGAATACCCCGCCCTCTCCTTAAAATGAAGTTTTTTTTTTTAATCTACTGAGATTCAGATCCATGTGTTCAATGTATAAAATTGTGGACCCACTTCCCCTCTGGTTAAACGTGTCCAAAGTTGAAATTAATTTATTTACCCAGTTGAAAAAGCTACCCTCAAATTCATTTAGACCAGGGTAAAAAGTTTCATTGCCAGTTGAAAAATGAAAATAAAAAATATCTCCAGATGTCCCCTTTTGTAAATAAACTTTTTGATTTACCGATGCTTTAACCCCCCCTTGACCCCCCCCAATTCTGAATCTGAATCCCAATAAGTGTTCGAATTTGGTCGATGTAGCTATGGAGAACATTTACAGGGTCTGTTAAAATGACCCCACTGTCAATCACGTTTTCTTCGGGAGGATTAAAATCTACCCTATGTGTTTTTAAGTGACCTAGAGCAGATTCTAACAAATAAAATTCACGTAGTTCCGGGGACATACCACTATTTTCATGTCCTGCACCTATTTGTACAGGATCCAATTCACTAATAGTAAAGTCATCGTCAAAAATGTCCCCGGAAAAATTAAGTCCAGCAATTTGCATTGTTGTTGCTGTATTACTACTACTATTACTAGCACTAGGTGTATCATTAAGCGGAATGGTGGGGGGTGACATAGAATTGTCAATAACACCACCCCAATCTGTTCAATTACGTTGGATGGAGATGGCATAAAGTCCCCTAGGCTAGTTAGCATGTCTTCCAGTGTGTTTGGGGACAGCTGATCGAGCCAGCCTGTATTGTCCTGTGACGTAACTTCTATATGAGGACCCGGTTCAGTTGCACTACTAACATCGCCTAAATGCTCACGCATGAATCTATCTGCCCACTCAGGATCCTCTATCATGTCAATGTCCCAAGTTAAATCATCTACGCTAGCCATGTTCCCAAAACAATCATTAAGAAAACCTCTATGCCACTCCATGTTGTCTAGAACTAATGAAGGTTCGTCTCTAAACTCCATTGGTGGTGCTAGAATTGGTTCAGGTCCAGGAAATGCTGATGGTTCATGATCCAATGGCACTGCTATTTCATTAATCTATAGAAAAAAAGGGCTTATTTTTTATGTGAAATAACCATTATTTTTATAAAGTTAATAAACTATGTCAATTTTTCATAGTCATTGTCCAACCACCTGAACAATTAAAAACCTCTTCCTAGCTAATTTATCTATTATGGGTTGCCTCCCCGTAGTAGCATAATATTTGTAGGCATGAATATATAATGAGTCGGAGGTAATAGGCTTGAGACTGTCTGTGCAGGATTTCGACTCTTGTTGATAGAAGAGCATCGCCAAGTGCTGAAAACCATGTTGCGACCAAGATGGGCCCAGGATTGCACAAAGCCTTCATTCATACTGGAGGTCCCAGGGACTTCTTGCTGTCCGGTTCTAAGCCGGCTTAAGCACTTCGGTGTAGACTTGAGAAGAAATGTGATCCCCGTCCTGCACTGGTATCCGGGATCATTGCTTTTCCTGAGGCGAAAATAATTTCAATGATATAAAGAACATGAAAATTGGAATTTGGAATGTTACGACGTTAAAAAAATGACCTTCGTATCGACATTTTGACTGACGAATTCAGACGATTTGAACTGGATTTATTAGGAATTTCAGAAACTTATATCCCAGGGGCAGGAAGCATGAAATTAGGTGATATAGAATTTGTTTACTCAGGCAGGAAGGATGGGGTACATAGACAGGGAGTAGGGCTCATGATGAATAAGGAAGCTGCTAAGTCTTGTTTAGGCTGGGAAGGTATTAATAATAGAATACTAATTGCTCATTTTATGACTAGAAAGTTCAGGGTATCAGTTATAGTAGTATACGCCCCTGTAGAACCGACTGACGGAGATACTAGTGACTCAGATGAATTTTAATTACAGTTACAGGAGCAAATAGACAGGGTCCCAGGTAGAAATATGGTGTTATTACTGGGAGATTTTAACGCCCAGGTTGGTAGGAATAGGGCAAGATGGTATTCCAGCCTAGGTAAATTTGGTGTAGGAAAGAAAACAGTAATGGAAACAGACTTTTGCAATTTTGTAGGTATAACAATCTAGTTATAACCAATACGGTGTTTGGTCATAAAATGGCTCATAAATTAACATGGTATTCACGTGACGGTAAGACAGCAAACCTTATTGATTATGTTATAGTAAACCGAAGACTGGCAGGATCAATACAAGATACTAGGGTATATAGGAGTGCTGTTATTGATGTTAAAAAGTAAAGATCACCATCTAGTAGTGTCAAGGGTTAATCTAAAGCTGAAATATCGGAAGGGTAACCAACTCCCGGGAAGTTATGATGTTGGTAGACTCCAGGATGAGAATTTGAGAGAAACTTTCCAGGAACAGTTGAATACTAAACTTGAGAGTTTAAAATTTGATAATGTGGAAGATGGTTGGAATGATTTTAGAAAAATAATTTGTGAAGTTGCTGAAGGCGTATTAGGGAAGAAAGCTAGAACTGCAGCTAAGAATATTAGTGAAAAAGCTTTATGTTTAATAGAAAGGAGAAAGGACTTGTACAAGAATTATCTGAGTGATAGATCGTATGAAAACAAAAGAAATGTAAAGAAAGTGGAGAAAGCATTAAAATATGAACTAAGGAGGTGTGAAGTGGAGGCCATTGATAAAATTGCCGAGGATCTGGAAGATGCAGCTAGACGGCATAATAGTAAAATATTGTACTGGCACGTCAACAAATTGAGAGGTAGTAGTCAATCCGGACTTGGCCCAGTTAAAGATAGGAATGGGGTCACAATTAGCGATAAGGAAAAAACTAAAGAGAGATGGGCCGAACATTTTGAGAATTTGCTAAACCGAGATAGAGTTGCAGGAAAAAATATAGAGGAAGATGAAAAAGTTTGTGACACCTTGGATGTGAAGGGAGATTGTTTTGTGAGGAGGAATTAGCAACAGTACTAAAAGGATTAAAGAATGATAAGGCTCCAGGTGCTGATAGGGTGGTAAATGAGTTTCTTAAATATGGTGGCTCTGAGGTTAGAAATAAGTTACTGAAGATTATGAATATGATTTTCGAAAAAAGGGGAAGTACCTAACGATTTTAGGAAAACCTTAATTAAGCCACTTTATAAAAAAGGTGATAAAAGTGAGTGTGGTAATTATCGAGGCATTAGTCTGGTCTCTGTAGGTAGTAAATTACTTAGTAATATGATGCTTTTTAGACTGAGAGAGGCTGTAGACAAAGTTTTAAGAGAAGAGCAGTGCGGTTTTAGAAAAGGTAGAGGATATGTCGACCAAATTTTCACTCTTAGGCTAATAATTGAGAAGTGCCTGAGTTTTCAAACACCTTTGTCCTCAGTTTTATAGATTATGAGCAAACGTTCGATTCTGTTGATAGAAGAGCTTTAGTAAAGGTTTTATCCTTGTATGGTATACCAGACAAATACATTAAAGTGATTAGTGCTATGTACGAGAATAACACTGCTGCGGTTAATGTAGGCAATGAGGTTAGCCGCTGGTTTTGTATTAAATCAGGAGTTAAGCAGGATTGTGTTCTATCTCCCTTTGTATGGATTTTTTTGATGGACTTTGTTTTAAGGAGCACAGGAAAGGCAATGGGAGACCACGGAATCAAATGGGGAGGAAAAAGCCTCCTGGACTTGGATTATGCTGATGATTTAAGCATTCTAAATGAAAGTGTGAGCAAAATGAATGAAGTTTTAGAGGTTTTGCGAGTTCAGGGTGCTAGAATTGGTTTGAAAATTAATGTTAGGAAGACTAAGTCACTAAGTTTAGGAATAAGTGAAGATGAAAAGGTGACGTTGGGTAATGAAAAGATTGATCAGGTGGGCAGCTTCACTTACCTTGGTAGTATTATTAGTAAAGATGGTGGGAGCAGTGAAGATGTTAAATATAGAATGCCAAGGCTCAGGGTGTTTTTTCACAGTTAAAAAAAGTCTGGAAGAATAGGAAGATAAGTCTGCAAACCAAGATTAGAATATTAGAAGCTACAGTGATGACAGTGGTCAAATATGGCTCTGAATCATGGACGCTCCGAAAAGCGGATGAAGATTTGCTAGATGTTTTCCAGAGAAATTGCTTAAGGATTTTCCTGGGTACCAGGCTGACTGACGGTATTTCAAACAATAGGCTATACGAAAAATGTGGTTTAATACCGCTTTCTAGGGCTATAATGAAAGAAAGGTTGAGGTGGCTAGGGCACGTTGTGCAGATGAAGGATGACAGATTGCCGAAGATTGTCCTTTTCGGCCAACCATCTAGGGCTAAACGGAAAGCAGGTCGTCCCCGTCTGGGGGGGGAGGACGTCATAAAGAAAGATTTAAAGGAAATGGGAACTTCATGGGCGGGTGTAAAAAGGGAGGCTTTGAATAGATTGGGGTGGAGGAGGAGCGTGCGTAGCTGTGTTGGCCTCAGGCGGCTTGGTGCTGCGGTGAGTTGTTAGTAGTTGTTTGTAGTAGTAGTAGCTTTATAATGACAACCGAACATGTTAAAAATATATTTGGTTTAGTCAGGAAAATGAAGTCTTATTCTTAGAGGATAAGTTAGAACAAGAGAATGAAATATAAAACTAATGGTTTTATTCGAAAAAATATAATGTTCTGAATGAAAATGCAAAATAGGGATCCAACTCTAGTGCCTGCCCCTCTTGATTGTATGTCTCAATAAAACCCGACCATCGTTCAACCGAGGCAGTATGTTCTATGAAGCATTGCTCTTCAGCCTCGGTTAATGGGCATGAATCCCATACATTGGATGCTGGTGGTGGTGTTGGTGTAAGTTTCTCCCTTTTCTCGACAATCCGAATTTTCCTATGTCGCTTGGTGATGGATTTGATTGAAGGGCTGGTAGCAGTAAACCTGGACTAAAGAAATCATTGTAAGAAGAAGAACTTTTTTCTCCCTCCATATCAACGATTAAAGTACCAGTTCCGCAAGACACAATTTTTCTTTTCAAAGGAAAAGCTTTTAAAATTTACAAACGATTTAAGAATTAAAGCTTAGGTAAATATCCCCGATGGCGACTCTTGTAACAACTTTTATTATTAAAGTAGCCTTCACCGTTATCTAAGATTTTTCTTTTGATTGTTTCAAAAATTATGAAGTTATTCAAACATTACCCGGAACTTGTCTGTTAAACGAAACACACTCTAGAATTATTAGCACAAAAAATTAAACATTAAAAATCGGTTGAATATCGAAGACGAATATTCAAAAAAAGCTACTTATTAATCTAATTGAACCATCCTTGTGTTTCAAAACGTCGTTTATAAAGATTAATTAAAAACACTTTTTCTACAAAATAAGTTTTTCAAAGAAAAGTAGAAAACTCCATTACAATAATCTAGATATCTCAAGCATAGATGCAGCTGACGGGCCTATAAATTTGTAACACCCAGAAGACTCCTGCATCTCATTAACCCAAATATACTTGCTGATTTCAGTTATATTGCGTCCTATATTTTTTACAACTCAATCGCCAAAGAGCATTATTCACTTCAAGCGTAGTTTATAAAAAATTAATTAAAAACACTTTTTCTACAAAATAAGTTTTTCAAAGAAAAGTAGAAAACTCCATTAAACAAAAAAAAGAACGAGAATAAAAATCAAAATAATCTAGATATCTCAAGCATAGATGAAGCTGACGGGGCTACAAATTTGTAACACCCAGAAGGCTCTTGCATCTCATTATCCCAAATATACATGCTAATTCAGCTATATCGCGTCCTATATTTTTACAATTCAATCACCAAAGAGCATTATTCACTTCAAGCGTAGAAGGTACTATTTAATAAATTATTAAAATATTTTCAGAATATCTAATTACACTTACGTCGAAAATCACAGCTAGATCGCTAGATTCCTTCTTTCCTTCGGAATGTGAGGTGAAGCGAATTACACTTGGCCTTATTGAATTTAATGATTCGATTATCCCTGTCTCAATGTTGTCCTGGGATTCATCCAACTTTGTACGCTTTTGCTGTGACGGCTGATCAACAGCATCCTAAAATAAAAATCATTTTCAGTTTTCAAACTATTTAGCTTATGAGAGGGCACTGCCCCTTCAATACCACAGTACCAAACTCCCAAGAGTTGAAAAAATGACACAATTTAATCAGCTAGTTCAATTCTTACTTATTCAGAATATTAATGGAGGGCATTGGGCCTATCAATTCCATAGCACCAAACACAAAAAGTTGACAATTATAGATCTTTTTTTCAATTTTGTATGCAAAGCTTTTAAAACTTTATATACCTAAATTGCGAAATACTTAAAATCACAGAAAAACGAAGAAAGAAGACTCCTAGACATAACCTAAAGCAAAAAATTATTAAGTATATGAAGGGGTTCGCCCTCTAGTCAATACCTCACCCCTTTACGCTAAAGTTTTTTTTTTCTTTAGCACTTTCAAAAGAGGTATCTATTCTAATTAGCCGGCCTTTGTGATTCAAGAGTTCATGATTCGAACAAAATTCAAACTTTAGCGTAAAGAGCGAGGAATTGATTAGGGGTAAACTCCTTAATACACGTGATAAAAACATATAAATATAGAAGTTCGTTATGTAAGTTAATTCGTAAGTTATGTCATAACTCCATTTTGAGAAAGCCATTTAGCCAACTAATATGTAAACATGCTCTTAATCAGATAGTGGGAAAACATCCCTTTTCAGGTAGAAGGTTGTAAAGCGATTTGATTATTTAATTGGTGAAACTACCTGCCTGCCCTGTTTGAATATTAACACCCTTTTCAGGTAGAAGGATGTAAAGCGATTTGATTATTTTATGGCGAAACTGACTGCCCTGTTTGAATATTTACTGAAATTTGAAGAAAAAAAACAGTGACTTTTTAATTAGAATAGGAAGCTTTTTTGAAAGTGCTACCAGCTTTAGCGTAAAGAGCATGATATTGAGGAGGGGGCGACCCTTCATATCCGGATTAAATCTGCCGAAACTAATATGCAAATTCTATTTTAATTTTTCATGTACGATGAGCCAAAATCGAAGTGAACCTGCCTCTCTTTTTTTTTTTTGAATATTTACTAAAATTGAAACACATGGACTGTTTAATTAACATAGGAAGATTGTTAAAAGAGCTAACAGCACGGTGAAAAAAGCGTAAGTAAGGAAGATAAAGGAAATTCATCCTTAACTTAATGAAGAGACAAAAATGAATTTCTTTTTTATTATAATATAAGAAAATTTTACTCACCAGAAGTCGCTTAGAACATTCCATATCTCTACCAATGTAAATGATCGTAAATATATATATATATATATATATATATATATATATATATATATATATATATATATATATATATATATATATATATATATATATATATATATATATATATATATATATATATATATATATATATATATATATATATATATATATATATATATATATATATATATATATATATATATATATATATATATATATATATATATATATATATATATATATATATATATATATATATATAGATAGAAGAATGAATGAACTATTCAAACTGTAGAAAGTTCCAATTTGAAACTCGATCTTATACTCAAAAACTGAATGTATTAACACATAAACAAGATATACCGGTTTTGTTGACACGGATAATGTACTTACCCTAAAAGGCATGTAGGCCATATATATATATATATATATATTATGAAGTAGAAATCTAGCCTACATAAATTATGTCAGAAACCTGTCCTTCATAACATATTACGCAATCCCAAATAGCACAGGATGGAACATGGCGTGCTAGAAGTATAACTTAGATCTCTACTCCCAAGTAAAAGAGATATTTGGATTTGAATATTATTTTAAACTAGGATTACTGGCGGAGACATTAAGGACTTGGTTTCAGAACCGAGCGAACTGCCTGCCACTAAAAAATAGAAAAAGAGTATTTGAAAGAAAAAGGATAGCCCCACATACAAATGCAGATTACTCTTGCTCCAGATGTAACCTAAGTATTGATGATGTGGCCCATATTCTCGCCAGTGCCCGGTACTTTCTCTTTTACGGGGAAAGTATTTTGAGGGTGATAACTTGGAGTTCCCGGGGATCCTGCAGATGACTGTATAAAAAGGACAATCATACAGTTATGTAAATATGTAAATGAAGCGTTGACATCAATGAGTAAAATTTGACTATTTTTATGGGAGGGGGGGAAGTTAGATATTAATGTGATTTTCTTGTGGAGTGTATTTAAGAATACTGTGCTGTATAGCCTATTTTTGGCTCAGAATAAATTTGTTATTATTATTATTATTATTATTATTATTATTATTATTATAGTAGACCTTATATTAAGGAACCCTAGTAGCAGCACATAATTTCCACCATAAAAAAATCTGCCCTTATTTTTGCCAAGTCATTTCACCTAAAAATAAAATTTTAATCTTTTTGGAAAATTGAAATCATTCCAATTACTTAAAAGTGATAGTGGTAAATTTAACTTGAAATAATATTTTTCACGGAAACTCTCTTTAGAGTTTTGTGAGGGTACAGTTTTTATACAAGGTTAAAAAAGGCTAAACATATAAAGGTTAAATCTTTAGAAAATGTTGAGGAATGAAATCTTTAGAACACATCTGAGGAATGGCTAAGCGTATAAAGTTGGAAGTTTAAAATCATTTTGACCAAGAAGTTGAAAAAGGTACGGAAGGTACCTTGCCCCCACCCACTTTCGTCTTGCCCTTTTATATACTCCCTCTTATACTAATTAGAATTCTAAAAACCCAGGGCTAATAGCTAGTCTCAACATAAAGGATATTTACTTTGGAAAGGGAGGAATGATTGATCCAAAAATACTAAGGGTATTGACATGAAATGCTCTTCGATATGCAAGGATATACTGAGCTATGTTGAACTGAACCAAAATAAGCTATCTTAATCTAAATTATCAAACAGTCGTAAATACAACATCTTAGGAGTAGCCAGGGTCCAAATATTCTTTAAGACAAATGTTATGTACATCTTGATTTTCAGGAGGGTGTATCAGTAGAGGTCTAAGTTATACTTTGCTCGGGGGTATAGCAATTCCCATGCTATGATTACCAGACTGGTTATTTGGCAAGGTATAATGTAGTCAAACATGTTTTGAGAGTATGGTCGTAATAATATAATTTAAGCAGACAGGCTTTTTTTCTGTTTTTGATAAGAATTGCACAATGAATGTACATCGTGAGTTCACGTGAGTAGAGGTCTAAGTTATACTTTGCTCGGGGGTATAGCAATTCCCATGCTATGATTGGCAGACTGGTTATTTGGCAAGGTATAATGTAGTCAAACATGTTTTAAGAGTATTGTCGTAATAATATAATTTAAGAAGACAGGTTTTTTTTCTGTTTTTGATAAGAATTGCACGATGAATGTACATCGTGAGTTCACGTGCACATTTTTCTTAAAAAACTGGTATGTTATAAAGTAGTCAAACATGTTTTTGGGAGCACGTACGAAACTATGTAAATCAACATCCGTTTTTTTTATTCGTCCTTGAAGTTTCTGTATAAAATGTTCATGCATTAGAATTTAATTTTCATTATGTTTTAACATATCGAGCATAGTACACTGCATTTTATTAACTTTGGAACAATGGATATTTCTATTTTCAATGTGAGTACACTTTCATTCTTTATTTCCAAAAAAAATCGTTTTACTAGTAAATTCAAATTTCAGGGGACTTAGCCCCCTCCCCTCCAACAATACAAACCCTTAAAAATATGATGTGTATAGTCATTAGAAAACGCTAAGTATGCTTTTTTCTATTATGTAAAACAAAAACCCTCTCCTCCATTGCTGTGTTACGACCATAATTCCTTACTTTTTAGTTATTTCGTTCAAAATGTGGCTTTTCCCAATTGTGTGTGTTTAAGATATTCCGTGTTTTTCCGATCTATCTAAAGACATCTGTGTCTTATCTTGTTAGCGAGAGTGACAATTTCCAAAACAAGCTTTTATATGTTCATTATCTAGAATTATTATTACCACATGCCAAAGCATAGTGCCAATAATTCCTTGAGAAAATAGATTCTTGTTGTGGTGTATTAGGCGAGAATGAAGTCTTTGAAATGTGATATGTGAGTGATGTTTGAACAATGTCATCAGTTTAAAATAGGGTCTAGCGTTACCGTACACTAAACTCGGAATTGACTTTATAAGGCAAATTATTTTATGGCAAGATGTTTTTTGAAATCTCCCTTCCCCCCAAACTCAAAAATTTCCAAAATTTTACTTTAGAAGCCTTTTTAAATATTTCTAAAGCGCTATGACATAGACTCCTACAAATTTCAGAATCGGCTTTATAGGCCAAATTATTTTATGGCAAGATTTTCTTGAAATCCCCCTTCCCCCCAAAACTCAAAATTTTATTTTAGAAGCCTTTTTATTATTTCTAAAGTGCTAATAGATATAGAGTGCTTGAAATATCAGAATTGACTTTATAGGTCAAATTATATTATGGGGAGATGTTTTTGAAATTCCCATTCCCCCCAAACTCAAAATTTTACTTTAGAAGCCTTTTTAAATATTTCTAAAGCGCTATGACATAGACTCCTACAAATTTCAGAATCGGCTTTACAGGCCAAATTATTTTATGGCAAGATGTTCTTGAAATCCCCCTTCCCCCCAAACTCAAAATTTTATTTTAGAAGCCTTTTTAATTATTTCTAAAGTGCTAATAGATATAGAGTGCTAGAAATATCAGAATTGACTTTATAGGTCAAATTATATTATGGGGAGATGTTTTTTGAAATTCCCCTTCCCCCCAAACTCAAAATTTATTTTAGAAGCCTTTTTAATTATTTCTAAAGTGCTAATAGATATAGAGTGCTAGAAATATCAGAATTGACTTTATAGGTCAAATTATATTATGGGGAGATTTTTTTTGAAATCCCCCTTTCCCCCAAACTAAAAATTTTCCAAAATTTACTTTAAAATCTTTTCTTTTTAAATATTTCTAAAGTGCTAATAGTTATAGCACTACAAACATCAAAATAAACTTTAGAGGACAATTTATCTGTAAAAGGAAGGTTATTTTCCTTACTAAATTTTTCTTCCTTTTAAAGGAGAAGGAAGATTCCTACAATTACCCCACTCCTGAAAAGAGAGCAAGATGGGATGATAGCACATCGATGCAAGCTGCAAGACCATCCATCATCAGATATGCTAGCTCTATTACAGGTTCTATGGATCAACCGGGGCCCTCTCATGACAGCTCTGCACAGACCACTATGCAACCTGGTAGAGAATTCAAGAGAGAATGGATGCTTTCTCACAATGCGTCGGTCTTGTCTGCTCAAGATCGGGAGGAGGAGGCCACCCTTCATGTTTTGCCAGGGACTTCAGATGTACAAGTGCAGTCTGAATTTGGAAATGTGAGTATTTTCACCTCTAGCTTCTACCTATTTCTATCCAACTTTTTTTTTTGTTTTTTTTAAGTATTTTCTTTTCGCCATTTTTCAACACCGTAAAAGTGTATGTCAGAGATATTAAAATGTTAATCCCCCCGCCCGACCATTTTTTTAAATTTCTCTGCCCCCCTCAGAGATAGCTGAATATAATGCATTTTTTTTGTTAGCAAAGACAGCGCTCTTTTGCGTCTTTCTGAACTTTATGTGGGAGGGGGGTGGAGGCAAGTATTTAGTTTAAATAATTCTAGGAGGAATTGAGTTTTGAGGATGGGGTGGAAAAAAAATGAATATGTTTTTTTTAACTTTATAAAATAATGGTTATTTCACATAGAAAATAAAACCTTTTTTCTATAGGTTAATGAATTAGCCTTTTCGCCGTTTTTCAACACCGTAAAAGTGTATGTCAGAGATATTAAAATGTTAATCCCCCCCGCCCCCGACCATTATTTTAAATTTCTCTGCCCCCCTCAGAGATAGCTGAATATAATGCATTTTTTTATTAGCAAAGAAAGCACTCTTTTGCGTCTTTCTGAACTTTCTCTGGGAGGGGGGGGGGTTGGAGGCAAGTATTTAGTTTAAATAATTCTAGGAGGAATTGAGTTTTGAGGACGGGGTGAAAAAATGAACATGTTTTTTTTTAACTTTATAAAATAATCGCTATTTCACATAGAAAATAAAAACCTTTTTTCTATAGGTTAATGAATTAGCCTTTTCGCCATTTTTTTCAACACTGTAAAGGTGTGTGTGTGTGTGTGCGTGTGTGTGTGTGTGTGTAAGTGTGAGTGTGTGCGCATGTGTGAGTGTGTGCGCATATGTGTGTGTGTGTGTGTGTGTGTGTGTGTGTGTGTGTGTGTGTGTGTGTGTGTGTGTGTGTGTGTGTGTGTGTGTGTGTGTGTGTGTGTGTGTGTGTGTGTGTGAGTGCGCATGTGTATGTGTGTGTGTGCATGTGTGTGTGTGTGTGTGTGTATGTGTGTGTGTGTGTGAGTGGTGCATGCGCCGCGTCAACTCGATAATTCATTGAGATAGTGCAAATTCAATATCGATGTAATGATTGAATGGCATATATTTCCATATCATTATTTCCTATGTTTGATCCGAGTGCTGTAATTTTTTCAATATACATATTAACTGAATTGTATTTTAATGCTGATTTTGAATATCTTTAAATTATTTTGTTTAACTTAATCCATCAAAAGTTATGAGAAAATTAAGAATTTTCGAAGTAGAAATTCTGACATCTCCTAGTTTGTTTCCGCAGCGCGTTCAGAGACATTCTATCTGACGCTGTTTCCGCAGCGCGTTATAGGCTAATGGAATATGTATATAGGGGTTAGAAACGTATTTTCAACCTGTAAGAATATTTCAGCGTGTGTGCGCATGTGTGTTTGTGTGTGAGTGTGTGTGTGTGCACATGTGTATGTGTGTGTGTGCATGTGTGTGTGTGTGTGTGTATGTGTGTCTGTGTGTTAGCGGTGCATGCGCCGCTTATTTTTCTGTCTACCCGATAATTCATGGAGATAGTATAATGAACATTGCAAATTCAATAACAATGTAATGATTTTCATTATTTTATTGTGTGTGTGTGTGTGTTTGTGTGTATGTTACTAACAAAATTTGTAATTTATTATGCATTTGTTCTGTAATTAATGCTTTAAGCAAAAAAGTATTTAGTTTAAATAATTCTAGGAGGAATTGAGTTTTATGAGATGGTATGGAAAAAAAATGAACATGATTTTTCAACTTTATGAAATAATGCTTATTTAACATAGAAAATAAAACCTTTTTTCTACAGATTAATGAAATAGCAGCGCCATTGGGTGATGAGACATCAGCATTTACTGGACCAATTCTATCACCACCAATGGAGTTCGGAGACGAACCTTCATTAGTTCTGGATAATATGGAATGGCATAGAGGTTTTCTTAATGATGTTTTTGGGGAAATGGCTAGCCTAGACGACTTAAATTGTGATATTGACATGATTGAGGACCCGGAATGGGTAGATAGATTTATGCGTGAGCAATTAGGGGGTGTTACAAGTGCATCTGAACCGGGTCCTCATAAAGAAATTACGTCACAGGACAATACAGGCTGGCTCGATCAATTGTCTCCAAACACCTTGGAATATGTACTAACAGGCCTAGGTGACCTCATGCCATCTCCAACCAATGTAATTGAACAGACTGGGGGTGGTGTTATTGACAATTCTATGTCACCCCCACCACTCCGCTTAATGATACAGCAACAACAATGCAAATTGTTGGACCTAATTTTTCCGGGGACATTTTTGACGATAGTTTTATAATTAGTGAATTGAGTCCTGTACAAATAGGTGCAGGACATGAAAATAGTGTCATGTTCCCGGAATTACGTGAATTTTATTTGTTAGAGTCTGCTCTAGGTCACTTACAAACATATAGGGTAGATTTTAACCCTCCCGAGGAAAACGTGATTGACGGTAGGGTTATTTTAACAGACCCTGTAAATGTTCTCCATAGCTACATCGACAGAATTCGAGCACAAATTGAGATTCAGATTCAGAAATGGGGGGGTCAAGGGGGGGGGGGGGGGGGGAGGTTAAAGCATCAGTAAATCAAAAAGTTTATTTACAAAAGGGAACATCTGGGGATATTTTTTATTCTCATTTTTCAACTGGCAATCAAACTTTTTACCCTGGTCTAAATGAATTTGAGAGCAACTTTTTCAACTGGGTAAATAAATTAATTTCGACTTTGGACACGTTTAACGAGAGGGGAAGCGGGTCCACCATTTTATACATTGAATACATGGATCTGAATCTCAGTAGATTAAAAAAAAAAACTTTATTTTAAGGGGGGCAGGGGGTACTCGACGAATAAAATGCCACCCAGATTTGTCGGCTACAGGAGGAGTTCAGGGTTTCGATTTTGAAACGGGGCTGCAATGCTTTAAATATGTATTTTTAGCAGCAGCCCATAAAACATCAAGAAAAGATTCATCAATGACAAATCTCGACAGCCTTGCTCGTAACGGTGGAGAAAATTTCCCTAAAGTAAATTTTGACTGTTTAGAGGGGAAGTATCCGGTGTCCTTGAAGGAAATAGCCATGTTTGAAAAAGCAAATGAAAATCTTGGGTTGGGGTGGTTGTTCTCCAGTATGACACGGAATTTGTAAATGGGGGAAAGAAACCAAATAAAAAAGGGGTTTTGTATTCAGTTAGGACACCGATGGTGGATAATGTTAAAAATTGGGTTTGGGTTATTCACGAGCCCCCCAAAGATGTAAATTCCTATGGTCATTTTTTCCCCGTTACAGCAATAAGTCGACTCCTATCCCAAGGTGTGAAGAAAGGGGAACGTCTCTATTGCCCCATGTGCCTTTGTCCATTTAGATCTGAGCGAACATTCTCGGATCACATGGGGCATTGCAAAATTCATGGGAATCAAAGAATTGAAATGCCGGCAGAAGGCAAAGATACTTTACAATTTAAAAATTTCCAAAATTCCCTGCTACAAGTTGATAAAGTATGTTTGGATTGTGAATCAAGACTGGTGGAGGTATCATACCCATCAAGGCCAAATATAGTCAAGGAACACAAACTAGTTGCGTGTTCCTATGCGCATGCCCGTCGCGATTCCAATAATAAAATGCAGTTGGAAGCTATGGATGAGGAGGGTAGTATGGAAAAGTTATTGGTATCTTTAATAAAAACAGCAAACGCCACAATTTCACGATTGAGTCACACACCAACTACCCAATGACATTATCAGATAAGGAGCAAGTGAGGGGACACTAGAAAAGGGGACAATTTGTTGGGTCTGTAGAGGTGCTCTTGCCCCAAAAGACGCGGTCCAGGATCATAATCACCTTATTGATCCCAATTCAACTGGAAAAAGTAACTTTCGGGGGGTGGGCTCACAATTCATATAATTTAAAAATTAAACAGCAACTCTTTCTTCCGGTTTTTTTATACATAACTCTAATTACGATCTGA
Source organism: Artemia sinica (assembly GCA_027921565.1). Classification (NCBI taxonomy): domain Eukaryota; kingdom Metazoa; phylum Arthropoda; class Branchiopoda; order Anostraca; family Artemiidae; genus Artemia; species Artemia sinica. Next base: position 3,747,500 of record CM051263.1, on the reverse strand, counting down.
AGTATGTGCTACCAGCAATGGCACATCTTTGAAGAAATGGAACAGTGGATGATGCATGGGTGATAGACAGCTTTTCCTACAATATCATTCCTAAATCATCGGAAAAGTTGCTTGTTTTGGAATTTATGTGGAAATTTGCTGAAGACGACGTTGAGTACACGAATAAAATTCGCATTTTAGATTCCTACAGTTTTTTTCCCCAAATCATTGAGCGAATTAATTCAAGTGCAGAAAAACGATGACGGCTGCAACGCTTTCCCCCTTCTCAAGCAACAATTTCCAAATGATTTATATGATTTGTTGACGGTCAAGGGCATATATCCTTATGATTATTATTGTTCCATGTCGAGATTCGCCAAGGAAACTATTCTTTCGATTGAATCGTTTTACGACAGTCTACACGATCGTAGGTGCACCCCCGATGAATGCAGTTTTGCTAAAAAAAGTGCGGGCAGAGGGAGGGTGTAAAAATGGGTTTGACTACTGCAAGCTGTATTTGTCGAGTGATGTGTTAACTTTGTTAGACATTATGTGTAAAAAATACGGACAAAATCTATAGGGAATTTAATCTTGATTTGGGCTATTATTTTTCATCTCCTCATCTGGTGATGGACCTCATCCTAAAAATTAGTGGGGAAAAAATTGGGCTAATCACTGACATTGATCAGCATCTGTTCATTGAAAGGTCAATGAGGGGTGGATACGTTTTTCACGGGGATCGTATCTTGGAAACTGATCCAACTGGAGAGAAGACAGGGACAAAATCGGATGCAGTTTTCCTTGATATGAATTCTCTCTACCCCTCGGCCATGTCCCATTATGCACTACCTTGCGATGAATATAAATGGCTCAATGACCCTCAAACTCCCCATTTCCCCAACATTGACGACGACAGTTTTGAGGAGAATGGACCGGTTGGATGGTTTTTTGAAATTGATGAGGAGATACCAGTGGAGCTTCACGATTCAGTAAAGGATTTTGTTTTCCCGTGCATCAATAGACCTGTGACTAGGGATTCTTTGAGCCCCCGCAATAGGCGTTTAGTCGAGGAGGACGGATTGCATTGGTCACCTTCAAAACAAAAACTTATTGCTGACCCTCTGCCTAAAAAAAAAAATATTGTTGTACATCATGTGATCTTAAAATGAATGTGCAACAGCGGTTTCAACGTCACAAAGGTTCACACAGTGCTCCAGTTTAGCCAAAAGCCATATCTGAAAACGTTTGTTGACACTTTTGTCAAGAAACGTTCAGAAGCACAAACAAAAGCCGAAAAAGAAATTTATAAGCTCATTTTGAATTCGGCTTTCGGTAAAATGTGTGAGAGTGTTTGCAATAGGAATCGTTGTGACGTCGTGACCGATCCCAAACAATGTGCTCGAATTATTGCCTATCCAAATGCACTTCCTTCACGATCATTGGCCCGGACATGGTACTATTGAATAGGAAAAAAAGAAAAGCATTGTCCTGATTAAAAAAATTGCTGCAGGCAGTGCAATCTTGGAGATCTCTAAAAAGCTCATATTGGAATTCTACTACAATATGGCTAGGGTACAGTGGCCGGAAAAGGGGCAAGTAGAGGTCTGCTACGGGGACACGGATTCTCTACTGTTAAAAATAAAAAACCCGAAATCTAATTGATGATTTGGCGGACGGTGAAATTATCAGCTCACGGATGGACTACACCAATTGGAGTGGGCTTTACCAAGAGCTAGTGAAACGTCGGGTGCCAAATCAGCTTTTATTTTCTAAATCAGAAACGGGAAGCGACATGATTTCCAGTGGTATGTTTGTAAGTCCGAAGGTGTACTTTATACAGACACACGACGAGGAAATCAAGAAACGATGCAAAGGAAAACCCACGCGCTATGTGGATAAGAATTTTGACATGGACATCTATAGGAATTGTATTGTTCAAAATACAATTCCACGAGCCAAATTGCTGGCAATTCGTTCTCTCAACTACAGGAACTTTACTGTAAATGTAGAAAAAATTGCCATGAGTACCATCTCCGACAAGGTCTATGTTTGTCAAGACGGTGTGACTACCCTCCCCCTTGGTCACTATTTAACTTCAGACCGGGCCGAATGTGTTATTATCCGTAGGGAAAGTCTCGGTTTGAATAAAGTCAAATAAATTTTTCCTAAAACAATGGGGGGGGGGGTCTCGCGGCCTTTGGGGGGGCCTCGCGGCTGGGGGGGGGGGGGGGGCGGCGGCTAGCGGGGGGCGCACCGCCAGCCACTACCAAAGTTATCTTTTTTTGACCTAGAGCAGATTTTTGTGCTTTTGTAAATATACATGTTTCATTGAAATTAAAAAAAAGTGATATTATTTTAAGTACTTTATTCTAATAAATGTTGTATTTTTCTATAAATAAATGAACAAAAATATATTTATAAGTGTTTTTTTTTTCTCTCTGTGCCTATGTAAATGTTGTATTTTTTATTATTATAATAAATTTAAAAAAAGGTGTATTTTTTTTCATGTTTAATTTTTTTTTTCAATGTAGTATTTTTTAAGTATTGTTACTTTTTTATGCATATAATAAAAGAAAATATAATTCTTTATTCGTCTTCTTCTTCTTATTATTATTATTCTTGAACGTATTAGTAGTAGTAGTAGTAGTAGTAGTAGCAGTAGTAGTAGTAGGGAAATTATTTAGTCATTAGACAACTATGGTCTACAGTTAGTTGTCCAGGTGAACTATTGAAGGGAACATGTATCAATTTAAAACATCATTCAGATCGTTTTCTGTGTGGGCCCTCAATGTCGGGCAAAACAACACTCTTAACTAAAATAATAAAAATTGCGATAAAATGTTTGTGGAAAAGCCGAAAAAATCTACTATTGTTACAGTATTTGGCAGGAGTCATACGATAAAATAAAAGCAATTGCTGCCACCACGGGCTTGGTGCAGATACAATTCATACAGGGACTTGATGTTTTCAACATTATTGAACCAAACTCTTGGCTGATCATTGACGATCTGGCTGAATCTATTGAACAATGGTCCCAAGAAATGCTGCAATTGTTCACCGTTCGCTCTCATCATGAACAGATTTCCGTTACTCTGGTTCTACACAATCTCTTTCATCAGAGCAAATGTATGCGAACACTTGCATTGAACTGCACCTACTATATCATCTACAGAGTTGTTCGAGATTCCAGCTCGCTAATAACTCTCAATAAACAAATCTATCCAGGCGCCCCTAAATTTCTGCTCTCAGCATACAATCAGGCAACTAATAAACCCCACGGTTATATCCTATTAGATCTTAATCAAAATACACCCGAGGATCTGCGTGTAGTCACAGATATTTTCGACAATGAAATTACAGTATATCTCCCCGTGAACACTAAAAATATTAGTTGCTACCATGACACTGAAGAAACTACATGAAAATAGACATCTGTTTTCAGTTCCAAGCACTTCAAAACCCTCGCTTAGGAAAGTCATACTCAAACATGGTATTGACAATGATTTCATTAATCTAATATCTGAACTTAGTTTAAATTTGACCGAGGTAATGTTCAAAACTGCCAGAAGTAGTTAAGCAACAGGCAAAGCAACATCGTTCCATTGTACGTACATTGGCCTCTAAAAAGAAAGGAAAGAATTTTAAAAAGAAACGACTTCTTCAGGCGGGCGGTAGCTTTTTCACACTTTTACTGCCAATAATTTGCAGGACTTGTAAACAGTTTTTTTCTAGATGGCAAAACCCTATAAATTGACTCCAATAGAACTCGCTCTCTCACCCGTGGAACACTTTGAGAACAATCTGAGTAAATTCATTGACAATGAGAATATTGAGGATGATAAAAAACTGCTTTTACTTCAAGATGCACTTCGCCGAGTGGACAAACATAAGCCCTATCGTGTGAAGGCCACTGCTGCTGCTGCTATTGATCACAAAAAAGAATCATCTCCTCAGGATTCTGCTGCTGGAACACAATTAAAGAAGGAAGAATTGGATTCAATTGTATTGAAAATTGGAAATGTAATGCCCCACTCATATCGTGAACAAAGTAAACGACTCCTAACCTATCTCATGGAAAGTGGTCAAGATCATATTCAAGTTGAGAGCAATGGGAAAGGGATTATAATTCAGGGCAAGAGCTATAATCTACTTGATTTAATCTATGATATGGTTACAAATCGTAAAGGACTATTATAATTTGACGCTCATCTATACAACTTTCTAAATACATTAAACTTCCCCAAAAGTCTTATTAGCAATAGACAAATTCTAAAAAAATTAAATGAACATGCATCATTGTCAACATCACTAAAATATGAACATGAAGAAGAAGAAGAAGATTTTAAATCTATTTTGGAAAATACTAGCACACCACTGATAGCTAGACAAAAGCGAAGACGTATCAAGTCAACGTCACCACCACCACCACCAACCGCCAGTATACAAAAGGGTAGCGGACGTTACACAACGTGTTTACGTTCAAAATGGTTGAAGTTCTGAAACATGTTTTATGAAAATATTGGTGAGGCGGGGAGTTTAAGTTCCCCCACCACTCTTTCCAAGGTCACTGGTGTTCACACTAAAAGTGTACAAGACTATCTACAAAATGAATCAAGTTACACTCTGCATAGAAATCATAGACTTCGTGCTAATCAATATCGAAAAACTAAAGCCTTTTTCCCATTGCATATAATGCAAGCAGATCTCTTGACTCTAGATGAGATTCAAAGACGTCACAATACACCGTACAAGTACATTCTACTTGCAATCAGTGTTTTTAGTCGCTATGCATATGCAATTCCATTGCGATCAAAGAGAGGCGTTGAAGTTGCTCAGGCCATTGAAAGTATTCTTGAACAGGATTCATATAAAAAAAATTCAAACGGATCGTGGAGAGTGAATTTATTAATCCCCATGTTGCAAAAGTACTAGTGAAATATAGTACACTGCTCTAACATAGTCATAGTCCTATAAAGGCTGCATTGGCCGAACGATTGATAAGAACTATTCGACTCTTAATTTCAAGATATTGTAAATTGAAAAATACAGCGGCTTTTATTCATGATTTAGATAAAATCATGTTGATTTATAATCAACGACCTCATCGATCATTGTCAAACTCAACCCCAACGGAAGTTCATCATTCTGATCATGATACAATTGACACCTTTCTTAAACAGTATTCCAATGAAACGATTGTCAAGAAGAAAAATAAATTCAAAGTTGGTGATACTATTCGAATTAATAGGACAACTAATGTTTTTAAAAGGGGATTACTTGTGGTCCACCGAAATTTTTAAAGTGGCAAAAATCCTAGACACTAAACCCATAACTTATCGTTTGCGCGATACCAAAGATGAAGAGATTCTCGGCGGCTTTTATGACTATAAACTACAAAAGGTTAAAAATAATAGTGAAATCTATCAAATTGAAAAGATATTAAAGACTCGTACTCGCAGGGGTAGAAAACATTTACTTGTTCGGTGGCTAGGATACAACTCTGATTTTGATTCTTGGATCGGTGTTTGAAGATATTGACAATGCCCAATGATTTCTATGTAACTTTTATGTCCAATGTTTCCGATCCTCTCTACAACGACTTGAATAGAACAAGTGATTTTTGGACGAAACTCTCCCCCACCATCAAATTTGACGGTGCGTATGAAGTGGCTCTTGTCGACTGTATTCTCAAAAATACCTACGATATCCTGAGAAAGGATCGTGAATATGAAATAAAAATTAGACCCCATGATTGGCCACTCATTAGCGATCAACATGATGATTGGCCACTCGTTAACGATCGAGAAAAAATTGAAAACATCAATTCATTTGAATATCCATATGTTGTATTACCCTACGAGGAGATCATCTGTATGAATGATTTATGTCGTACTATCAATAAGAATTTCCGCTCGTAAAAAAGGAGCTTTTTATTTCAACTATTCAAAGGAGGAGGGCAAGATCTACATTAGTTCACCTATTGCCAATGAAAAGGTTATTCCCAATGATAACCTAAAGGATGTTCCTGGCTTTAAGCTCAATATAATCAACGGTAAAAGTGCCGGAAACACTAATTTCATTTTTGCTGACTACCCACCTGCCTTCTCCACGGACACTTGTATATTTCTCTACGCTTCATTTGTGGAAACATCGAGAGTCTGTAATTAAAATGTCCCCCTCCTACGAGTTCTTGAACGAAAAACCAATCAATAACATATTCACCACTACAATATAAAGCATCTTCAGTATGTTCCCGTAAACACTTCCTATTTGGAATTCTGTCAGTTAACACTAAGAACTGAAATAGGTGATCCTCTAGCAATTTCAAAAGGCTTAGCAGTGATTACATGTCATTTTCGACACATTGTCGGCGACAGCACAATCACCTAAAATGAACAATAGAAGAATTCCATTTGTCTGCCCCGATATTGATTGCTATATTGGTGCTTTGAGTCCACGTCAAATAGGCAATGGATTGGACTACTACAAGGGTCGTACTACAATGTCTGGCTATGGTCTTGGTAGCTGGTTTGCTAGGCTATTTCGTTCTGCACTACCCCTTGCCAGAAAATATCTTGTACCTGCTGCATCAAATTTCGCTGCCTCCACACTACAGGACTGGGGGTCGGGCAAGAATTTCAAGGAGAGTGTTAAGGAAAATATTAGATCTTCAGCAAGAGCCGTTGGTGAGCAATTAAAATCTCGACAAAATGGGGAGGGATTGAAAAGGATGCGTGCGCGTCATTCACTCATCAGTCTCCACCCAGGCGGGAAGCGAAGGACATCAACAAGGACTTTGAGGAATAAAACAAGGAAGACCAATAAGCAGAAGAAGAAAAAGAAAAAGATTGTTAGATCAAAGAAGGATTTCTTCTCTTAAGATGACTTATCTCCCCCACAAGGAAGCATATCCATCAATTAGTTCCTCATTGAAATCTATTCAATACTGAAAATGTTGATGTCAGTGTCAAGTATGGCTACTATGAACAATTTCACCCCCAACAACCCCTGTCGGAAAATATACACTTTCAAATATTTTCCAATAAAGACTATTTCATTGATTTGTCATCAACATTTATTGATTTAAATGTTTGCGGTGAAGAAAAAGTCAGATAATACAACTCCAACTGCTGCCGATGGTCTCTCCTACGAGAACTGTATTCTACACAACCTATTAAAACAAAGTAATGTATTTATTAATGTAACATTGGTGAGCACTGGCAATAATTTATCATCTTATGCAAGCTACATACAATTTATGATGATGACACCAAAGGCATACAAGGAGTTGAGAGGACAATCATTGGGCTATGAATATCGATCAGGTGTTGATACTGATGGTGAGTTGACTACTGCAGTGACCCAAGAGTATCATCTGGTTGGAAAATTATATCATGAGATATTCAATATATCCCAATGGCTACCCCCCAATGTCAAGATTGACATAAAGTTACAGCTGGCCCCATCGAATTTCATTTTGAGAAAAACACTTCCTGCAGCACCCGATGCAAATGTCATTATCACACCGGCAATTCTCCACGTCCGAAACACAACAAGTTATGAGCTCTGTTGCATTGGCAGTGGAAAAGCTAAGAGCCAATGGCAACCATATTAAACTTCTTGTCCCCCATACGATCACCAATCAACGTCATATTGCCACCGGCTCTCGTAGCTATAGCGATCCATCATTTATCAATGGAGAAATCCCATCAAAATTGGCTTTGACCTTTGTGAAGAGTGACGGTGCTGTTGGATCCTGGACTGAATCCCCCCATGATTTTAATTTTTTCGGTCTATCTAGCTTGTCGTTCTATCTCTACCTGCAAAGTGAATGGTATTCCACTGTACACTCTATCATTTGACAAAAAATCCTATAGAACTCTGTACCATGAATTTCAACTATTTGAAAATGGAATAACCGATCCAATGTTTTCAAAAAATCATGGGGTAATTGTTTTGGACTTGTCGGGGACTCAGGATATGAGCATAGTACGAACAGGGAATGTAAGTTTAGAGTGTACATTTGCTGATGCTTTGACTGAGAGTACCACGCTAATATCACTGAGTCAATTTGAAACCTATTGGGAAATCACACCCGACGGCAGTTTTCTACTACTAAACTTAGCACCATGAACACAAACCAAATAATCAACATATTTAGTATGGATCCATACATGTCCCAGTACAAGTCCTATTGCATACCTTCGGACTTCATTGAAAAAATTCCAAGTGTTAACAATACCCTAATCATTGTTAATAGCAGTCCATTGACTTTGAAGACCGACCATTGGCTATGCATCTTTCAAACAGCGAAGAATATTGAACTTTTTGTTCCTCTTGGCCTATCGTATAAATTCTACACTCCATACATCAGCAACTTTATTGAAAACAGTGGGAAACCATTATTCAAAATCAACGAAGAGTACAGGATTTAACAACTAAGACATGTGGCTTTCATGCACTACTCTTTTTCATGTTCAGATGTCGTGGCTACACCTACAAGCAGTTTGTCGACATCTACGTTGACTTAACTCGATTGAACGACTTTCTAGTGGAAAATATACTTACAAGCGTATTTAATATTGATTTTAGTGCCCTACGAATAAAATGTTCTAAAAATGTATGTGAAATTGTTTATTAATAAATGATAAAAATTTATATACATGATAAAACGACTTTTCTACTCTTTAGATTTCATCTTCTACTAGGTATAGATATTTGTCGACAACAACTATGCAGGTAGATTATCTGAATTCACAGTGTAGTGATCCTGATGTACTGCAATGTCAGGGTCACATTTTCTACAGTAGAGTGTAACTTCACTCTTGTCATATCTCTTTGTATAGTAAATGATACTATTCTCATTCATTCTATAGAATTCACATGTTTCAATTTGCTTATTTAAAGCAATTTCACAAACAGTGTCCTCAAGTGTCGAATCACATTCCGTCACAGCCAAATAAAAAATCAGTGGGCTTATAATCATAAGACCCATTGTCTTCACAACGATGACGTAGAAACCATATTCTTTTGTTGTTCCAGCAGTTGAACCGTTGACCCGGCTCCTCCTCCCAGAACAATCTAAAACCACGACGATACCAATCTCGTAGCAATAAACTAAAATCACGGTTAGGATTCTTTCCAATCATACCGGGATATGTATTCTGCCACTGATTACATTTATCATAGTGGCAATTTTTAGCATAGGTACCCTCTAGGATGAGAGTCACACACCTCTCAAGACAGAAATTATAACCTTTAATTTGTACAGCATATCTTCTATGCAATTTACACGGGTTGCATAATCTACACTTTTCATCATACTCATCAATCATTGTGCAATTCTCACATGATGACCAACTGCCCAGTGTGTACATACATAGCGGACATGTATGGAACATTTTTTTCATGTGTTGACACTCTCACTGCCACAATGAAACTGAGCTAGCAACAACAAAAATTGTCTGAGATAGAGAGTAGAGAGGATTAAATCATCCTTGAGCACCATCTTTCTCATGAAAAAAAGTCCTAAATTTCTAAACTAATGTTTAAAAGCATATCCACAATATCATCTTGCCGTGTTGTGATCAATATATCAATAAATTGTGTAAATGCATTTGAATCACGACGTAGAAGCTTCATACAATAGTCTAATGATGGAGAATCAGTTTTCATTATATCGACAAGCATTCCCCGAGAAAATATCTTTCTTTGAATAGACAACTCTAGAAAATCATCATCTAGAATCAAACGTTTTTCCATAAGCACTAGATTCCTCATGATTCGCTCTTTCTCAAATCTATCCATTTTTTAGAGTCCTAACTCTCTCACAACCAATTACAGACTAACCAGAATTTCTTTTTGTACTCTAGTCTACTATAGAAAGAAAAATACTTTGATTTAGAAACACATTTTATTGAACATAATTACAATAATAGTATTCACTGATGCATTTTGTTCTCATGAATATATTTTGATAGGACATCTAATGCTGACCGAAGTTTATTTATATGGAGAATCTTCACTTTTCCAGCAAAACATAGTTGCTCCTCCTGCTTAAACTTGCTTAATGATATCACGTTTCTAGCATACATACTGTCAGATTCAAGGCATAGTCTACAGCCAGCGGTTATTTCCACAGCCACATTGGTACTCGTATATCGTTGCTGCTGCTGCTGTCGGCTCCATCATTAATCTCGCAATAATGTAAATGCACCACTCATTTTTTTTTTCTCCACTAATATCCCCTCAAATAAACTATTCTCTCTGAATTCAATTCTCTTACTAATATGAATTGTAATGAAAACCAGTCCTTTTATTCAAATCCCAACCACAAATCAAGTTATCGTATATGGAGTAAAGCCTCCGCTCTCTGATTGACTCCTAAAAAACGGATGTTGTCTCAAAAACCTATTCGGTTGAGTTATATAATTATGATCATACCCTCAAAACATGTTTGACTACATTATACCTTGCCAAATAACCAGTCTGGTAATCATAGCATGGGAATTGCTATACCACCGAGCATAGTATAACTTAGACTTCTACTTGTATCGAAACATCCCAGGAACGGCTAATGATATTTCGTTAAAATTTTCAGGGAATGTTGAGGGGGATTGAAGTATGTGAAAATCAATCCCCCTCAACATAGCATATATATATATATATATATATATATATATATATATATATATATATATATATATATATATATATATATATATATATATATATATATATATATATATATATATATATACATATATATATATATATATATATATATATATATATATATATATATATATATATATATATTATATATATATATATATATATATCTATATATATATATATATATATATATATATATATATATATTATATATATATATATATATATATATATATATATATATATATATATATATATATATATATATATGGGGAGCATAGGTCAACTGCTCCCCATAAGCGTCTAGCTTATGGGGAGCAGTTGACCTATGATATTTTTTATTTTATTAGTTTAGGTAAAAAACATGCAAATATTATTAATCAACAAAAATTTTTAAAATCCTGCAGAAAAAAAGCAGTCCTGGTTGAACTTCGTTGAAGTAAGGATACTGGGGCTGTTTTTTAAAGGTTTTTTAAAAGCGTTTTTTTTAAAAAGCATTTTTAGTTTTAAACTTCGTATTTTAATGTAAGTTTGTTTTTATATATATTTTTTCTTTAATGTTGTGCTGAAGACGGCCCTTGGACATAAGGCCGAAATATTCACCGATTTAAATTGCACTGTCTTGGAAAAAATTTCCCTATTGTTTTTAAGTTGTGTTTGTTTGATATGGAAAGGCAGTGTGGTCTTCGTCAATATTTGTTGTATATATATACATATATATATATATATATATATATATATATATATATATATATATATATATATATATATATATTTCTCACAATTTTGAATTTTTATGTTCACAAAAATCACTTCTAATATGCAGCATTAGGAGACCGAGCTTCAGCTGGTAAAGGGAATTTTAGACATAAGAAATATTCAGTGCCTTTTTCATTCTGAAAGTTAATACTTCCCATACCCTGATTTGCAAAAAAAATTTTCCGTAATTTTTCTAGCTTAAGATATCACAAACTTTTTCATTTTCTTCTATATTTTTTCCTGCAACTCTATCTCGGATAAGCAAATTCTCAAAATGTTCGGCCCCTCTCTCTTTAGTTTTTTCCTTATCGCTAATTGCGACCCCATTCTTATCTTTAACTGGGGCCAAGTCCGGATTGACTACTCCCTCTCAATTTGTTAACGTGCCAGTACAATATTTTACTATTATGCCGTCTAGCTGCATCTTCCAGATCCTCGGCAATTTTATCCATGGCCTCCACTTCATACCTCCTTAGTTCATATTTTAATGCTTTCTCCACTTTCTTTACATTTCTTCTGTTTTTCATAGGATCTATCACTCAGATAATTCTTGTACAAGTCCTTTCTCTTTTCTATTAAACATAAAGCCTTTTCACTAATATTCTTAGCTGCAGTTCCAGCTTTCTTCCCTAATACACCTTCAGCAACTTCACAAATTATTTTTCTAAAATTATTCCAACCATCTTCCACATTATCAAATTTTAAACTCTCAAGTTTAGTATTCAACTGTTCCTGGAAAGTTTCTCTCAAATTCTCATCCTGGAGTCTACCAACATCATAGTTTCCCGGGAGGTAGTTACCCTTCCGATATTTCAGCTTTAAATTAACCCTTGACACTACTAGATGGTGATCTTTACTTTTAACATTAATAACAGCACTCCTATATACCCTAGTATCTTGTATTGATCCTGCAGTCTTCGGTTTACTATAATATAATCAATATGGTTTGCTGTCTTACCATCACGTGAATACCATGTTAACTTATGAGCTATTTTATGACCAAACACCGTATTGGTTATAACTAGATTGTTATACCTACAAAATTGAAAAAGTCTGTATCCATTACTGTTTTCTTTTCCTACACCAAATTTACCAAGGCTGGGATACCATATATCCCTTTTCTACCAACCTGGGCGTTAAAATCTCCCAGTAATAACATCATATTTCTACCTGGGACCCTGTCTATTTGCTCCTGTAACTGTAAGTAAAATTCATCTGAGTCACTAGTATCTCCGTCAGTCGGTTTTACGGGGGTGTATACTACTATAACTGATACCCTGAACTTTCTAGTCATAAAATGAGCAATTAGTATTCTATTATTAATACCTTCACAGCCTAAACAAGACTTAGCAGCTTCCTTATTCATCATGAGCCCTACTCCCTGTCTATGTACCCCATCCTTCCTGCCTGAGTAAACAAATTCTATATCACCTATTTTCATGCTTCCTACCCCTGGGATATGAGTTTCTGAAATTTCTAATAAATCCAGTTCGAATTGTCTGGATCGTATCTGTCAAAATGTCGATACTATAGTCATTTTTTAATGTCGCAACATTCCAAGTTCCAATTTTCATGTTCTTTAAATCATTGAAATTATTTTCGCCTCAGCAAAAGCAATGATCCCGGATACCAGTGCAGGACGGGGATCACATATCTTCTCAAGTCTACACCGCAGTGCTTAAGCCGGCTTAGAAACCGGACAGCAAGAAGTCCCTGGGACCTCCATGAATGGAGGTTTTGTGCAATCCTGGGCCCATCTTGGTCACAACATGGTTTTCAGCACTTGGCGATCCTCTTCTATCAACAAGAGTCGAAATCCTGCACAGACAGTCTCAAGCCTATTACCTCCTACTCATTACATACTCATGCCTACAAATATTATGCTACTACGGGGAGGCAACCCATAATGGATAAATTAGGTAGAAAGAGGTTTTTCAGCCCAAAGACGCCCATCAAAAACATACCAAGCCCAGAAAAATTGTCCATTAGTCAGAATCCCGTGCGAATGCTGTGTGGTTTGCTAGGCTATAATTTCCTCGAGGGGCGCCACTCCTCAAGTGGGAATAGAGTTGACCGCAAGGTCCCCAGTCTTGCAGGTACCCCGAAAAGGTCGAGGCAGCCCTTTGCAGAGGCCGTTGTCCATAGAGCTGGATCTTACACCCTGCCGCAGTTGTCCTCCTATAGAGAATCCTCCCGCAATGGGGTTCTGCATCAACATGCAATTTAACCCATTACTGGGAGAAGGTTTGCAACTTATGGGACTTGTGGACAAACCAGTGGGCCCTTTTGAGTGTACATTAGAGGGACCTTCTTCCTCCTCCGCCTGTATTTATGACCCCGGGCGAGGGTGCACCAGTTTCTATTATGGACCCCCAGGGACAAGGTCCCCCCTTGGTCCGTGCCTCCTATGGAGGTACCCTACATATCTGTAGAGCGTTCCCCTATCACCACCTGGGGACACGCTGAATGGCCTGGGGGAGGCCAGGAACATAAAAATGAAATTAATTAAAAATATTATGTTTAAACCTGCCACCACCCCCCCCTTTAAACATGGAAAATGGTATAGTCTTCTGTGTGACTTTTTAAATATCGAATTATTGTAGGGAAGTATAAACAAAGTTATACAGAAGACTTTTTTGGTTTTCTTATCTAATATAACTCAACATTAGCTTGTAAAACTAACGTCTAGCCGAATTTATTGATTTACTTCAACATTAGCCTGTAAAACTAATGTAAAAACTAATGTAAAACAAATGTGTAGCCTGTTTTATTGATTTACTTCAACATTAGCTTGTAAAACTAATGTAAAAAACTAATGTACAACTAATATAAAGCTAATATATAGCCTAATTTATTTATTTACTTCAACATTGAGGGGCCTTCTTCTTCCTCCGCCTGTATTTATGACCTCCGGCGAGGGTGCCCCAGTTTCTATTATGGACCCCCAGGTACAAGGTCCCCCCTTGGTCCGTGCCTCCTATGGAGGTACCCTACATATCTGTAGAGCGTTCCCTATTGCCACCTGGGGACACGCTGAATGGCCTGGGGGAGGCAAGGAACATAACAATGAAATTAATTAAAAATATTATGTTTCGTTTAAACATGGAAAATGGTATAGTCCTTCTGTATGACTTTTTAACCATCAAATTATTATAGGGAAGTATGAACAAAGTTATACAGAAGACTTTTTGGTTTTCTTATTTAATATAACTCAACATTAGCTTGTAAAACTAACGTCTAGCCGATATATATATATATATATATAATATATATATATATATATATTATCGGATATATATATATATATATATTATATATATATATATATATATATATATATATATATATATATATATATATATATATATATATATATATATATATATATATATATTTATAATACACACACATACACACATACATATGGGAGGATCTATAATACTTCAAGATCCTCCTCCAACATTCCTTGCAATTTTCAACCTAAAAACCTTAGCCATTACTGAGACATGGTAGATACGCCTTTTTGAAAACCTGGAGGCCCTTAAACTGTTCAGATCAAATTCAATAACAGTAATAATAGCAGTAGCAGTTACAGTCGACGTATATTGATGGCGAAGAAAAAATTCTGGATATGCACACAACTATGCTTCAGAAGATTCAGCAAGATTATTACTTTTGCACATAGAAGGGGTTCCCATGAATTCCAAGGAATTGGGCAGTCACGACTTCCCCTTTCTTGTTTATACTAGTACAAATCTTTTTTCAGGCTACATGAGCTCATGAAAATAACTTTATGACCCTCTTATCTGTCATAAGAGTTTTTCACTTTGTCCTTTGAACTATTTTAAAACGAAATGGCCATACCTAAAGGAGTTTTTCTTACATGATCTTTGAACTATTTTTTAACAAAATGGCTACCTCAAAATTTTTATCAGATGTATTTGGGAAAAAAAGGCTTGAGGGAGGGCTAGTTGCCCTCCGATCACTTTTGACTCTTAAACAGGGCACTAGAACTCTCGATTTCCAATCAAATGAGCCCCCTTTGAAGTTTATACGACGACCCTTTCTATATTAAGTGCCTCTGGGAAAAAATAAATGGAGTGCGGGGGGAGGCTAGCTTCCTTTCGATTACTTTTGACTCTTAAAAAGTGAATTAAAAACTTTCAATTTCCAATCAAATGAGCCCTCTTTGAAGTTTATACGAGCATCCTTTCCATAACAACCATATATGCCCCCAGGGCATAACTTACAACGCCTATCCCCGGGCCCTTGGTGCTGTGTGTCGACACCGGAATTTTTATTATCTGAACTTTGAACTATTTTTAACAACTTTTCTATCTCAAAATTTATCTGATACATTTAGGGCGTGGAGAGGAAGGTAGTTGTCGCCCCAATCTCTTTTGACTCTTAAAAAGTGAACAAAGAACTTTCAATTTTCAATTAAATGAGCCCTCTCCAAAGTTTATACGAGCATCCCTTCCATAAGAACCATATATGCCCGTAGGGCATTATTTACCACGCCTGCCTGCGGGCCCTGGAGGGGTTGCATCGACACAGGAGTTTTTCATATCTGACCTTTGAACTATTTTTAATGAAATGTCTATTTTAAAATGTTTATCGGATGGGCTTGGAGAAAAAAGGGTTTTGGGGGGGGCTAGTTGTCCTCAGATATCTTTTGACTCCTAAAAAGTGAACTAGAACCTTCAATTTCCAATCAAATGAGCCATCTCTGAAGTTTATACGAGCATCCCTTTCATAAGAGCCGTATACGCCCCAGGAAAACACTTACAACGTCTACCACCCGGGCCCTTGGGTTTGTGCTGACACCGAAGTTTTGTTATCTAATTTTTGAACAAATTTAGAAAAACTGGCTATCTCAAAATTTGTAGTGGAAGGATTTGGTAAAAAGGGTATAGGAGTGGGGGGGGGGCCAGTTACCCTTAAATCACTTGACTCATAAAAAGGGAACTAGAACTTTCAATTTCCAATCAAATGAGCCCTCTATGAAGTTTATACGAGCACTCCCTTTCATAAGAACCATACATGCCTTTAGCGCATAACTTAGAACGCCTTCCCCTGGGCCCTGGGGGGTTGTATTGATGCCGAAGTTTCTCTTATCCGAACTTTGAACTATTTTTAACAAAATGTCTATCTCAAAATTTTCATCAGATGGGTTTGGAAAAGAAGGCGTGGGGGGGGGGGGCTAGTAAAACTCAAATCTCTTTTGACTATTAAAAAGTGAGCTAGAAATTTCAATTCCCAATTAAATGAGTCCTCTCTGAAGTTTATACTAACATCCTCTTCATAAGAACCATATATGCTCCATGGCATAGCATACGACGCCTGACCCCGGGCCCTGGGGGGCTTGTGTCAACACCTGAGTTTTTTTTACCTGACTTTTGAACAATTTTTTAACTAAATGGCTATCTCAAAATTTTTATCGGGTGCATTTGGTGGGAAGGCGGCTAGTTGCCCTCCAATCTCTTTTGACTCTTAAAACTGAACTAGAACTTTCAATTTCCAATCGAATGAGCCCTCTATGACGTGTTTACGAGCATCCCTCCCATAAGAACAATATATTCCCCCAGGACATAACTAGCAACGCCTGTCCTCATGCCAAGGACCCCAGAGTTTTCGTTATAAGGTCTTTGAACTATTTCTAAAAAATGGCTATCTCAAAGTTCTTATCGGACGGGTTTGAGGAAAACCGGGCTTGAAGGGGGGGGGGGGGGGGGGGGTTAGGTGCCCTCCAATCTCTTTTGACTCCTAAATAGTGAACTAGAACTTTTAATTTCAAATCAAATGAGCTCTCTTTTAAGTTTATACAAGAATCCCTTCCATAAGAACCATATATGCCCCCCTAGGGCATAACATATAAACCTTGCTCTGAAGACTGTGGGAGGAGTGTCCTGCTCAAAGATATAATTTCCAGAACTTTCAACTGCTTTGAACAAAATGGCTACCGCAAACTTTTGATTGGATGTGTTTGGGGAAACAGTGGGCGTGGAAGGGGTGTTAGTTGCCTTCCAATCATTTTTGACTATTGAAAAGGGCACTAGCCATTAAAATTTCCAATCGAGTGAGCCCTTTTTGAAGTTTCTACAACAACGCTTTTTATAAGAACCTTATATGCCCCCAAGGGCATAACTTACAACCCTTGACCTGAGGGCTCTGGGGGGGTTGTCATCCTCAAAGACCTAATTTCCAGAATTTTCAACTACATTGAACAAAATGGGTATATGAAAATTTTAATTGGATGTGTTTGGGGAAAAGAAGGGCGTCAGAGGGGGGTTAGTTGCCCTCCAATCACTTTTGACAAACAAACATTGTTAGTTTAACTAACTAACAAAAAAAAAAAAACGCTTTTGACGAAGGGTTAGATTTATAAATGTTTTTTACAGAAGTCATTTGAGTAGTCACAATAATTTATTTTCAAAAAACACCAAATAATTCACCCACGGCATACCAAGAGTGCCACTTGCAAGCAATGATACACCCACGAGTATTTTAAGGGGGAGGGAGAATTTGTCTAGAATTTCTTCCTGTGGGGAGAAAATTTTGCACGGGAGAAACTCTCCTTGGGAGAGTTTCCGCAGGATAAATTCTCCAGGACAAATTTTCTGTAGGAGCAACTTTCTACTAGGGCAGGGATAGTTGCAGGAACACTTTTCACGGAGAAGGTGATTTCCAGTATAATTTTGAGAACAATCAGAAATCGAACTCCTTATCAAAAGAAACTGCGTTAGGGCCGGCGGTATGATCATTGAAAATTAGCTATGCAGAAGAGATCTTACTGTAAAAAAAGTGGGCCAATTAACATTTGATGAATATAAACGGGTGTAGAAGGTGGTCCTTAACTTGACTGCAAAATTTGGATAGCAGGGTTTCAAGCTGTCACCTGATTTTAGAAGACAAATCGCAAAATGGTAAAAAGCGGACAGAAATTAATAATTTTGTTTGGCTCTCAGCATTAGCATTTAGTCAAATTGAGGAAAGACTAGTAATTTAAAAAAAGAAAATTCCATTAAAGAAAAACACGAGGACTACCGATAAAACATTGACAAGAAAGAATATGCTTATTTAGGGTAAATTGTTTGACAATTTATAGATTATGCAATTTTTGATTGTTTACAAAGGATATGTCATTAGGAAAGGGAAAAATGTTCTAACCTGGTTGTGTCACAAAAGAGTAAGGGTCTAAATGTGAAACTTCAGTGGATGGTGAGGGATATTTCGAACTAAAACAAGAAACACTGTGTGCATCCTGGTTATATGGAAAGAGGAATAAATTTTGAAAAATAAATTATTTAGAGAAAACAAATGTAAGGATAATTGATAAAATATTGACAATAAAGAATACGGTAATTTCTGGGCAAATTATTTGGCAGTTTAAAAACTATGCAATTTTTCGATTGTTTACACACAGGATTTATCACTGAGAAAGGGGGAAATGTTTCAACCCACATGTGTTCTTCTGATCTGATAACTCAGATTCCTATATCTGTTGTGTCTCGCCCCAACAGACCCTGGGACAAGAATGAAAAATTATACAATTTGTCAATTGTTTCTAAGTATTATTTATGATTGAGAAGGGGGAGGGCTATATACTGGGTAAAATAAAAAAAAGATGAGGGTATTACGGAGAAACTTCATGACCTTTTGACCATTTTGAATAAAATGGCTAATTTTGATCAAATATCTTGGGAAGAAGGGTAGCGAAAAAGGGCTTTGAAGGGAAAAAGTTGGCATCAATTCCTTTGACTCTTATAAAAAGCACTAAAACTTTCAATTTCATCTGAATGAGCACATTCCAGAGTTTCTACGACAACTCCTTCCATGCCAAAAAAATGTAGCAAATTGAAATTGCTCTTTACTTACATTAACTAAAAAAAACTTTTTTCCACAAAATAAGTTTTCTTTTTTAAAGTCAAGAACTCCATTAAACCAAGAATGAACAAAAATAGAACAAAATAATCAACCAACCATACAACTACCACAAATCAATATCAATAAGTAAATGAAACCAAAAACGAACAGAAATTAAAATAAGTAAGATCCAAAGTAAAAACGAGCAAAAATTAGTATGAATAGGTTCAAAACCCTTACGATTTCTAAAAGCCAGAATATAATTTGTACTTTACTAAAAAATTCAAATGAATATGCGTTGTGAGTTTAATATAAATAATTATGCTGATATGGTCTTTTGTATTTTTTTGAAAGAAGAAAGATCACGAATGCGTTTTTATTTGCTTGTCTGTCTATTTTTTTTTCCATGGATGATTGCATCCCAGGGGCGATAAGCTTGTTTGTTTTATAAGCAAGATTATTTATTTTTTTAAGGAATGCCTATCCGTAATAGACATTATTTGTAGGCTGTAGAATTAGGGCTTTTCAAGAATAGATGAGTTGATCTGCACTTTAGTTTATTGAAGCAAACATTTTTTATATGCCGTATAGGCACACAAATTTGCATGAAAGAAGAGTGATGAAGAAGCATGAAGAAGAAGCAAGAAGAAGATGAAGAGAAAGAAAAAAGTGATCAAGTTGAACTCAGCGGGAGGAAGTTGAAGATTGAAAACAACATCAGTTTTATCCAAAAAAAGTTTTAGTTTTAGAGCTTTTCAGAATTCAATGTATGATATGTATTATAATTATTATTATGTAATTTGTATTTCTATATAGTAAGTTGTAAATTTATTTATATATCTTATAAATTATTAGTTAATATTTTGTTTATATTTATGTAACTATTGTTTAGGGTCCTTTTCTTTCTAAAGCAAGCCTTGGGTTCACAACATTTGAACTGACAAAAAAAAAAAAAAAAAAAAAAAAAAAAAAAAAAAAAAAAAAAAAACAGACACAAACAGGAGATTTAAACTATATGACCTACAATATATGCTGACGTAGTCTTCTAGCAATTAATATTAAAAATGGCACTTTGTTATGTTAGGAGGCAACTTAACGATGAAGAAGCCTAAATTGCTATTATTGACGAAGGATTAGAATACAAAAAAATTGAAATACAAAAGGTTTGTATGTTTTTTCACTAATTGTTTTGATATTTCATTCCGGGGTTTGTCAAGATTTACTAAAGCTACGTAGCATAACCTATTTTGTCCCAATGCTTTTTTTTTGAGGATTTTAATCAATGCTTCAAGCTTTTAATTAGTAATTTTCACAGCGACAGGGTCTTCGTTTTCTTAGGGGGAGGGGGGTATATGGAGTAGTTACCCCCACCCACCTTTCCCCCCAATAATTCGGTTAAAAATATTATATAGCCGATGCCCCTTGACAATCCTGATATAGACTCCTCTTGCCTCCTCCAATAAAATTACTGGAGCTCAAGGGTGCCCGCAGAAAATTTTTTCGGGGGGGGGGACAGATACCAGAATAGTGGAGATTGGATGAGAAATAAATTTTGTGGTAAAAAAAACAAGTACAAAGAAGTATATCGTTGATCAGTTAAGCATCATTTTTGAGTTCTAACCAATTAGCTACTATGTCAAACTCGTTGACAAGATACTGTCACTATTGACAGTATCTTGAAAAAACCATTGAAAAAAAAAACAACTTTCGATAATGCCCTGTTCGGCATGTTCATTGCATTAAATACTGTCGATTGATGGATCTGTCGATTGATGGATCTGGATTAAATACTGTCATTGTTAAATACTGTCGATGATGGATCTGGGTAAAAGCTTTGCAAAAGTTCGAGAATATGCTGTATTTGAGCCGGTTGCAATCTTTAGAAAGATTTCAAATTGTAGACTGGACTGGGGGTATTTTCGGGGGGGGGGGTATTTTCCAAGAGGCTAATCACCAGGGGAGGGGGGGGGGGTAAACGCCGGCCACCAGACTGACCATGATACCATTGGACTGATCATATTTCTAAACAGTGAGTGGTACAAAAATGTGATTCTGTACCGGCATAGAAAAACCAAGAGTTTTACTATAAAAAAAAAGAATGGTTACTATTTTAATAATATTTTTACTAATTCCTGCTAATTTTACTATTTAATTTAAGCCATTGATTTGAAACTCATTTAGAATTATTTGTTGATTAATTATTAATTATTTGTTGATTTATTAAAAGATCAATATTTTGAATTCACAAATTCTGTTATCTTGACTAAATTCCCCGTTCATGTTTAAGCTAAAAGTTAAGTTTCATTATTATGAAAGAAAAGCAAGCAAATTCCTAATAGGATAATACCTTATAGGACACAACCAATGGAATAGACAAAGGATGATCATTATAGACTTAAGCAAAATTAGAATTTTACCCCTTAGTTAGGATTATATTTAAAAATTAAGAAGAAGAATAAAAAACAATCAGACTTACGTTTTTAGCTTGACAAAATATGAGCAAAAACCAAGACCAAACTGACTCCTGGTACGGCACAACGCTGTATATATATATATACATATAAAACTTTCTTTGTTTATTAATTCCAAAATACGGTAAGTTTTATCAAGCTTGTCGCACTATTGATAGGGCATAAGAATGCCCCTGAGAGTATTTACTCTACACCCTAAATCGGGTTCCGGTCTTCTTTAAATAGATAAATAATGACTTATATTGGGTAAATCTAAGATCTAAGAATGGAATTAAATTCTGAATTAATTCTAAACAAGTTTCAGAGCAGTTCTTAAAGCCGAAACAAAAATAAGAAATTCTCTTTCTTTGATTAGTTGTCATGTTCTATTTTATTCCTACTCTGGTCTAAATTCCAGGGAGGCAATGGCCCCTCCCGCATCCCCCTTCGGGCGCCCATGCTGGAGCTATGCCCTGCCCAGCAATATCAAATCTTACTTACAACCTTGAAATGTTTAACTCCGTATTTATTCTACAGCTTAATTTATATTTTACTCACCTTTGACGAAAGTCTCATAATTTTCTACTATTTTTGCAGGATTACAACTTATAACAACTCAGTACCAACAATACCCATTTCTTACAATCTGCACCAGCCTTGGCAATATTACAACCACGAAAAGCATTCAATCACGCAGTGCGAGGCGTGAGAGGTAACACCCTCTCACCCAGGCGTGAGAGGGGTGTTAGTTTGCCATCCAATCACTTTCGACTATAAAAAGGGCACTAGCCCTTTTAATTTCCAACTGAATGAGTCCTTTTTGAAGTTTCTACGATAACGCTTTTATAAAAAACCTTATATGCCCCCAGGGAAAAACTTACAACCCTTGCCCTGAGGACTGTGGGGGAGTGTCATCCTCAAAAACACAATATCTGGACCTTTCAACTACGTTGAACAAAATGTCAATCTCAAAATTTTGATTGGATGTGTTTGAATGAGCCTCTTTTGAGGTTCTACGACAACGCTATCTATAAAACCTTATATGCCCCCAGGGCATAACTTACTACCTTCGTCCTGGGGCTCTTGGGGCTTCTCATCCTCAAATACATAATTTCAAGAACTTTAAACTACGTTGAACAAAATGGCTATCTCTAAACTTGATTGAATGTGTTTCGGGAAGTGGTGCGCGTGAGAGGGAGTTAGCTGCTCTCCATTCCCTTTCGACTATTAAAAAGGGCACTAGCCCTTTCAATTTCCAAACAAATGAGCCCTTTTTGAAGTATCTACGACAAAACTTTCTATAAAAAAACCTTGTCCACAGGGCATAACTTACAACCCTTGCCTTGAGGGCTCTGAGGGGTTATCATCCTCAAAGACCTAATTTCCAGAACTTCCACTATGTTGAACAAAATGGCTATCTCAAAATTTTGATTGGATGGGTTTGTTGTGGAAACAGTGGGCGTGAGAAGGGGGTTAGTTGCCCTCCAATCACTTTCGACTTAAAAAGGTTACTAGCCCTTTGAATTTCCAATCGAATGGGCCCTTTTTGAAGTTTCTACAAAATCGCTTACTATAAAAGCCTTATATGCCCCCAGGGTTTAACTTATAACCCTTGCCCTGAGGGCTGTGCGTTATCATCCTTAAAGACCTAAATTTCCAAAACTTTCAACTACATTGAACAGAATGGTCCTCTAAAATTTTCATTGGATGTGTTTGGGGAAAAGGTTGGAATGAGAGCGGGGTGTTAGTTGCCCTCAAATGACTTTTGACTGTTAAAAAGGGCACTAGCCTTTTCAATTTCCAATCGAATGACCCCTTTTCAAGTTTCTATGGGACAAAGCTTTCAATAAAAACTTGTATGCCCCCAGGGCATAACTTATTACCCTTGCCCAGAGGGCTGGGGGGGGGAGTGTCTTGCTCAAAGATATAATTTTCGTATAGAAAGATATCAATATATAAATATCAAAAATATCAATATATGCCAACTGTTCAGACAATCCACGGTCATTTTTTTTCAGTAAAGCGCACATCATGTTCTGGTGCTGACAAGGCATGGGGGTTATCAGCCCTAATCATGCTAGTTTTGTGCTTTTTTTTGTATTTGACCCGACTATTTATTGTAATTTGTATTCGTTTTGAGTTTCATTTATTTATTGATAGTGATTTGTGGCAGTTTTACGCTTGGAAAATCATTTCTCTTTATTTCTGCTAACTTTTAGCGTAATTGAACTCTTTGTTTTTCTTTGAAAAACCTAATTTGTGGAAAAAGCTTTTTAAATTAATTGAAGGATATGAAGGTCGATATTACAGTAAATATAATTTAATGAATCAAACAGAAATCATTAAAAAAAAAACGTCACTGCTTTTTATAATGTTATTCATACTATAACTAGATTGGTCAAATCTGTTGTAGTGTGGTCATGGAATTTGGTAGAGGGGTATCTACTCCAGGATTTTTAATTGTTTTAATTTGTATTTCCTGTATTTAATTGAAACTCCAATTCTCTTATTTGTCATTGAAATGCCTAATAAGCATTTATGACGTTCTTTTCCTGATGCTTTGGATTCACAGACTAACTCACAAATATGAGACTGCCTTTATGTACAATTAAATAAAAAAAAAACAGTTTTTTTTTTAACTCAAAGTAAGGAAAGACGTTAAAACTTAAAACGAACAGAAATTATTCCGTATATAAAAGGAGCTGTCACGCTTTCTATAACTTTAACGCTTTCTATAAAACCTTATATGCCCCCAGGGAAAAACTTACAACCCTTGCCCTGAGGACTGTGGGGGGAGTGTCATCCTCAAAAACACAATATCTGGACTTTCAACTACGTTGAACAAAATGTCAATCTCAAAATTTTGATTGGATGTGTTTGAATGAGCCTCTTTTGAGGTTTCTACGACAACGCTATCTATAAAACCTTATATGCCCCCAGGGCATAACTTACTACCTTCGTCCTGGGGCTCTTGGGGGCTTCTCATCTTCAAGTACATAATTTCAAGAACTTTAAACTACGTTTAACAAAATGGCTATCTCTAAACTTTGATTGAATGTGTTTGGGGAACTGGTGCGCGTGAGAGGGAGTTAGCTGCTCTCCATTCCCTTTCGACTATTAAAAGGGCACTAGCCCTTTCAATTCCAAACAAATGAGCCCTTTTGAAGTATCTACGACAAAACTTTCTATAAAAACCTTGTCCACAGGGCATAACTTACAACCCTTGCCTGAGGGCTCTGAGTTATCATCCTCAAAGACCTAATTTCCAGAACTTCCAACTATGTTTGAACAAAATGGCTATCTCAAAATTTGATTGGATGGGTTTTGGGGAAACAGTGGGCGTGAGAAGGGGTTAGTTGCCCTCCCAATCACTTTCGACTATTAAAAAGGTTACTAGCGCTTTGAATTTCCAATCGAATGAGCCCTTTTTGAAGTTTCTACAAAATCGCTTACTATAAAAGCCTTATATGCCCCCAGGGTATAAACTTATAACCCTTGCCCTGAGGGCTGTGCGTTATCATCCTTAAAGACCTAAATTTCCAAAACTTTCAACTACATTGAACAGAATGGTCCTCTAAAAAATTTTCATTGGATGTGTTTGGGGAAAAGGTTGGAATGAGAGGGGGGTTAGTTGCCCTCAAATGACTTTTGACTGTTTAAAAAGGGCACTAAGCCTTTTGAATTTCCATCGAATGACCCCTTTTTTTCAAGTTTCTATGACAAAGCTTTCAATAAAAAACTTGTTTGCCCCCAGGGCATAACTTATTACCCTTGCCCGGGGTTTTTTTTTTAGAGGGCTGGGGGGGGGGGAGTGTCTTTCTCAAAGATATAATTTTCGTATCTTTCAACTACGTTGAAACAAAATGGCAATCTCAAAATTTGATTGGATATGTTTAGGGAAATGGTGGGCGTGGATGGGGTGTTAGGATTTACAATCGAATGAGCCCTTTTCGAAGTTCCTCCGACAACTCATTCGATACGAAATGCCCTGATCTAATACCAAGAAAGAGAACAAAAAAAATAGTACATTGTGCTAACATTGTTCTTACTTAGGCAGCGCTATTGCGCTGCTTATGATTGTCGGCAATAGGTTACTGCAGACAATAGTAGTAAAGCGTAAACAATGTTTCGGGTGGTCGAAGGTAAAAGTCGCATTTCAGCCACGTAAAATTCGGCATTTTCAGCCAGATTCACCACTAGTGCTGCAGTTCCCTCTCACTCCATCTCCCCCACGCCCCCCACCCCCACCCAATCTCAAGGGCCCCCCACCCACCCCAGAATGCTCAATCTCATAATTGAACCAAGCTCTATTCTAATAGTCCCGGGTATCACACTATCCATTGGCTCGTAATTTTAAATGGATTTTGACTCTGTAAGGCTTAATTTGTTGTACTAAAATTTTAATATACGTGATTTATTTAATACTATTTTTGATTTCTTATTAAAATGATTTGTTTACGTGTTCTTTGATTTACATTAATAGATAGCATTGATATTAGTTAGCCCATGAAGCCCAAACAAAAATCATAGGCAGCGAAATATAGCTGTCTAAGTAAAGATACATGTTAAGTCAAAGTATTACCACATATTGTGTAACATTAATTAGTGACATATTCCCCGCAGTTAAAAAGCGACCGTCTTTCAAATTTGATAGTATTAAAAAAAAAAAAGTTAAAGTTAGAATTATTAACTTATCCGTTGGGTATTCTTTGACCCAGAAAATCTAAACAATTCTTTGCATCATTGCGGCAGAAACCTTAAATTAATCAAGAATTTTCAGGGATGACATTTGGAAAGAAAAATTGACTCCTCGAGCTTGAAAATGACCTTCCCCTTTGTATCTTTATTTTACAAAACAAATTCTATACAAATTACGGAAGTGTTTTTCTTGTGTGAGTTAGAGTTTAGGGGTAAACATTTCCGGAGGGTGTAACATTGAATATAATTTTTATGTCTATAACTTCCTTCACAAGCACAGCTCGGTCTCCTAGTGTTGCATGATAAAACTGATAAGAATATAGCAAGAGAATGGGTGGTATCACTTATATGCACACACAAAATTTCTAAATTGTGAGAAAAAATATACATATTTTGTTCAAATTAATTTTTTTATTTTCGTACTGCATTCCGTACTGCATTCCGACGCATTTCTACGCATTTCGTACTGCATTTCGTACTGCACAGACATTTCGTACTGCATTCCGACGCAGAGATGGCTCGTTTTGGCTCTTTAAGAGAAATATTTAGAAAAAAAGCGTAAATGGCGAGAAAACAGAATAGTATCAAACAATTTGTTATAAGTTTCATCAAGTTTAGTCCTACCCATCTAAAGTTTGACTTTCTCACAACTCTATTTTTTTAAACGATAAAAAACTTTAGCATAAAGAGCAAGGCGTTGAGGAGGGGACAGCCCCTTTCATATACGGAATAATTTCTGTTCGTTTTTAAGTTTTAACGTCTTTCCTTACTTTGAGTTAATTTTTTTTTTTTTTTATTTAATTGTACATAAAGGCAGTCTCATATTTGTGAGTTAGTCTGTGAATCCAAAGCATCAGGAATAGAACGTTATAAATGATTATTAGGCATTTCAATGACAAATAAGAGAATTGGAGTTTCAATTAAATACAGGAACTACAAATTAAAACAATTAAAAATTCCTGGAGTAGAATACCCCTCTACCAAATTCCATGACCACACTACAACCGATTTGACCAATCTAGTTATAGTATGAATAACATTATAAAAAGCAGTGACGTTTTTTTTTTAATGATTTCTGTTTGATTCAGAAAAAATTATATTTACTGTATATCGACCTTCATATCCTTCAATTAATTTAAAAGCTTTTTTCACAAATTAGGTTTTTCAAAGAAAAACAAAGAGTTCAATTACGCTAAAAGTTAGCAGAAATAAAGACAAATGATTTTCCAAGCGTAAAACTGCACAAATCACTATCAATAAATAAATGAAACTCAAAACGAAATATAAATTACAATAAATATCCGGTCAAATACAAAAAAAAGCACAAAACTAGCATGATTAGGGCTGATAACCCCCATGCCTTGTCAGCACCAGAACATGATTTGCGCTTTACTGAAAAAAAAAATGACCGTGGATTGTCAGAACAGTTGGCATATATTGATATTTATTCCTTAAGTTTTGAAAATTTTTATTTATGAAAGGAAAAAAAGTGAAAACACTTAAAAAAGATTTTGTTCTTAAATAAAGCTGGTTTTTACGGAACTGGTTATAAAGGAACCGAAAGTTTGGCCATCTTACATCGCTGATCCTTCGGACGCACTTATTATGAATTAACAATTTACAGAATACGTAACAGCCCAGGTGTTTCTGGTCTTAGGACCACTTGCGAAACTATCCACATAATTGAAGGGGGAGGAGGTTACCAAGCAGTCAAAAAGTGAAGATAGCCCGTTCCTTTCCTAAGCCATCAATGGGACATTTTTCTTAAAGCGATAACGAAGAAAAGTTTAAGCAGTGGCCAACATAACATAAACATACAAACATAAATAAATACAAACATAAATTAAGCAGTGGCCTCAATTTTTACAAAGGCTGGTCAGCAATGAGTTGATGCAGATGACAGTAATGTAGCCTACTGTAAAACTTTCGGGTGGGTGATGGCAAGGGTAATAAGCCCTGATTCTATGCAAGCTTTACCGTTAATATTAAAGTGCATATTCTCCTTCAACTTTTTCAGCTCCCGTGACCATCAAAACTGTATCCGGTGCAACACTAAAACTTAAAAGGATGTAAATTATAACGTATATGAGAGGGGTCTCCATCTTTTCAATATCTCGCTCTTTGCACTAAATTTTTTTAGAACTTTGAAAATAGCTTATTATTCAAATTAAACAGTCTTTGTCATTCAAGAGTCATTCTCAAAAAACCGAAATAAAAATCAAACTTTAGCATAAGGAGCAAGGTATTGAAGAGAGGGTGACCGTCCTCATATTTGTTATAACTTCTGTTCGTTTTGTACTTTATTGTTGCTCCTTACTTCTGTTGAATTTTTTTAGTTATTTTTTTTGTTTAGTCCCTAAATAAAATTACAATTCTTTCTCGCTAATAATATTAGTTATTAAATAAAAAACTTCTTCCCAAAAATAAGTTTTTTTCAAAGAAAAGTAAAGAACTACCATTAAACCGAAAATGAGTAAAAATAAAATCAAATAATCTAACAAGCGTGAAACTACCACAAATCAGCATCGATAAATAAATGAAACTCAAAACGAACAGAAATTACAATAAATAACCGAGTCAAACTCAAAACGACCAGAAATTCACTTGAGTAGGGCTCAAAACCCCTATGCCTTTCGAAGGCCAGAACACAATTTACACTTTACTGAAAAATATATTTTTTTTTACTTTTATCATAGGCAGCGCGCTAGCGCTGCCTAAGTAAAGAACGATGTGTGCACAATGTGTTGTTTTTTTGGTTTTTTTTCTCCGTACCCGGGCACTTTGTATCGAAGAAGTTGTCGTAGAAACTTCTAAAAGTGCTCATTCGATTGGAAATTGGAGTGAATAGTGCCCTTTTTAATAGTCGAAAATGATTGGAGGGCAATTAGCACCCCCACGCCCATCATTCCCCCGAACACATCCAATCAAAATTTTGAGATAGCCATTTTGTTCAGCGTAGTTGATTTCCAAATAGAAAATATGTTTTGAGGAGGACACTCCCCCACAGCCCTCAGGGCAAGGGTTTTAAATTATGCCCTGGGCGCATATAAGGTTTTCTAAAGTGGGCGTTGTCGTAGAAACTTCAAAAAAAAGCTCATTCGTTTAGAAATTCAAAAGGCTAGTGCACTTTTTAATAGTCGAAAGTGATTGGAGGGCAAATAGACCGCCCCCACACCCCATCATTCCCCCAAACACATCCAATAAAAATTTTTGAGATAGCCATTTTGTTTAGCGTAGTTAATTTCCAGATAGAAAACATATTTTTGACGAGGACACTCCCCCACAACCCTAAAGGCAAGGGTTTTAAAGTTATGCCCTGGGGGTATATAAAGTTTTTTATTGAAAGCGTTGTCGTAGAAACTTCAAAAGGGCTCATTCAATTGGAAATTGAAAGGGCTAGTGCCTTTTTTTAATAGTCGAAAGTGATTGGAGGGCAACTAGCCCCCACACGCCCATCATTCCCCCAAACACATCCAATCAAAGTTTGAGATAGCCATTTTGTTCAGCGTAGTTGATTTCCAGATAGAAAATATGTTTTTGAGGAAGACACTCCCCGCAACCCTCAGGGCAAGGGTTTTAAATTATGCCCTGGGGGCATATAAGGTTTTTATAGAAGGCGTTGTCGTAGAAACTTCAAAGCAGGCTCATTCGATTGGAAATTCAAAGGGCTAGTACCCTTTTTAATAGTCGAAAGTGATTGGAGGGCAACTAGCCCCCCACGCCTATCATTCCCCCAAACATATCCAATCAAAATTTTGATATAGCCATTTTGTTCAGCGTAGTTGATTTCCACATAGAAATATGTTTTGAGGAGGACACTCCCCACAACCCTCAGGGCAAGGGTTTTAAGTTATGCCCTGGGGGAATAGAAGGTTTTTATAGAAGGCGTTGTCGTAGAAACTTCAAAAAATGTTCATTCGATTGGAAATTCAAAGAGCTAGTGCACTTTTTCATAGTCAAAAGTGATTTGAGGGCAACTAGCCCCCCACGCCCATCATTTACCCAAACACATCCAATAATAATTTGAAATAGCCATTTTGTTCAGCGTAGTTGATTTCCAAATAGAAAATATATTTTTGAGGACGACACTCCCCCACAACCCTCAGGGCAAGGGTTTTAAGTTATGCCCTGGGGGCATATTAGGTTTTAATGAAATCTTTGTCGTAGAAACTTGAAAAAGGTTCATTCGATTTGAAATTCAAAGGGCTAGTACCCTTTTTAATAGTCAAAAGTGATTTGAGGGCATCTAACCCCCCTCTCACGCCCACCTTTTCCCCAAACACATCCAATCAAAATTCTTAGATAGCCATTTTATTCAACGTAGTTGAAAGTTTTGGAAATTAGGTCTTTAAGGATGACAACCCCTCCCCCACAGCCCTATGGACAAGGGTTGTAATTTATTCCCTGGGGGCATATAAAATTTTGATTGAAAGCGTTGTCGTAGAAACTTCAAAAGGGCTCATTCAATTGGAAATTGAAAGGGCTAGTGCCTTTTTTAATAGTTGAAAGTGATTGGATAGTGACTAACGCCCCTCTCACGCCCACCATTTTCCCAAACACATCGAATTAAAATTTTGAGATATCCATTTTGTTCAACGTAGTTGAAAGTTCTGGAAATTGGGTCTCTTAGGATTATAACCCCCTCAGAGCCATCAGTGCAAGGGTTGTAAGTTTGCCCTGGGAGGGTATAACGTTTTTATTGAAAGTGTAGAACTTAAAAAGGGCTCATTCAAATGGAAATTGAAAGGGCTAGTGCCTTTTTTATTAATAGTGAAAGTTATTGGAGAGCGACTAACGCCCCTCTCACGCGCTCCATTTTCCCAAAACACATCCAATCAAAATTTTGAGATATCCATTTTGTTCAACGTAGTTGAAAGTTCTTTAAATTAGGTCTTTAGGATGATAACCCCCTCAGAGCCCTCAGTGCAAGGGTTGTAAGTTATGCCCTGTGGAATATAAAGTTTTATAGAAAGTTGTTATAGAAATTTCAAAAAGGGCTCATTTGATTGAAAATTGAAATTGCCCTTTTTAATAGTCGAAAGTGAGTGGAGAGTAATTAACCCCCCTCTGACTCCCACCATTTTCCCCAAAACATTCAATCAGAGTTTAGAGATAGCCATTTTGTTCAACGTAGTTGAAAGTTCTAGAAATTATGTATTTAAGGATGACATCCCCAGAGCCCCAAGCCCAAAGGTTGTAAGCTCTGCCCTGGGGGTATATAAGGTTTTTATAGATTGAGTTGTCGTAAAACTTCAAAATTTATATTAGATTTTATATTAAATTTATATTTTTTCAGTAAGTGCAAATTTTGTTCTGGACTTGGGAAGGCATAGGGGGTTTTGCGCCCAACTTATGTTATTTACTGCTCGTTTTGAGTTTAACTCGGTTAATTACTGTAATTTCTGTTGGTTTTGGGTTTCATTTATTTATCAATGCTGATTTGTGGTATTTTCACACCTGGTAGATTATTTATTTTATTTTTTTGCTCATTTTTCGTTTAATGGAGTCCTTTACTTTTCTTTTAAAAACTTATTTTTATGGAAAAAGTTTTTTTAATTAATCACTTTAATAAATCGAATAATATTAACATTTTGATTACTAAATATCAGTATATGTATATTAAGCTGACAATGCGCATTCATTTGTATTTATTTCAGTAAAGTGCAAATTATGTTCTGGCCTTGGGAAGGTATATAGGGGTATTGAGCCCAACTGATGTTAATTTCTGCTCGTTTTGAATATATAAAAACATGTCAAGCCTTCCAATCACTTTCGACTATTAAAAAGGGCACTATCCCTATCAATTTCCAATCGAATGAGCCCTTTTTGAGTTTCTACGACAAAGCTTTCTACAAATACCTTATATGCCCCCAGGGTATTAATTACAACCCTTGCCCTGAGGGCTGTGAGGGGGTTGTCATCCTCAAAGACCTAATTTTCAGAACTTTCGACTACGTTAAACAAAATGACTATCTCAAAGTTTTGATTGGATGTGTTTTGGAAAATGGTGGAAGTGACAGGGGCGTTAGTTGCTCTCCAATCACTTTCAACTATTAAAAACGGCACTAGCCCTTTCAATTTCCAATCGAATGCGCCCTTTTGAAATTTCTACGACAACGCTTATGCCTCCAGGGCATAATTTAAAACC
Source organism: Artemia sinica (assembly GCA_027921565.1). Lineage (NCBI taxonomy): Eukaryota > Metazoa > Arthropoda > Branchiopoda > Anostraca > Artemiidae > Artemia > Artemia sinica. The sequence continues at coordinate 3,714,926 of CM051263.1, read as the reverse complement.
CCATGCCTTATAGGGCTGGGGGGGGGGGGGGTTGTCATCCTCAAAGATCTAATTTCCAAAACTTTCAGCTACGTTGAAGAAAATTACTATCTCAAAATTTTGATTGGATGTGTTTGGGGAAATGGTGATCATGAGAGGGGGGTTAGTTGCCCTCCAATCGCTCTTGAATATTAAAAAGGGCACTAGTCCTTTCAATTTTCAATCGAGTGAGCCCTTCTTGAAGTTTCTATGACAATGCTTTCTATAAAAAAACCTTATATACCCCAGGGCATAACTTAAAACATTTGATCTGAGGGCTGGGAGGGGGTTGTCATCCTCAAAAAATAATTTCTGGACCTTTCCAATACGTTGAACAAAATGGCTATCTCAAAATTTTGATTGGAATTGTTTGGGGAAATGGTGGGCGTGAAACGGGGGTTACTTGCCATCCAATCACTTTCGACTATTAAAAAGGACACTAGCCGTTTTCAATTTCCAATCGAATGATTCATTTTCGAAGTTTCTACGACAACGCTTTCTATAAAATAAACCTTATATGCCCCCAGGGCATAACTTACAACCCTTGCCCTGAGGGCTGTTGGGGAGTGTCATCATCAAAAACATAATTTCCAGACTTTTTAACAACGTCGATCAAAATGGCTATCTCAAAATTTTGATTGGATGTGTTTGGGGGAAATGGTGGGTGTAAGAGGGGTGTTAGTTAAGCTCCAATCATTTTCGACTATTAAAAAGGACATAAGCCTTTCTAATTTCCAATCGAATGAGCCCTTTTTGAAGTTTCTACAACATCACTATCTATAAAAGCCTTATATGCCATCAGGGCATAACTTACAACCTTTGCCCTGAGGGCTCTGAGGGGTTATCATCCTCAAAGACCTAATTTCTACAATTTTTAACTATGTTGAACGAAATTCCTGTCTAAAAATTTTGATTGGATGTGTTTGGGGAAAATGTGGGCGTGAGAGGGGGGTTAGTTGCCTTAAATCACTTTCGACTATTAAAAAGGGCACTAGCACTTTGACTTTCCAATCGAATGAGCCCTTTTTCAAGTTTCTACGACAAAGCTTTCAATAAAAATTTTATATACCACCAGGGCATAACTTACGACCCTTACCCTGAGAGCTGTGAGGGGAATGTCATTATCTTAGATATAATATCCGGACCTTTCAACTACTTTGAACAAAATGGCTTATCAAAAATTTGATTGGATAAATGATGAGCTTGGAAGAGGTGTTAATTACCTTCCAATCACTTTCAAATATTAAAAAGGGTACTATCCATTTCAAATTCCGATCAAATGAGCCCTTTTTGAAGTTTCTCTGACAACGCTTTCTATAAAATACCTTATATGCCCCAGGGCATAACTTAAAACCCTTGCCCTGAGGGCTGTCGGGGGGTTGTCATCCTCAAAGACAAAATTTACAGACCTTTTAACTAAGTTGCACAAAATGGCTATCTCAAAATTTTGATTGGATGTGTTTGGGGAAAAGATGAGCGTAAGAGAGGGGCTAGTTGCCCTCCAATCACATTCGACTATTAAAAAGGGCACTAACCTTTGAATTTACTATTGAACGAGCCTTTTTTGAAGTTTCTACGACAACGCTGTCTGTAAAAACCTTATTTTTTTCCCCAGGGCATAATTTGCAACCCTTGACCTGAGGGCTGTGGGGGAGTATCCTCCTCAAAAACATAATTTCTATCTGGAAATCAACTACGGTGACCAAAATGGCAATCTCAAAGTTTTGATTGGATGTGTTTTTGGGAAATAGTGGACGTGGAAGGGGTGTTAGTTGCCTTCCAATCACTTTTGACTATAAGAAAGGGCACAAGCCACTCCAATTTCCAATTGAATGAGCCCTTTGGAAGTGTCTACGACAACTCCTTCAGTACGAAGTGCCCTGGTATAGAAACCTAAAAAAAGAAATAAATAATACATTGTACCAACATCGCTCTTTACTTAGACAGCGCTGTTGCGCTGCTTATGAAATGTCAAGCCTTCCGATCACTTTCGACTATTAAAAAGGGTACTAGCCCTTTCAATTTCCAATCGAATGAGCCCTTTTTGAATTTTCTCTACGACAACTCCTTCAATACGAAGTGCCCTGGTATAGAAACAAAAAAAAAGAAATAAATAATACATTGTACCTACATCGTCTTTTACTTAGGCAGCGCTATTGCGCTGCTTATGAAAATATCAAGCCTTCCGATCACTTTCGACTATTAAAAAGGATACTAGACCTTTCAATTTCCAATCGAATGAGCCCTTTTTGAAGTTTCTACGACAACTCCTTCAATACGAAGTGCCCTGGTATAGAAACAAAAAAAAAGAAATAAATAATACATTGTACCTACATCGTTCTTTACTTAGCAGCGCTATTGCGCTGCTTATGAAAATATCAAGCCTTCCGATCACTTTCGACTATTAAAAAGGATACTAGCCCTTTCAATTTCCAATTGAATGAGCCCTTTTGAGTTTCTTCGACGAGGCTTCTATAAAAACACCTTATATGCCCCCAGGGCGTAAATTACGACCCTTGCCCTGAGTGCAGTGAGGGGGGTTGTCATCGTCCAAAAACCTAATTTCCATAAATTTCAACTACGTCAAACAAAACGGCTATCTCAGAATTTTGATTGAATGTTTTTTGGAAAATGGAGGTTTAGTCGCCCTCCAATCACTTCCGACTATTAAAAAGGGCACTAGCACTTTCAATTTTCAATTGAATGAGCCCTTTTTGAAGTTTCTATGACAGCACTTTCTATAAAAATCTTATATGTCCAAGGGCATACTTGCAACCTTTGACCTGAGGGCTGCGAGGGGGTTGGTTTTCATTGTCAAGACATAATTTCCAGACCTTTCAAACTGCGTTGAACAAAATAGCTATCTCAAAAAATTTTGATTGGATGTGTTTTGGGAAATGGTGGGCGTGAGAGGGGGGTTACTTGCCGTATAATCACTTTCGACTATTAAAAAGCGCACTAGCCGTTTCAATTTTCAATCGAAACGACATCGCTTTCTATAAATAAAATTTTATATGCCTCCAAGGCGTAACTTACAACCCTTGCCCTGAGAGCTGTGGGGGGAGTGTCGTCATAAAAACATAATTTCTAGATTTTTTGAACTACGTTGAACAAAAAGGCAATCTCAAAAATTTTTATTGGGATGTTCTTTGGGGAAATGGTGGGTGTGAGAGGGGGTTAGTTATTCTCCAATCACTTTCGACTATTAAAAACGGCACAAGCCTTTCTAATTTCATGAGCCTTTTTTGAAGTTTGTACAACATCACTATCTATAAAATCCTATATGCCCCTAGGGCATAACTTACGATCCTTGCCCCAAGGACTCTGAGGGGGTTATCTTCCTCAAAGACCTAATTTTTAAAACTTTTAACTACGTTGAACAAAATGGCTATCTAAAAATTTTGATCGGATTTGTTTGGGGGAAAGATGGGCGTGAGAGGGGTTAGTTGCCCTCAAATCACTTTTGACTATTAAAAAAGGGCGCAAGCCCTTCTAATTTCATGAACTTTTTTGAAGTTTCTACAACATCACTATCTATAAAATCCTTATATGCCCCAGGGCATAACTTACGACCCTTGCCCCAAGGGCTCTGAGGGGGTTATCATCCTCAAAGACCTAATTTTTAAAACTTTTAACTACGTTGAACAAAATGGCTATCTAAAAATTTTGATCGGATGTGTTTGGGGGGGACAGATGGGCGTGAGAGGGGGTTAGTTGCCCTCAAATCACTTTGACTATTAAAAGGGCACTAGCCCTTTAAATTTCCAATCGAATGAGCCCTTTTCAAGTTTCTACGACAAAGCTTTCAATAAAAAAAAAACCTTATATACCCCCTGTTCATAACTTACAAACCTTTACGCTGAGGGCTGTGGGGGGAATATCATCCTGTTAGATGTAATTTCTGGACTTTTCAACTACTTTTAACAAAATGGCTATCTTAAAATTTTGATTGGATGTGTTTGGATAAATGTTGGGCGTGGAGGGGGTGTTAGTTACCTTCAATCACTTTCGACTATTAAAAAGGGCACTAGCCATTTCAATTTCCAATCAAATGAGCCAATTTTGCGGTTTCTACAAAAAATGCTTTCTATAAAAAACCTTATATGTCCCCAGGTTATAACTTACAACCCTTGCCCTGAGGGCTGTGGGGGGTTTGTCACCCTCAAAGACAAAATTTCCTGAACTTCCAACTACGTTGAACAAAATCGCTATCTTAAAGTTTTGATTGGATGTGTTTTGGGGGAAAGGTGGGCGTGAGAGGGGGGTTGGTTGCCCTCCAATCACTTTCGATTATTAGAAAGAGCACTAGCCCTTTGAATTTCCAATCTAACGAGTCTTTTTTGAAGTTTCTACGACGACGCTTTCTATAAAAACCTTATATGCCACCTAGGACATAAATTACAACTCTTGCCCTGAGGGTTTCTGGGGGAGTGTCCTCCTCAAAAACATAATTTCTATCTGGAAATCAACTACGCTGAACAAATAGCTATCTCAAAATTTTTATTGGATGTGTTTGGGAAATGGTGGGCGTGGAAGGGGTGTTAGTTGCCATCTAATCCCTTTCGAATATTGAAAAGGGCACAAACCCACTGCAATTTCCAATCGAATGAGCCTTTTCGAAGTTTCTACGACAACACCTTCGAAACGAAGTGCCCTGGTATAGAAACCAAAATAAATAAATAAATAAATTGTACGTTGTGCCAACATCGTTCTTTACTTAGGCAGCGCTATTGCGCTGCCTATGATTCCCATTCAATTCAGAAACAGAAGCTTAATGGAATCTTTCGATTGGTTAATAAATAGACCAATCAAGCGAGCTACTTCGAATGGTTAAAAAATAGTTAACTTATCGGTATGAGCATCACCTTTGTAAATTTGCAGAACGAACCTTCACTGACGATGATTATTAATGGTATCAATTATACATGATCTACACATTCTTGGACCAATTGAATCAAAATATATTATAGGCAGCACAATGACACTGCCTAAATAAAGAGCAATTCGGGCATATATATATATATATATATATATATATATATATATATATATATTATATATATATATATATATATATATTATATATATATATATATATATATATATATATATATATATATATATATATATATATATATATATATATATAGATATAGTGATATATATATATATATATATATATATATATATATATATATATATATATATATATATATATATATATATACATATATATATATATATATATATATATATATATATATATATATATATATATATATATATATATATATATATATATATATATATATATATATATATATATCTATATAATAATATATATATCTATATATATATATATATATATATATATATATATATATATATATATATTATATATATATATATATAGCATATATATATATATATTTATATATCTATATATATATATATATATACATATATATATATATATATATATATATATATATATATATATATTATATATATATATATATTATATATATATATATACATATAGATATATATATATATATATATATATATATATATATATATATATATATATATATATATATATATATATATATATAATATATATATATATATATATATATATATATATATATATATAATATATATATATATATATATATATATTCATATATATATATATATATATATATATATATATATATATATATATATATATATATATATATATATATATATATATATATATAATATATTTTTAAGACCAGGACACTTCATACGGAAGAAGATGTCGTAGAAACTTCAAAAGGGCTCATACGATCGGAAATGGGCTAGTGCTCCTTTTAATAGTCGTAAGTCATCAAGGGTAAACGCACCCTTCCTACGCCAATCATTCTCACGAACACATCCAATCAAGATCTTGAGATAGCTATTTTGTTCAATGTATTTAAAAAAAGTCTGGAAATTATGTCTTTGAACATTGAATAAGTCCGAAAATTATATCTTTGAACATTCCACCCCCCATAGCCCACGGGGCAAGGGTTCTGAGCTATACCCTGAGGGTAGCCTATGTAAGGGTCTTATAGAAAGGGTGGTAATATAAACTTCGCATAGGGCTTATTAGAATGGTAATCAGAAGTTCTAGTGTCATTTTTAAGAGTTAAAGTAGTCTTTGGGCAGATATCCCCCAAACACGAGTCAAAAGTGATGGAGAGCAGATAGTCCCCCCCCCCCACCCTGACATCCTTTTTCCCAAAACGCATTCAACTGAGATTGTGAGATAGCTATTTTGTAACTTATAGTCTAAAATATATCAATGTACACAGACTGAAGACAACTCCCAGAAGCTGTATTGATGCTTGGCTTAAATACCAAGTATCATTACGGCATCTTCACCAAGCAAGTATCCTTATGGTCTAGTAATATTATTAATGCTACTAGTACTACCCCTATTACTATTAACACTATTACTAGTAATATCAATACTACTACTCTGACTACTGTTGCAACTATATCTGTGGGTATGAAGGTGAATTGTCACGGAATTTTGAGGTGATAAGATGAACTGAATCCCGACACTGGTCTGAACTCAAATGTTTCAAAAAATCTTATGCTGTGGTGTACAGCCCGAACCTTATGATTGCTGGAGAACCCTTGTGTTTTACAGCAAAAGTTATCTCGTTGGGAAAGAAGCCTCATTGGAAATTCTCTGTTTAGGTTTTATCATTGGAAAATTAGTCCCCCTTTACTATGGAACTAAACATTCTGCCCCACCCGGCATATTATATGAATCACCTTCTAAACCGTTTGAGGGACAACCAATCATATTTAGATTGTGCAAAGTAGGCCTAAATTTTTGGCCCAACGATGCATGACCAAAATTTTAGCTCAAGCTCTTTTTTGTCATTATAAATCATAAATTAGAAAAATATTATTAGTAGCTAAATTACAACTTAATTCTACCTTATGTAATTCAAACCAAAACAACTTTCAAAATATCCGGATTATAATAGTTAAGTTTGCTTAGAAAAAGTGAAACAATAAGCATTGTAACCCTGATTCTTTGCTAGCTTAGCTTCCTTCATTGCCATTGAATTTCTTTTTTGACGATAAACAAAACATATGTGATATTCGGTAACTACAATGTAAAAGTCAAAGCTAGGACACTGGTAAAGCATCTTTAGTTTTATTTAATCTTTGATTTATCCTAGCTCCAGAGGTTATTTCTATTTCTTTTTTCAATCATAGTTGAGAAAAAAATCATAGTCAGCCCAATTAGACATAAATATCCACCAAAAAAATCGGCCCAAAAAACTGTTCAGATCTCATGTTTCTGCATAAATTCCAGATCTCAGTTTGTTTAAAAAGCAAAATATTAAGCTTTTCTTAACCATTCTTTATCGTCCTTGGAAAAAAACAAGTCAGCAGATAAAACTGAAAAAAATGTTTAATTTAAGGGTTCAATAATTAAAATATAAAGTCACGTTGATCACATTCATAAATAATGCTTATTTTCCTGTTTAGCTTCGATGTCTGATAAGCCGTCAATTGGAGTTTGTTACGCTTTTCTCTACACATATGTTTTTTTTTGTATTTCAATCCCTCGTCAATAACAGGAATTTTGGCTTCTCTTCGGTGCTTGTCCTCCTAAAATTAAAAAAGGCTATTTTAAGGTTAATTGCTGGAAGGCTATATAAGCATATATTGCTGGTCCACATATTAAATTCTGTCGTTTATTTCTGTTTTTCTAATTATTTCAAAATATTGTGGCCCTAAGAAACGGACACTTTTAATGCATTAAATAGAAACGGACACTATACAACAAATACATAAATATCGATAAAATATTAAGTAATAATTTATGAAATATAAAATTTTACAACTTGTTATACAGAAAAACAAATTACATAATAATAATTATATTATATATTATAAGTTGAATTCTAAGATGTTCCAAGACAAAAATTTTTTGGTCAACGAATTTTTGGCCTCCTACCGCTGAGTTAAAGTTGATCAATCAATTTAACTGAAAGTTTGCTTTAATAAACTAAAATATAGATAAACTCGTGAAATCCTAGAAAATCCCAACTTTTACAGCCTAAAAAAATGCATATCACTCCTAAGATGCAATAATCCATGGAAGAAAAACAAGGGATAGGGTTTCTTACCCGTTGAATCTGATGATGCGATCTTCATTCAGGATCTTTTTTGACTTTCAAGGGTGTTTCTCCCTTTTTTGAAAAAATGAATAAATTTTTTCAGGCACTTAACTTTTTATGAGTAGTATAAGCTAATGAATCTTATAGATAGATAGATAGATAGATAGATATTTATTGCAACAAAAGCCTTTTCGGGCCATGGCAAAATAACAAACAAAAATAAATACAAAAAAAACACACAATAAATTACTCACAATTCATCAAAAAAGTTTCTCTATGTGCCATACCCACTCTTGCGAATTTACCCAACCTTCTAAAATCATCAAAATTTCTACTTTTTAAAATTTTTTCAAGCCAATCCACCCCTCCAAAATCTGTTGAAAACACTTCCCTCCTCAAATTAATAACTCCTGGTATGTACCCATAAAATGGATGAGATCATCCTCCTCTCCACACATAGGACACTGGTAGGACCATTTTAATCCTATAATTCCCAATATATTTCCTCCTTTCTCCAATACCCAAAAAATTACCACGAACCGAAATTACCCATCTTAAATCCTCACTACTCATCCCCGCTTTAAAGTAAACTCCTCCCCCCAAACCTCCTTTGCCAGCCCATACAGCCCCAGGGACGCCGAAGATGATTTCTGATTCTGCCACCTTTGAATTTCCTGCTCTATTAGTCTATCCTTTACCTTTTTTTGGCAACTAGCCCCACTTCCACACCTAGCCCCTTCCCCTCATTCCAATACTCACTACTAAAACCACATCTATCAATAGTCTCTTTAACCCGGTTTGGCCAAGAACTTTTCCTGCCATCTACTAGCATCTCCTCATACGCATTCTTTACTAGCCTCCTACTAGGCAGATTAATAATCCTTTCCCAATAATTTACTATCCACACACTAACCTTCCCACCCTTAATGATAACAAACCTAAATCACCTTTTAATAGTACATGATTAAAACTTATCACTAACCCCCATTAACCGCTTAAAATACATCAACTGTAACCGGTCTACCTTATCCGCCTTCTCCATACCCCACACCTCTGCTGCAAAAGACATTACGGAAGCTAGCTTAGTCTGGAATATCCTTTTCTGAAGCCTAAGGTCTGTCAGGCCTACTTTCAAAACACTACTCTTTAAAACTAGCCATATAGCCCTAAGACCTTTACTAGCTACATAATCAATTGCCCTTTCCACCTACCATTTGAAGTAAACTTTTATCCTAAATAAACAAAAATCTTCAACTACTAGCACTTCTTCTCCTACACTAAACCTTTCCTCTATATTTCCATGTTGTCGAAATACCATAACTACTGACTTTGTGACATTTAGGACCAAACGCTTCTCATCTAGGTATGAGGACACCATTCCTAGCAGTTTTTGAAGGTCAGGCCCATCTTTAGCCACCAATACTATGTCATCCGCAAATAACAGAGCGAACACCTGCATTGCAGACAGATTTAGAGTTGGGGCTCCCTGCCCTACCATATAATCTTCTATATCATTAAGATACAGGGAAAACAACCTAGGTGAAATTGTACAACCTTGTTTAACCCCTAACCTACTGACAATTGCCCTAGAGTAAGACTTTCCTACCTTAAATACCATTCTAACAACCAAATACATTTTAACAAACCAATCCTACAAAAACGTCTCGGCAGCCCTAACTTTATAAGTCCTTCTACTAACAAATCTCGTGAAACTTCATCGAACGTACCTCGCAGGTCCAAAAAAGCTGCGTATAGCCTACCATCCCTTTTCCTCATATACTTCCTAATAAGCCCATACAAAATAAATATCTGATCTACCCCACTATAATCCTCTCGAAACCCTGCCTGAATTTCTATTAACTTATTTGATTCTTTAAGCCAACTATCTAATCTAGCCACTAACACTTTACAAAATAATTACTAAGGCTATTTCCTAAATGAATCCCTCTATAATTCTTATGCAATGCTCGGTCTCCCTTTTTAAAAAGTGGTAAAACTATTGAAATATTCCACTGTTGAGGCCAAACCACTTGCTAACGGACACTTGAAAATAACGTTGATAACAAAGGCAACAAATATACCCTAGACCACTTCCAGAGCCTTGTTGGATGCCATCAACTCCTGGTGCTGAGGTCCCTCTCATCTTCTTTAGCGAATTCCATATTTCCTCACCTGTGAAAGGCTGCAGTAGTTTGTAATCTTCTTCCTTTAGAGGGAATTCCGCAAGCTTTTCGCCGACCACCCACCGACTCAGGCTATCCGTTTCCTCTCTTTCTGTCATCTTGCTTTCGATGAATTCTGGCCAACTTTCCGCCGGCGGGATACCTGTCTTGTCAAAAGCGTTTGTAACTGATTTTGTTATTATTTTCCAAAACTCATTCTTGTTACTATTCCTAAATTCCCTTTTCATTCTCTCTGCTTCCTCCTCTTGAAATTTATACTTCTTCACTTTTAACAGTTTCTTATACTCTTTTCTTCGGCTTTTATACATATTATAAAGATATTCCCTCTCCTCATATGAACATTGTCTCAGTAGCTCCAATGTTTGCACCAACTCTGATTTTTTCTCTACGCATTCGCCATCAAAAAAAAAACCATTTAACTTCCGTGGTTGTTTCTGAGCTGTAGTAACACCTACTTCATACAAACTATCAATTAATACCTTTAATGACTCTTCTATTTTTCCATCATTTGCCAATATTTCTCCCTTCTCTAGTCCTGCCTGAAATTCATCTCCTAACAGCTTAACCTTAACCTTCTCTTCTTCCTGTGATTCTAGCCTCAATGGATCTCTAACTTCTAATCCTTCTTCTAATATCTTGCTCCTAAAACCCCCCAATGACCTTTTTTAATGCCCTCTTTTTTAACACATTCAAAGACAACCTAATTGGCAGGTGATCAGAACCCAAAACCGGGACCACCCCTAAACAAGCACAATCCGAACAAAGAGACTTATTTACAACTATATAATCTACTACACTTGGATACTTCCAAAAAAGCAAGTAAACTCTCCCCGTTCTTTATCCTCCCCGATCCTCCCGTTAACTATAATTAAATTTTCCTTACCACAAATTTCCAAAAGTTTACTTCCCCACCTATTTTTTCGGCGATGGTCCTTACTAGTCCTTGGAGGGATCTCATCCATTTCTTCATCACCCATTCCATCACGACGAGATTCCGAGTGGGTATGGTCTTCAAATTGGCAAGACCATGGCTCTTGCAACTTCCCAGTGTATGCATTGAAATCTCCTAAAAGAATGAAGCCATCGGCAGGAAATTTTGTCAAAAAAATATGCAACTCTTTTTGAAATATCTCTCATGTATCCTCATCTGAAAAAGAACTACTTTCTGGAGGGATATACACAGAACAATACACATGACTTCTTTTCCCCCGTGAAATTCTTACCCAAACTAAGTTACAAGACTCACTTTTTAGCCGGATCACATCATTAGATGACAAAAAAACATCTGAAACAAACAACGATACGCCTCCATAATAACGACCATTTCTCGACATTTTACGATTTGCACTAAAACAACTATAATGCTTAACTATAAATATTTTCTCCAGACCATGTTTCTACAAGAGAAATAACTTGAGGACTACAAGCTTCAAACCAGGTCCTTAAACTTATTTTGCGTGAACCCTTGTATGTTCCAATGTGACACATTTAATAGAGAATTTTCACCATGGCCCAAATTTCCCTATACCGCCTCATTTCCCATCGTCGGTTCTTGCTGTCTTGGGCGGAAAAGTTTTTTTTGATACTATCGCCCTCTTAGCGTCATCATCACCCGAGTTTACTCTGACACTATACTCTGCGGGTCTTGGCGGTTTACCCTCATTGGTTCGTTGTGATCAGGACTAATAATTTCCGCATTCGAGCGTTTCGCGGGATTACGCTGCTTTAGTGCTGGGATAGCTTGCGATCCCCCTGCAGCTGGGGTTTCTGTTAAAGACATCACCAAATTACGATCTTCGTCCCCCATTTCGGAGGTCGCGGAACTAAAAGATACAACCGTTGCCGAAGATTCAGATCTAGTCCTAGCATTAGACGGATATGCCAAGCTACCGTCGTTTTCAGGGGGCATGTTGCTATAGATTTCCCGACCGACCATGCCCGTAACTGGCGGTGGCGCCGAGTGTGAACTATTCTGGGGGGGAGGGGTTCAGCTTGGTTTCTACTAGGAGGGTTTACACTGTCATGAGCGGTGTTACGTTTTTGTTCTTCAACAAGGCCGCTTGTGTAATTATACATGAAAACCTGGTTACCGATGAACAACTTAAGTCCTCGTAATTTCACATCAACAAAACCCTCATTCTTTGCATCTTCTAAAGTCTCTTTCAGTTTTCTTCTGGCAATCAACTCACGTTCCGTGTAATCAGGACTAATTGATAATCCCAACCTTCGCAAAAGAAAACCTGATTTTAATACATAGTCCCGCCCTGCAACACTTGCAAATTTGATCACTACAGGACGGACGCTCATTGAACTTTTAAGTCTGAAAGCGTCACGCACATCAAAAAGACGGAGATTTAAATTCGGAATTCCCGCATTCAAAGCACTGACAACATCTTCCAGAAGTGAGCGCCCCCTATGCTGCGGCGAAAAGTTATAAAGCACTACGTTTCCTCGCTTCATGTCAGTTTTTAAATACTGAATTTTTCTCAGTGCTAATCCAACTTTCTTCCCGTACATTTGACACATCTCTGCGAACCGACTGCGATTCCCTTTGAATATTCTGGACTAACGACGCAACATTTTCAAATTTATTTCCCAACTCAGCCACATACAACGTCATTGAATTGACCTGCCTTGACATCGGGTCAATAATATCCAACTTCAAATTAATTGCTTGAATTTGCGTTAATAATGCATTAATATTATCTTCCATTTTAAATCAGAAATGAAGATCAAAAAAGGAAAAAGACTTATCTTTACGTGAGGGCTGTGCCCCACGGGTGCTTCCGTAACCGGCCAAACTTGCAAGGCACAACCCAGCCTAAATTTCACTCAGCTATAAAAACAGCATTTAACGAACGAATCCTAAAATCGTAATTCCACTTTCAGTCCAAAATTCAATAATCACTGGCAAAAGCTTTTGCAAGCAATACAAGAATTTCACTTTAGATGCTATTTGTTCGAATGAAATTTAATCCGATTAGTTAGATGTTGACACCTTGAAAACTAGTTCAGTACTGATATCTTGCAGCAGAATTATATATCTTGCAGCAGCCTTTGAAGTGTCCTATTGATATCAATTTTTTTTAAGGGTTTTGGTTACTTTTTGATCCAGGACGTTCCTTACTTACACTTCGTTACCACGAACTATTTGAAAAGAACAATGAAAAAGAAAAAGCCATGTATAAAACAAGCAACTAATAGCTTATAATCCAAGAACATAAAAGCCAAATATTTATAATTAATAAATCTAAATTTCAAAGTGTATTTAGTATTTAATCACTGAAATAACCAAAAGACAGAAGACTATTTAGGAGTGTTTTACCCTCTTTTCTGGATTAATGGATTTTTTTCCTTAAGACATTTGAAGAAGAGCGTGTCTCACCTAAAGGGTCTTGTAACTAGATTGATTTTTCAATTTCACGTTTATAAAGTAGTCTCTTGATGATTATTGCTTATTACCCCTCCCCCTAGACAATTCTTTGTATGGAAAATTCTTTTCCGCAGAAAATCGCCCCCACGGACCAAATCAAGCAGCAAAAAAGGAAAATGTGACAAGCAAAACGAACGAAGAAAGAGATAGGCTATACAATATTCAAACAGATTGTTCGAGGGAGGTGTATATATTTTTGTTTGTGATCTTCTAACAAAATATATAGGCTGGTTGTCAGTCAACAAGCCTACCTGCAATACAAAGTCTATGATGAGAATAGTTCTTCTATTATTGCACAAATGTTTTTAATTGGGAGTTTATTTCTATTAATAAAGAAATGATAGCTCTATAAAAGGTTACACTATGTAAAATTGTTACAGTATGAAAGATTAAGGAAGAGGGCATAAAAATAAGTGAGTTTTTTTCCTACCTTCCCTTGTTTCCAGAATCCATAGTTCTAAAGCATGGGTTAACAGATCAATTCGCCTCTGACTTACTGACTGACTAAGCTGGAGATGAGCATCATTGATTTTATATAAATTTTAATCCCTTGTGGTGCTAATTCAGGATACGGAAGAGTTAATTTGTCTCTTAATTAGGCCAATCTGAATATACATATTCATAAAAATAATGTTTTATTTCGTTTTGAGTCGAAACTGTGTTAATTAAGGAAACTAGAATGATATGTAATTGTATTGAAGAATAGATTAAGAGATTGGAAGATAATACTCTTAGCTGAAATCTCGTATTTTACTTCTCGAAATCTAGTATCTGCAATCGCATTTGGCATATTTACATATCTGATATATTTGCTAAGCTACTCTAAAAAGATAATCATAAGGGCAACATAGACCAGGCACATAAAATCATTGCTACTACATACTTTAGGAGCCTCCTTAGAAAGAAATTAGTCAATCTTTCAGACACAGGGATACTTTTCCACGTAAAATGAATTTTCCGAAAGGAGCATCTTTGTTTAATTATTTTCTGTCACTCCAATTAAAAGCATTGAACAAACTTTTACTTTGTTTAATTACCATCACCCTCCAATACATTGGATTTCTTATCCCTTATACTTTCTATTAGTAAAAAAATCTCGCCACAATGCCACATCCAGCGGAGGGGTTTGCAGTTTTGACCCCCAAAAATCTAGTCTGACTTGTAAAAAGGTAACAAAATCTCTTAAACCAAATTTTCATGTGCTTTTAAGTTTTTTTTGTAGAGCCTCATAGAACCCCCCCCCCCCCCCACCCCCCCCCCCCCCCCCCCCCCCCCCCCCACCCCCCCCCCCCCCCCCCCCCCCCCCCCCCCCCCCCCCCCCCCCCCCCCCCCCCCCCTTTATAAGAGCTGGATACGTCCTTGCTCACAAGTGACGCTTTTGGTTTGCCCTGGGCGGATTTTGTTTGCGTTTACCTCATCATAATGTAATTTCAAGCGAATTCCTATACAATTAAGAAAATTGAAGTTGATACACTGTAAAAAGCGCGATAAGCTTCTCCCAGCCAAATATGCTGTAGCTATCAGTTAATATGAGAATGGACATGGAATAAGGTAAAGCATAAAAAATTTCTACCTTAACCTAATTATAGCTTATGGCTGAAAAATTTGTTAGTTGAAAGCTGAATAACTTTCTTAGAGAGGGGATGATTAAACCTGTAATCCTCCCTGCTAGAATTGACCATATTCCCAACACAGACAAAATTTCTAGAGCTCTTAAATTTGTCCAAAATAGTCGAAAGAACCATTAACTTAGCCTTCAAAGAAGACATGCTACCCGTAGCCCTTTGAGCAGGGGCTGTAAACTATGCAGTCTGTCAGTTTTTACATATAAGGCTTATTAGAAACGGGAGCAATGTTTGATCCTGGGTGTGTCAGAAAAAAGAACCAAAAATGCACTGATAACGTTCAACTTCTCCTGATTGGCCATAAAATGTAAAATGTATAACGTTCTATATACTAGGCCATAAATGTATTAACTGCCTCTATGTTTAATACCATGCTGACTTCTCGCTATGTTTGCTTTTCGGAATATTTATTTTAACCAGTTCTAAAAACAGAATAGCATAAATGTTATAAGAATTATTACTAAAATTAGTTTTATTACATGCAGCGCCAGCGCTAACTGTAAAATCATTTATCTTTGCATCAGCATGCTGTACGAAATATCTGCTGCAAGTAGGATAAAGTGAACTTGGACAAAATATGTTATTTTTCTCAAAATTCAGAAACTTTCGCTGCACATGTAAGGGTTACCAACCCATGCTCTTTTTCTATTGTTATCACTTTATTATGCAACACTATGAGACCAGATTTTCCTTGTGAAGAGAATTATAGACATAAAAATGGTACCTCAGAATATACCTTGATTTAGACAAGAAAACTTGTGTTTTATTTTTCTCGATTTTGATTTTTGTTTAAACATAGACACAAATAGGAAGGTAACATTAAAACTCTAGTTATTAATTTGCTCTTTGCAATTGACATCCCTGGCAAGTTTTAATTAATGTAAGGTTCTGCCGTAACGATGCCAAGAATTATTAGGGTTTTCTAGATATTCTTTATTAAACAATACCCAGCAGGTAATTTACCTAACTGCAGTTGTCAACTAACATTACACTAAAGCTACGGTCACAATTTCAACGTGGGGAAGTTTACAAGGGAGATTTTCCATGAAGGAGAATTCCCATATAGTTAGGAGGTATTTTCGAGTGTAAATTTGTCTGCAGAGTTCTTTTCCTTGTAAAAGACCCTTTTATATTTTTTCCATTTCAAACAAAAATGCACTGATAACGTTCTACTTCTCATTTTTGGCCATAAATGTATGAACTGCCTCTATGTTTAATACCAGTAGTGGGGGGGGGGTCAATCTGTTCTACGACATGCCCTCCCCAGTGGAAGGTCAATCTATTCAATAAATTTACAAGGGAGATTTTCCATGAAGGAGAATTCCCATAGTGGTGGGAGGTATTTTCGAGGGTAAATTTGTCTGCAGAGTTCTTTTCCTTGTAAAAAGCCCTTTTTATATTATTTCCATTTTAACCAAAAAAGCACTGATAACGTTCAATTTCTCATGTTTAATACCAGTAGTGGGGGGGGGGGTCATCTATTCTACGAAAAGCCCTCCCCAGTGGGGGGTCAATCTATTCTACGATATGCCATCCCCAGTTTCGACGACATGCCCTCCCTTTTCCATAAAATTTTTAGTGCATGCCATCTGACGTCAAGGCATTCCTGTTTCTAGCAGATGGTTGGCAAGATTCCGAGCGCATGCCCTGTTTCTAGGCGAAATTTCCAGGTGTTTTCAGCTGCTTGGAATGAGGTCCGTATAATACACACGTTTCAATAACAACTGAAGCTCCTAACCCTCACCCCTGATTCTAGCATATGCCCTCTCTTTTCCCATAGACACTTCAAGCACATGCCCTCCCTTTTTCCATAGGATTTCAAGCACATGCCCTCCCTTTTCTCATAGGATTTCAAGCACATGCCCTCTGACGTCACGGTACACACCTGTACAATGTGGGCAGCTGTTTCTAGGCGATATTCCGCCCAGGCATGATTTAGAGGATTTTAGTCCTATATTACAAGATTACTTGGAATGTGGTCTGTATAATACACAAGTTCTAATAACAATTGAAGCTCCTAGCCCCTCACCCCTGTTTCTAGCGCATGCCCTCTGACGTCACGGTGCACACCCCCGTTTCAAGCGCATGTTACACCACGCGACATACCCTCACCTTTAAAGGGTCAGATAGGTGGAGCTACCAACCCCTCATACCTTCACAGTGCAATCACCTATTCTATTAAAGGGAACACAGTTGCCAGGACTCCATGACACACCCCTTTGGACTCCAATGACGTCATGCGACTTCCTCCATTTCAAACGGACAGGTCTAATGTGCTTTGACGCAATTTTGCGTAACCCTACATCAGGAAATCATGGGGGAATCCCCGCTTATAGCTCACATCTTACGTGATTATTATGCAACACTATCATGTGATACTTTTTTTCGCCCAAAACCCCAAAGTTTTTTTTCCTATCTTAATGGCGGCACATGCTTTATGTAAGCTCAGCGCATCTTACGCACGGGCGACGCATCCATCACTGGCTGATAATACCATTTTGACAATTTTCGCCCAAATACCTCAAAACATTTTCTTTTCCGGCGTTTCATTTTTCGTACGAAACACCTTTAATTTTTTTTCTATAGCTCTTGACCCCACCAGGACTCGAAAGGTCATTCCCTTTAAATGAAACACGCTCTAACATAGAGAACTAAGAAGACATTTCCAATATTATGTATCTTGAACCATATTCTAAATATAATCTATTGCGTGACACCTGAGATTCCACATTTTTTGGTAGTCGTTAGAATAGCGTGATTACCGCCAAATTTGGCATGCACTCGGAAAACATCTATTTCCAGAGACAATTGCCCCCAAGGTATTTTTAGCAATAAAAGGAAATGTGTGTTTAAATTACGTAAAACACCTAGGTATGAGAGACGCATCCCAAACAATAAATCTTATTGAGGCTTATATTGAGGCATTATTGAGGCTTATAAAAAAATAAGAAAAACATGCGTAATTTAAGGTAGGACGAGGGAGGGGACTTCAGGGGAGGGGGAGACGATTATTTTTTTTTGTTAGGGGAGGGGACTTCAGGGGAGGGGGCGTCTTTGAGGGGAGAGGAGAGGGCCCCCACAACAGTTTTTTCCGTCAGCAGCTCATCAATGTTTCCTTTTATTTTTTTTTTACCGTTACGCAAGGCGATAATTTTCAAGCGTACATTTATTGTTATCCAGCCTCCATCCGCTAAGGTACCAACCTACTCGCTGATCGCTGCCCGAGAAAGTGTCCAGTCCACCAAACGGTTTGCTTCAACCCTGACGCAACCCACGGCATAATTTTTCAGCAAAAATATGAGGAGGGGATCATAATATACACGAAAAGAACCGTGTATTATAGAAAAATCAGGGGTCCTAGCATGCAACCCAGGAGCATATGAAGGAGGGGAGTGATATAGATGCAATTTAAGACATATTATGAGCTTTTAAGAAAATACCCCTTTTTCATTAAAATAAATTTACGGATATTTCACAATGTCCTAACAATAGGTTCAACCCTCCTAGTAGCACAGAGGATGTATTTATAATAGATGTAGTTTCTTAGGCATTATTGTGGCTTAGAAAAAAAAAAGAATAGCATGCGTAACTTAAGGAAAGACGAGGAAAAGGACTTCAGGGGAGGGGGATCGTTTGTTAGGGGAGGGGAGCCTGTTTTTCTCCATCACCAGCTCAACACTTTTATTTTTTTTATCTTTACGCAAAGCGGCAATTTTCAAGCATAAATTTACTTTTATCCAGCCTCCATTCACTAAGGTACTGACCTGCTCGCTGGTCATCTCCGAGGTAGTTTCCAATCCCTCTGAGCAGTTTGTCTCAGCCAACACACCCCCAGGGGGGTATTTTTCAGCAGAAATATCAAAATGCGCAAAGGGTGGAAATTCTTGTTCCCGCCCATCCCGTGCGCTGTGGGGAGTTTGGTCAGTGTCGTCTCATTCCAGGGACGGACTCCGACCATCCCACGCAATGCAGGGGAGTTTACTAAATGTTGACTTGTTCCGAGGGGGCAAAAATCCGGGCTTCGGCTAGGCAGTAAAGGAGGTTAAAAATGATATTGCTCGAGATAACATAAAAAGTAGCAATAATAAGGAAGTTATCATAGAATGTCTAGAATATGACCACCTCTAAATAACATCATCCCTGTTTCTAGCGCTCAGCTAGCAAGATTCGTGCACTGGCAAGATTCCAACCATGGCAAGATTCCTGCCATTGGCATATTGTTTTTTTCTGGCAGATCCCCAGGATTTCCAATGATCAGGTCTAATATGAACGACAGCAATGTATATCACAAACTAGATTAAAAGTATCCCTCAGGGGAATCCCCCAGGCACGGCACAAACGCGGGTTGTGCGTATTAACAGCTATGTACATCTTAAGCAAAGATATGGAATACACAGCCTTTCTGGGCATTAATATTTCATAGCGATAAGATACATTCGTTTCTCACTTGTTTCTTTGTAAGAACGTTAGAGAATATGATTTTTTCCTGGAGCACCAAGCATTCTTGGGTTTAATGTTTCTTGACAATAGGTAATAATCACGTTCTTCTAGCACTATGACACAAGTCATCATCAGTGTAAGAGTCTTCTAACATTTGAAACATACAAATACCCACACACACTTTCTTAGAAGTAACAATTTTTTTCTGATTGTGATAACAACTTTTCTGTCAGAAGTAGCAAGTTTTCCTTAACACTAACAAATTGTCTCATTGAAGTTAAAACGAACACTAACATATTTTCTCTTCGAAGCAACAACTTTTTTCCTTAATAATAACAAACTTTTACTCAACCCACTCAAATTTCTCTTAGAAGTAACATTTTTCGTCAGTGATAACACGTTTTCAGCTTGAACTAGCAAGTTTTCTCTAAAAAATACCAAATTTTTCTTAGAAGTAACCATTTTTCGTAATGATGACAAGTTTTCTGACAGAAGTAGCAAGTTTTCCTTAACAATCAAAATCTTCTCTTTGAAGCAACAACTTTTTCCCTTAATACTAACAAACTTTTACTTAACGCACTCAAATCTTTCTTAGAAGTAACATTTTTTTCTTAGGAGTAACAAATCTCTTCTAATAGCACCAAGTTTTCCGTCAAAAAGATACTAAATTTCTCATAGAAGTAACAATTTTTTATTATGATGGCAAGTTATCTGTTAGAAGTAACATGTTTTTAGTCAAACATACCAAATTGTTCTTAGAAGTAACAATTTTTCGTTATGATAACAAGGTATCTGCCAGAAGTAACAAGTTTTCCTTAACACTAACAAATTGTTCTCTTCGAAATATCAACTGTTTTTACTTAATGCTAACAAACTTATACCTAACGTACGCAATTTTTCTTAGAAGTTACCATTTTTTGTCAGTGATAACACGTTTTCTGCTTGAACTAGCAAGTTTTCTGTCAAAGATACCAAATTTTTTTAGAACTATCAATTTTTCGTTATGATAACAAGTTTTCTGCCAGAAGTAGCAAGTTTTCCTTAACACTAACAAATCTTCTCTTCGAAGCAAATACTTTTTTTCTTAAATACTAACAAAGTTTTACTTAACACGGTCAAATTTTTCTTAGAAGTAACAGTTTTTTTTCTTAGGAGTAACAAATTTCTTCTAATAGATCCAAGTTTTCCGTCAAAGATACCCTATTTCTCATAGAAGTGACAAATTTTCGTCATGATATCAAGTTATCTGTTAAAAATAACAAGTTTTCTGTCAAATATACTAATTTTTCTTTGAAGTAAAAATTTTTCGTTATGATAACAAGTTTTCATCCAGAAGTAGCAAGTTTTTCCTTAAAACTAACAAATATCCTCTTCGAAGCAACAACTTTTTCCCTTAATACTAACAAACTTTTACTTAAAACACTCAAATTTTTCTTAGAAGTAACAGTTTTTTTTAAGAGTAACAAATTTCTTCTAGTAGCACCAAGTTTTCCATCAAAGATACTGAAATTCTCATAGAAGTAACAAATTTTCGTTATGATGACAAGTTATCTGTTAGAGGTAACAAGTTTTTTGTCAAACATATCAAATATTTCTTAGAAGTAACATTTTTTCGTTATGATAACAAGTTTTTGCTTAACAAACTCAAATTTCTCTTCGAAGTATCAACTTTTTTCCCTAATACTAACAAACTTTTACCTAACACTATCAAACTTCTCATGGAAGTAACATTTTTCACCACTGATAACACGTTTTCTGCTAGAGGTAACAAGTTTTCTTTTAAACATACCAAATTTTTCTTGGAAGTAACAATTTTTTTTTATGATACCAAGTTTTCTGTCAGAAGTAGCAAGTTATCCTAACACTAACAAATCTTTTCATCAAAGTAACAATTTTTCCTTAATACTGACAAACTTTTACCTAACATTATCAAATTTCTTTAAGAAATAACAGGTTTTTCCTAACAGTAACATTTTTTTCTAATAGAACCAAGCTTTCCGTCAAATATAACACATTTCACATAGAAGTAACAATTTTGTCGATGATAACAATTTTTCCGTTAGAAGTAGCAAGTTTTTCTATCAAAGATAACAAATTTTTCTTAGAAGTAACAATTCTTTTTGCTTATGATAACAAGTCTTCTGTCAGAAGTAGCAAGTTATCCTTAACACTAACAAATCTTCTCATCGAATTATCAACTTTTTCCTTAATACTAACAAACTTTTACCTAAAACACTCAAATTTCTCATAGAAGTAACGAAATTCTTCTAATAGCACCAAGTTTTCCGTCAAAACTATCAAATTTTTTATAGAAGTAAAAATTTTTCGTCAATGATAACAGGTTATCTCTTAGAAGTAACAAGTTTTCTGTCAAAGATACCAAATTTTTTCTTAGGAGTAAAAGGTTTTTCACAGCAGTAACAAATTTCTTCTAATAGCACCAAGTTTTCCGTCAAAGAAACAAATTTATCATAGAAGTAACAATTTTTCGTCAGTTATAACAAGTCATCTATTAGAAGTAACAAGTTTTCTGTCAAAGATACCAAATTTTCCTTAGGAGTAACAGGTTTTTCTTAGCAGTAACAAATTTCTTTCTAATAGCACCAAGTTTTCCGTCAAAGAAAACAAATTTATCATAGAAGTAACATTTTTTCGTCAGTTATAACAAGTTATCTGTTAGAAATAACAGGTTTTCTGTCAAACATACCAAATTTTTCTTAGAAGTAACAATTTATTGTTTATTATTGCGGGTCTTCTTTCAAAAGTAGCAGGTTTGTTCTTAACTTTAAAAACTTTTCTGTTCGAAGTAATAACATTTTCCCTTAATAATAACAGCTTTCACTTAACACACTCAAATTTTTCTTAGCAGTAACAAATTTCTTCTAATAGCACCAAGTTTTCCGTCAAAGAAAACAAATTTTTCATAGAAGTAACAGTTTTTGTCAGGAATAACAAGTTATTTGTTAGAGGTAACAAGTTTTCTGTCAAACATATCAAATTTTTCTTGGAAATAACAATTTTTTTCCTTATGATAATAAGTTTTCTGCCAGATGTAGCAAGTTCTCATTAATACTAACAAATTTTCTCTTCGAAGTATCAACTTTTTTCCTCAATACTAACTTTTACCTAACATTAACAAATTTCTATTAGAAGTAACAGTTTTTGCCACTGATAACACGTTTTCTGCTTGAACTACCAAGTTGTCCAGCAAATATAAAAATTTTTTGGAAGTCACAATTTTTACCTCTGTCAGAAGTAGCAAGTTATCCTTAACACTAACAAATATTCTCATCGAAGTAACACAACTTTTCCTTAATACTAACAAACTTTTACTTAACCTCTCTTAGAAGTAACAGGTTCTTAGCAAGTTTTTGTCAAAGTTAGGTTTTTCTACGTTTAAGTTAGGTTCATCTAACTTAGGTTATCATGAGCGCTCAAGAGGGGGCTCTATTGAAGTAGGTACTATTCAAGTGGTAGTAAAAAAAGTAGATATGTAACAAACACGCTACTTGGTGAATTTAAAAACACACTATAAACACAAAAAATAAAAACATACGATAAAAACTTACAGTAAATATAAAATAAAAACACATTAAATAGCTATAAATATAAATCCTGTTTCTTGGCTTTTACTCAAATTGTCAGCAATATGTTGCTACAAACGAAAGTAGTAAAGCGTATGCAAGCTTTCGGGTGGGCGGAGATAAATGTCGTATATACTCGGAATTTTCAGTCAGGTTCACCACTAATGCTGAAGTACATATCCTCACTCCACTCCCCCTTCCCCAGGATGCTCAATCTCATAGTTGAACTGACCTCTATTCTAATAGCTCCGGTTATCGCACTATTCATTTGCTCGTAATTGTAAATTGATTTTGACTCTGTAAGGTTTAATTTGTTGTACTAAACTTTTAATATATGTGATTTATTTGAATACTATTTGTGATTTCTTATTAAAAGGATTTGTTTGTGGGTTCGCTGATTTATATTAATAGATAGCATTGATGACAAGCCAAATGAAGTCGAAACAAAAATCATAAAGCAGTTATCGCACTATTCATTTGCTCGTAATTGTAAATTGATTTTGACTCTGTAAGGTTTAATTTGTTGTACTAAACTTTTAATATATGTGATTTATTTGAATACTATTTGTGATTTCTTATTAAAAGGATTTGTTTGTGGGTTCGCTGATTTATATTAATAGATAGCATTGATGACAAGCCAAATGAAGTCGAAACAAAAATCATAAGCAACAAATATCACTGTCTAAGTATAGATACTGGATAAGTCAAAGTATTACCACAGATTGTTTAACATTAATTAATGACATATTCCCCGCAGTTAAAAAGCGACAATCTTTTAAACTTGATTGCATTAAAATAAGTTAAAGTCAGAATTATTAACTTATTCGTAGGGTATTGTTTGACCCAGAGCATCAAGAAAATCTAAACAATTCTTGGCATCATTACGGCAAAAACCATAAATTAATGAAGAGTTTCAAGGGATGCCAATTGGAAGGGAAAATTGACTCCTCGAATTTGAAAATTACCTTCCCCTTTGTATATATGCTTAAAAAAACGGATTCTATAGTAATTACGCAAATTTGTTTCTTGTGTAAGTTAGGGCATGGGGGTAAGCATTTAATGAGGGGGTCATACTGAATATCGTTTTTATGTCTATAACTTCCTTCACAAGCAAAGCTTGGTCTCCAAGTGCTGCTTGATAAACCTGATAACAATAGAGCAAGAGAATGGATTGGTACCGTCTGTATGTGCACAAAAAATTTCTAAATTTTGAGAAGAATATACGTATTTGTTCAAATTCACTTTATTTTGTTCTCAGCAAACATTTCGTACAGCATGCTGACGCAGAGATAAGTGTACCACAAGTAGCGCTGACGTTGTATGACATACGACTACTTTCATAATTCTTAACACATTTGTGTTATTTTTTTCTTTTTTGGTTCTTTAAGAGAAATATTTAGACAAACATAAATAGCAAGAAATCAGCATAGTCTTGTACATAAAGAGTCTCATATTTGATGTTGAAATTTTTATTTTTATGATACACAAAAAAATATGTGATATTCCGGTAAGTACAATGTAAAAGTCAAAGCTAGGTCACTGGTAAAGCATCTTTAGTTTTTTATTTAATCTTTGATATATTCTAGCTCCAGAGATTATTTCTATTTTTCTTACAATCATAGTTGAGAAAGAAATCATAGTCAGCCCAATTAGACATAAAATATCCACCAAAAGAAAAATCGGCCCAAAAAACTGTCCAAATCTCAGGTTTCTGCATAAACTCCAGATCTCAGTTTGTTTAAAAAGCAAATTATTGCGATTGCAGAATGTCGAGCTTTTCTTAACCTTTCTTTATCGTCATTGGGAAAAAACAAATAAGAAGAAAAAACTGAAAAAATGTTTAATTTAACGATTCAATATTTACAATATAAAAGTCGCATTTATCACATTCATAAAGAATGCTTATTTGGTTGTTTAGCTTCGATGTCTGATAAGCCGTCAATTGGAGTTTGTTACGCTTTTTCTCTGCACATATGTTTTAGTATTTCAATCCTTCGTCAATAACAGCAATTTTGGCTTCTTCTTCGGTGCTTGTCGTCCCCCCATGTGTTTGAATAATGTATAGCCTATCTTTTCTTCGTTCGTTTTCCTTCTCACATTTTCCTTTTTGCTGCTCAATTGGGTCCGTGGGGCGATTTTCTGCGGAAGAGAATTTTCCATGCAAAGAATTGTCTAGGGGGAGGGTAATAGGCAATAATAATCAAGAGACTACTTTATAAACGTTTAAATTGAAAATTCAATCTAGTTACAAGACCCTTTAGGTGAGACACGCTTTTCTTCAAATGTCTTAAGCAAAAAAAAAAAAAAAAAAAATCCATTAATCCAGAAAAGAGGGTAAAACAGTAGAGATGGGGGCGCTACTCCCACGGGGAGTCCATATATGGGCATAGAACCACGTGGTTTATGGTTTTTGTCAGTGAGAATGAAAAAACAGGAATTTTGTCACATTTATGGATGGTTTTATGGACTTTTTCAGTGAGAATGAAAAAACAGGAATTTTCTCACTTGAAAAACCAGGAATTTTGTCTGTTTTATGGACTTTGTCAGTGAGAATGAAAAAACAGAAAGTTTGTCACATTTATGTCTGTTTTCATGGATGGTTATGTGTGTTGATTATTTGATGGTTTTATGGATTTTGTCAGTGAGAATAGAAAAACAGGAACTTTGACACTTCCTTCTTGTTGTTGTTCAAGCCAGATGTTACGAGTTTCCGGGAAACAGTATTTGTTATTTGTTTCCAAGCCAAATGTTACGAGTTCCCGGAAACAGCTAATTAATGTCTGACAGATGACGTCAAGTTAATTAATGTCTTTGCATTTCAAAGAGAATTGTCTAGGAGAAACAGTTAGATCACACATGATGTCATGATTGATTGATTGACACGAAAGGGGAATTAATTTGTTGTTCTAAAGAGAATTGATTCACGAAAGGGAAATTAATTTGTTGTTTCTAACAAGAGAATCGTTTCCGAGCATACAGACGTTTTGATCTTAGCGTGCGAAAAGGTTTCCAAATAATTTGAAATAAGCCAGCGCAGGGATGCCAAACAAATGGAACATGCTGAAATTCCGTTTAGGGATAATTTTGGCGAAACCGTTTTAGCTATTTTATGGAATTATTTCGGCGAAACAGCTAGAGACATTATAAAATATGATTTTAGAAGAGATTTTGGAAGAGAAATTTGAGTGTGGTCGTTATAATACACAAGTTTCAATTGGACAGTGTTGAGGTCCTCTACCCCAACCCCAAAGGTTCCGATCCCCCTACCACAACCCCGAAGGAAGCCAGCGGTCCTCAAAGGTTCTCTGGGCTTTCAAAGGACCCCCCCGGACCCCCAAAGACCCTCACCCAGTCCCCAAAGGTCCCCAGGCACCCAAAGGGCCCCAGACCCTAAAAAGGCCATACCCGAGCCCCAAAGGTCCTCCCCGGTCCCCAAAGGTCCACCAGACCCCCAAAAGCCCTCCCCGGTCCCCAAAGGTCCACCAGAACCCCAAAAGCCCTCCCCCGGTCCCCAAAGGCCCTCCCCCGGTCCCCAAAGGCCCTCCCCGGGCTCCCAGGGCTCCCAAAGGGCCCCGATTACTCTACCCCAACCCAAAGGGCCCCGATTGCTCTACCCCAAACCCAAAGGCTTCTCATACCCCACCCCAACCCCGAAGGAAGCCCCCGGTCCTCAAAGGCCCCCCAAGCTCTCAAAGGGCCACCGGAGCCCCCAAAGGCCCACCCAGACCCCCAAAAGCCATCCCCGGGTCCCCCAAAGGCACATCGAGCTCCCGAAGGACCAACGGGATCCCAAAGGCCCTCCACCGGTCCCCAAATGTCCCCCAGGCCCTCAACTGCCCTCCCTGTGCCCCGAAGGAAGCCCCCCGGTCCCCAAAGGCCCCCCAAGCTCTCAAAGGGCCACCGGAGCCCCCAAAGGCACACCCAGACCCCCAAAGGCCATCCCCGGGCCCCCCCAAAGGCCCATCGAGCTCCCGAAGTACCAACTTGATCCCAAAGGCCCTCCACCGGTCCCCAAATGTCCCCCAAGCCCTCAAACTGCCCTCCCTGTGCCCCAAAGGCCCTCCCTGTGCCCCAAAGGCCCTCCCTGTGCCCCAAAGGCCCTCCCCCGGCCCCCCAAAGGCCCCCAAGGTCTCAAAGGGCCTCCGGAGCCCCCAAAGGCCCACCCAGACCCCCAAAGGCAATCCCCGGGCCACCCGAAGGCCCTCCCCAGGCTTCCAAAGGCCCCCCCTCAGTTCCCAAAGGTCCCCCAGGCTCCCAACTGGCCCCCCGGACCCCCAAAGGCCTTCCCCCGGCACCCAAAGGTCCACCGGACTCCCAAAGGACCAATCGGCGCTCAAGGGCCCCCAGACCCCCAAAGGCTCTCCCCGGGCTCCCAAAGGACCACCCAGCCCGTGCTTTAGTTTTAGTTAAAAGTATAGAATGTTTTAGCTTAGAGTCTTAACTTAGAGTTTTTGTTGAAGTTCTAGTTTAGTTTAATTTTAGTTAAG
The DNA here is from genome assembly GCA_027921565.1 of Artemia sinica. Classification (NCBI taxonomy): domain Eukaryota; kingdom Metazoa; phylum Arthropoda; class Branchiopoda; order Anostraca; family Artemiidae; genus Artemia; species Artemia sinica. The sequence goes on along the minus strand of CM051263.1, from coordinate 3,686,982 downwards.
AGTTTGATGTTTTACCTTTGAATCTCAGTTGGATTTTTAGTTAGTTTAGTAGTTTGGTGTTTTAGCTTAGAGTCCTAGCTTAGAGTTTAAGTTAGAGTTGAAGTTTAGTTTAGTAGTTTGGTGTTTTAGCTTAGAGTCCTAGCTTAGAGTTTAAGTTAGAGTTGAAGTTTATTTTAGTATTAGTTAAGAGCTTAGAGTTTTTAGCTTAGAGTCTTAGCTTAGAGTTTTTTTTTGTTAGAGTTCTAGTTTAGTTTAATTTTAGTTAAGAGTTTGATGTTTTACCTTTGAGTTTCAGTTAGAGTTCTAGTTTAGTTTAGTTTTAGTTAAGAGTTTAGAGTTTTTAGCTTAGAGTCATAGCTTAGAGTTTTTGTTGAAGTTCTAGTTTAGTTTAGTTTTAGTTAATAGTTTAGAGTTTTAGCTTAGAGTCTTAGCTTAGAGTTTTTTGTTGAAGTTCTAGCTTAGTTAAGAGTTTGATGTCTTACCTTTGAGTTTCAGTAGAGTTCTAGTTTAGTTTAGTTTTAGTTAAGAGTTTAGAGTTTTAGCTTAGAGTCTTAGCTTAGAGTTTTTTGTTGAAGTTCTAGTTTAGTTAAGTTTTAGTAAATAGTTTAGAGTTTTAGCTTAGAGTCTTAGCTTAGAGTTTTTGTTAGAGTTCTAGTTTAGTTTAATTTTATTTTAGAGTTTAGAGTTTTAGCTTAGTCCTATCTTAGAGTTTTTTTGTTAGAGTTCTAGTTTAGTCTAATTTTAGTTAAGAGTTTGATTTTTTTACCTTTGAGTTTCAGTTAGAGTTTTAGTTTAATTTTAGTTAAGAGTTTGATGTAATACCTTTGAGTTTCAGTTAGAGTTCTAGTTTAGTTTAGTTATAGTTAAGAGTTTAGAGTTTTTTAGCTTAGAGTCATAGCTTAGAGTTTTTGTTGAAGTTCTATTTTAGTTTAGTTTTAGTTAATAGTTTAGAGTTTTAGCTTAGAGTCTTAGCTTAGAGTTTTTGTTAGAGTTCTAGTTTAGTTTAATTTTAGTTAAGAGTTTGATGTCTTACCTTTGAGTTTCAGTTAGAGTTCTAGTTTAGTTTAGTTTTAGTTAAGAGTTTAGAGTTTTTAGCTTAGAGTCTTAGCTTAGAGTTTTTGTTGAAGTTCTAGTTTAGTTTAGTTTTAGTAAATAGTTTAGAGTTTTAGCTTAGAGTCTTAGCTTAAAGTTTTTGTTGAAGTTCTAGTTTAGTTTAGTTTTAGTTAATAGCTTAGCGTTTTTGTTAGAGTTCTAGTTTAGTTTAATTTTATTTAGGAGTTTAGAGTTTTTTAGCTTAGAGTCTTAGCTTAGAGTTTGTGATAGAGTTCTAGTTTAGTTTACTTTTAGCTAAGACTTCAATGTTTTACCTTAGAGTCATAGCTTAGAGTTTTAGTTAGAGTTCTAGTTTTGTTTAGTTTTAGTTAAGAGTTTAGAATTTTAGCTTAGAGTCGTAGCTTAGAGTTTTTGTTATAGTTCTAGTTTATTTTAGTTTTAGTTAAGAGTTTAGAGTTTTTAGCTTAGAGTCTTAGCCTAGAGTTTTTGATAGAGTTCTAGTTTAGTTTAGTTTTAGTTAAGAGTTTGATGTTTCACCTTAGAGTCATAGCTTAGAGTTTTAGTTAGAGTTCTAGTTTAGTTTAGTTTTAGTTAAGAGTTTCGAGTTTTAGCTGACTCTTAACTTAGAGTTTTTGTTAGAGTTCTAGTTTAGTTTAGTTTTAGTTTAGAGTTTTAGTTTAGACTTAGAGTTTCAATTAGAGTTCTAGTTTGGTTTAGTTAAAGTTACGAATTTAGAGTTTTAGCTTAGTGTCATAGCTTAGATTTTTACTTAAAGTGATAGTTTGGTTAAGTTTTAGTTAAGAGTTTCCAGTTTTAGCTGAGTCTTAGCTTAGAGTTTTTGTTAGAGTTCTTGTTTAGTTTAGTTTTAGTTAAGAGTTTAGAGTTATAGCTTAGAGTCTTAGTTTAGAGTTTTTGTTGAAGTTCTAGTTTAGTTTAGTTTTAGTTTAGAGTTTTAGCTAAGACTTAGAGTTTTTGTTAGAGTTCTAGTTTAGTTTTAGTTAAGAGTTTAGAGTTTTACCTTAGAGTCTTAGCTTAAAGTTTTTGTTAGAGTTCTAATTTAGTTTAATTTTAGTTAAGAATTTGATGTTTTTTACCTTTGAGTTTCAGTTAGAGTTCTAGTTTAGTTTACTTTTAGTTAAGAGTTTAGTGTTTTACCTTAGAGTCATAGCTTAGAGTTTTAGTTAGAGTTCTAGTTTAGTTTTAGTTAAGAGTTTAGAGTTTTACCTTAGAGTCTTAGCTTAGAGTTTTTGTTAGAGTTCTAGTTTAGTTTAATTTTAGTTAAGAATTTGATGTTTTACCTTTGAGTTTCAGTTAGAGTTCTAGTTTAGTTTAGTTAAGAGTTTGGTGTTTTAGCTTAGAGTCTTAGCATAGAGTTTTGGTTAGAGTTCTAGTTTATTTTAGTTTTAGTTATGAGTTTAGAGTTTTTAGCTTAGAGTCTTAGCGTAGAGTTTATGTTGAAGTTCTAGTTTAATTTAGTTTTAGTTAATAGTTTAGAGTTTTAGCTTAGAGACTTAGCTTAGAGTTATAGTTTTAGTTAAGTTTTAGTTAAGAGCTTAGAGTTTTAGCTTAGAGTCTTAGCTTAGAGTTTGTGATAGAGTTCTAGTTTAGTTTAGTTTAGCTAAGACTTCGATGTTTTACCTTAGAGTCATAGCTTAGAGTTTTAGTTAGAGTTCTAGTTTAGTTTAGTTTTAGTTAAGAGTTTAGAATTTTAGCTTAGAGTCTTAGCTTAGAGTTTTTTGTTAGAGTTCTAGTTGATTTTAGTTTTAGTTAAGAGTTTAGAGTTTTTAGCTTAGAGTCTTAGCCTAGAGTTTTTGATAGAGTTCTAGTTTAGTTTAGTTTTAGTTAAGAGTTTGATGTTTTACCTTAGAGTCATAGCTTAGAGTTTTAGTTAGAGTTCTAGTTTAGTCTAGTTTTAGTTAAGAGTTTCGAGTTTTAGCTGAGTCTTAACTTAGAGTTTTTGTTAGAGTTCTAGTTTAGTTTAGTTTTAGTTTAGAGTTTTAGTTTAGACTTAGAGTTTCAATTAGAGTTCTAGTTTGGTTTAGTTAAAGTTATGAATTTAGAGTTTTAGCTTAGTGTCATAGCTTAGATTTTTACTTAAAGTGATAGTTTGGTTAAGTTTTAGTTAAGAGTTTCGAGTTTTAGCTGAGTCTTAGCTTAGAGTTTTTGTTAGAGTCCTAGTTTAGTTTAGTTTTAGTTAAGAGTTTAGAGTTTTAGCTTAGAGTCTTAGTTTAGAGTTTTTGTTGAAAGTTCTAGTTTAGTTTAGTTTTAGTTTAGAGTTTTAGCTAAGACTTAGAGTTTTTGTTAGAGTTCTAGTTTAGTTTTAGTTAAGAGTTTAGAGTTTTACCTTAGAGTCTTAGCTTAAAGTTTTGTTAGAGTTCTAGTTTAGTTTAATTTTAGTTAAGAATTTGATGTTTTACCTTTGAGTTTCAGTTAGAGTTCTAGTTTAGTTTACTTTTAGTTAAGAGTTTAGTGTTTTACCTTAGACTCATAGCTTAGAGTTTTAGTTAGAGTTCTAGTTTAGTTTAGTTTTAGTTAAGAGTTTTACCTTTGAGTCTTAGCTTAGAGTTTTTTTGTTAGAGTTCTAGTTTAGTTCAATTTAGTTAAGAATTTGATGTTTTACCTTTGAGTTTCAGTTAGGGTTCTAGTTTAGTTTACTTTTAGTTAAGAGTTTAGTGTTTTACCCTAGAGTCTTAGCTTAGAGTTTTAGTTAGAGTTCTAGTTTAGTTTAGTTATAGTTAAGAGTTTAGAATTTTAGCTTAGAGTCATAGCTTAGAGTTTTTGTTAGAGTTCTAGTTTATTTTAGTTTTAGTTATGAGTTTAGAGTTTTTAGCCTAGAGTCTTAGCTTAGAGTTTTTGTTGAAGTTCTAGTCTAGTTTAGTTTTAGTTAATAGTTTAGAGTCTTAGCTTAGAGTTTTTGTTAGAGTTGAAGTTTAGTTTAGTAATAGTTAAGAGTTTAGAGTTTTTTGCTTAGAATCTTAGCTTAGAGTTTTTGTTAGAGTTGAAGTTTAGTTTAGTAATAGTTAAGAGTTTAGAGTTTTAGCTTAGAGTCTTAGCTTAGAGTTATAGTTAGAGTTAAAGTTTAGTTTAGTTAAGTTAAGAATTTAGAGTTTTAGCTTAGTGTCATAGCTTAGATTTTTACTTAAAGTTCTAGTTTGGTTAAGTTTTAGTTAAGTGTTTAGAGTTTTAGCTGAGTCGTAGCTTAGAGTTTTTGTTAGAGTTCTAGTTTAGTTTAGTTTTAGTTAAGAGTTTAGAGTTTTACCTTAGAGTCTTAGCTTAGAGTTTTTGTTAGATTTGAAGTTTAGTTTAGTTATAATTAAGAATTTAGAGTTTTTAGCTTAGAGTCGTAGTTTAGAGTTTTTGTTGGAGTTCTAGTTTAGTTTAGTTAAGAGTTTAGAGTTTTATCATAGAGTCATAGCTTAGAGTTTTTGTTGAAGTTGAAGTTTAGTTTAGTCACAGTTAAGAATTTAGAGTTTTTAGCTTAGAGTCTTAGCTTAGAGTTTTACTTAGAGTTCTAGTTTAGTTTAGTTTAGTTAAGAGTTTAGAGTTATATCTTAGAGTCTTAGCTCAGAGTTTTTGTTGAAGTTCTAGTTTAGTTTAGTTAAGAGTTTAGAGTTCTACCTTAGAGTTTTAGCTTAGAGTTTTACTTAGAGTTGAAGTTTATTTTAGTTATAGTTAAGGGTTTTAGAGTTTTAGCTTGGAGTCTTAGATTAGAGTTTTAGTTAGAGTTCTAGCTTAGTTTAGTTTTAGTTAAGAGTTTAGAGTTTTACCTTAAAGTCTTAGCTTAGAGTTTTAGTTAGAGTTCTAGTTTAGTTTAGTTTTAGTTAAGAGTTTTAAGTTTTACCTTAAAGTCTTAGATTAGAGTTTTAGTTAGGGTTGAATTTTCGTTTAGTTTAGTTATAGTTAAGAGTTTATAGTTTTAGCTTAGAGTCGTAGCTTGGAGTTTTAGTTAGAGTTATTGTTTAGTTTAGTTTTAGTTAAGAGTTATAGCTTAGAGGTTTAGCCTAGAATCTTAGCTTAGAGATTTAGTTAGAGTTGAAGTTTAGTCTAAACTAGCATAACCACAAAATTCCACAATATTGCATAGAAATACCAAAACCATAGGTTAGGTTAGGTTAGAGGTTAGGTTTCTCCACGTTTAAGTTAGAGGTTAGGTTTCTCCACGTTTAAGTTAGGTTAGATTAGGTTAGCTTATCATGAGCACTCAAGATAATCTAACCTAATCTAACTGGTACAAAGTCGACATGGGGGGTTAGATAGCTTTTTGCACCGCGGGACCCGGGAAGCACCGGTGGGCCCGGGAAGAACCGCGGGAAGCGCTGCGAGATTAGGTTAGGTTAAGTCAGGTTAGGTAAGTTAGGTTAGGTTAGATTAAATTAGGTTAGGTTAAGTTAGGTTAGGCTAGGTTAGCCTACGTACGCGCGCGTACGTAGGCTAACCTAACCTAACTTAACCTAACCTAATTTAATCTAACCTAACCTAACTTACCTAACCTGACTTAACCTAACCTAATCTCGCAGCGCTTCCCGCGGTTCTTCCCGGGCCCACCGGTGCTTCCCGGGTCCCGCGGTGCAAAAAGCTATCTAACCCCCCATGTCGACTTTGTACCAGTTAGATTAGGTTAGATTATCTTGAGTGCTCATGATAAGCTAACCTAATCTAACCTAACTTAAACGTGGAGAAACCTAACCTCTAACTTAAACGTGGAGAAACCTAACCTCTAACCTAACCTAACCTATGGTTTTGGTATTTCTATGCAATATTGTGGAATTTTGTGGTTATGCTAGTTTAGACTAAACTTCAACTCTAACTAAATCTCTAAGCTAAGATTCTAGGCTAAACCTCTAAGCTATAACTCTTAACTAAAACTAAACTAAACAATAACTCTAACTAAAACTCCAAGCTACGACTCTAAGCTAAAACTATAAACTCTTAACTATAACTAAACTAAACGAAAATTCAACCCTAACTAAAACTCTAATCTAAGACTTTAAGGTAAAACTTAAAACTCTTAACTAAAACTAAACTAAACTAGAACTCTAACTAAAACTCTTAGCTAAGACTTTAAGGTAAAACTCTAAACTCTTAACTAAAACTAAACTAAGCTAGAACTCTAACTAAAACTCTAATCTAAGACTCCAAGCTAAAACTCTAAACCCTTAACTATAACTAAAATAAAACTTCAACTCTAAGTAAAACTCTAAGCTAAAACTCTAAGGTAGAACTCTAAACTCTTAACTAAACTAAACTAGAACTTCAACAAAAACTCTGAGCTAAGACTCTAAGATATAACTCTAAACTCTTAACTAAAACTAAACTAAACTAGAACTCTAAGTAAAACTCTAAGCTAAGACTCTAAGCTAAAAACTCTAAATTCTTAACTGTGACTAAACTAAACTTCAACTTCAACAAAAACTCTAAGCTATGACTCTATGATAAAACTCTAAACTCTTAACTAAACTAAACTAGAACTCCAACAAAAACTCTAAACTACGACTCTAAGCTAAAAACTCTAAATTCTTAATTATAACTAAACTAAACTTCAAATCTAACAAAAACTCTAAGCTAAGACTCTAAGGTAAAACTCTAAACTCTTAACTAAAACTAAACTAGAATTCTAACAAAAACTCTAAGTCTTAGCTAAAACTCTAAACTAAAAACTAAACTAAACTAGAACTTCAACAAAAACTCTAAACTAAGACTCTAAGCTATAACTCTAAACTCTTAACTAAAACTAAACTAAACAAGAACTTTAACAAAAACTCTAAGCTAAGACTCAGCTAAAACTGGAAACTCTTAACTAAAACTTAACCAAACTATCACTTTAAGTAAAAATCTAAGCTATGACACTAAGCTAAAACTCTAAATTCATAACTTTAACTAAACCAAACTAGAACTCTAATTGAAACTCTAAGTCTAAACTAAAACTCTAAACTAAAACTAAACTAAACTAGAACTCTAACAAAAACTCTAAGTTAAGACTCAGCTAAAACTCGAAACTCTTAACTAAAACTAGACTAAACTAGAACTCTAACTAAAACTCTAAGCTATGACTCTAAGGTAAAACATCAAACTCTTAACTAAAACTAAACTAAACTAGAACTCTATCAAAAACTCTAGGCTAAGACTCTAAGCTAAAAACTCTAAACTCTTAACTAAAACTAAACTAAACTAGAACTCTAACTAAAACTCTAAGCTAAGACTCTAAGGTAAAACTCTAAACTCTTAACTAAAACTAAACTAGAACTCTAACTAAAACTCTAAGCTATGACTCTAAGGTAAAACACTAAACTCTTAACTAAAAGTAAACTAAACTAGAACTCTAACTGAAACTCAAAGGTAAAAACATCAAATTCTTAACTAAAATTAAACTAAATTAGAACTCTAACAAAAACTTTAAGCTAAGACTCTAAGGTAAAACTCTAAACTCTTAACTAAAACTAAACTAGAACTCTAACAAAAACTCTAAGTCTTAGCTAAAACTCTAAACTAAAACTAAACTAAACTAGAACTTCAACAAAAACTCTAAACTAAGACTCTGAGCTATAACTCTAAACTCTTAACTAAAACTAAACTAAACAAGAACTTTAACAAAACTCTAAGCTAAGACTCAGCTAAAACTGGAAAACTCTTACTAAAACTTAACCAAACTATCACTTTAAGTAAAAATCTAAGCTATGACACTAAGCTAAAACTCTAAATTCATAACTTTAACTAAACCAAACTAGAACTCTAATTGAAACTCTAAGTCTAAACTAAAACTCTAAACTAAAACTAAACTAAACTAGAACTCTAACAAAAACTCTAAGTTAAGACTCAGCTAAAACTCGAAACTCTTAACTAAAACTAGACTAAACTAGAACTCTAACTAAAACTCTAAGCTATGACTCTAAGGTAAAACATCAAACTCTTAACTAAAACTAAACTAAACTAGAACTCTATCAAAAACTCTAGGCTAAGACTCTAAGCTAAAAACTCTAAACTCTTAACTAAAACTAAACTAAACTAGGACTCTAACAAAAAACTCTAAGCTAAGACTCAGCTAAAACTCGAAACTCTTAACTAAAACTTAACCAAACTATCACTTTAAGTAAAAATCTAAGCTATGACACTAAGCTAAAACTCTAAATTCATAACTTTAACTAAACCAAACTAGAACTCTAATTGAAACTCTAAGTCTAAACTAAAACTCTAAACTAAAACTAAACTAAACTAGAACTCTAACAAAAACTCTAAGTTAAGACTCAGCTAAAACTCGAAACTCTTAACTAAAACTAGACTAAACTAGAACTCTAACTAAAACTCTAAGCTATGACTCTAAGGTAAAACATCAAACTCTTAACTAAAACTAAACTAAACTAGAACTCTATCAAAAACTCTAGGCTAAGACTCTAAGCTAAAAACTCTAAACTCTTAACTAAAACTAAACTAAACTAGAACTCTAACTAAAACTCTAAGCTATGACTCTAAGGTAAAACATCGAAGTCTTAGCTAAAACTAAACTAAACTAGAACTCTAACAAAAAACTCTAAGCTAAGACTCTAAGCTAAAATTCTAAACTCTTAACTAAAACTAAACTAAACTAGAACTCTAACTAAAACTCTAAGCTATGACTCTAAGGTAAAACATCGAAGTCTTAGCTAAAACTAAACTAAACTAGAACTCTATCACAAACTCTAAGCTAAGACTCTAAGCTAAAACTCTAAGCTCTTAACTAAAACTAAACTAAAACTATAACTCTAAGCTAAGTCTCTAAGCTAAAACTCTAAACTATTAACTAAAACTAAACTAAACTAGAACTTCAACATAAACTCTACGCTAAGACTCTAAGCTAAAAACTCTAAACTCATAACTAAAACTAAAATAAACTAGAACTCTAACCAAAACTCTATGCTAAGACTCTAAGCTAAAACACACCAAACTCTTAACTAAACTAAACTAGAACTCTAACTGAAACTCAAAGGTAAAACATCAAATTCTTACTAAAATTAAACTAAACTAGAACTCTAACAAAAACTCTAAGCTAAGACTCTAAGGTAAAACTCTAAACTCTTAACTAAAACCAAACTAGAACTCTAACTAAAACTCTAAGCTATGACTCTAAGGTAAAACACTAAACTCTTAACTAAAAGTAAACTAAACTAGAACTCTAACTGAAACTCAAAGGTAAAAACATCAAATTCTTAACTAAAATTAAACTAAATTAGAACTCTAACACAAAAAACTTTAAGCTAAGACTCTAAGGTAAAACTCTAAACTCTTAACTAAAACTAAACTAGAACTCTAACAAAAACTCTAAGTCTTAGCTAAAACTCTAAACTAAAACTAAACTAAACTAGAACTTCAACAAAAACTCTAAACTAAGACTCTAAGCTATAACTCTAAACTCTTAACTAAAACTAAACTAAACAAGAACTTTAACAAAAACTCTAAGCTAAGACTCAGCTAAAACTGGAAACTCTTAACTAAAACTTAACCAAACTATCACTTTAAGTAAAAATCTAAGCTATGACACTAAGCTAAAACTCTAAATTCGTAACTTTAACTAAACCAAAACTAGAACTCTAATTGAAACTCTAAGTCTAAACTAAAACTCTAAACTAAAACTAAACTAAACTAGAACTCTAACAAAAACTCTAAGTTAAGAGTCAGCTAAAACTCGAAACTCTTAACTAAAACTAAACTAAACTAGAACTCTAACTAAAACTCTAAGCTATGACTCTAAGGTGAAACATCAAACTCTTAACTAAAACTAAACTAAACTAGAACTCTATCAAAAACTCTAGGCTAAGACTCTAAGCTAAAAGCTCTAAACTCTTAACTAAAACTAAAATAAACTAGAACTATAACAAAAACTCTAAGCTACGACTCTAAGCTAAAATTCTAAACTCTTAACTAAAACTAAACTAAACTAGAACTCTAACTAAAACTCTAAGCTATGACTCTAAGGTAAAACATTGAAGTCTTAGCTAAAAGTAAACTAAACTAGAACTCTATCACAAACTCTAAGCTAAGACTCTAAGCCAAAAAACTCTAAACTCCTAAATAAAATTAAACTAAACTAGAAATCTAACAAAAACTCTAAGCTATTAACTAAAACTAAACTAAACTAGAACTTCAACAAAAACTTTAAGCTAAGACTCTAAGCTAAAACTCTAAACTATTTACTAAAACTAAACTAAACTAGAACTTCAACAAAAACTCTAAGCTAAGACTCTAAGCTAAAAACTCTAAACTCTTAACTAAAACTAAACTAAACTAGAACTCTAACTGAAACTCAAAGGTAAGACATCAAACTCTTAACTAAAATTAAACTAAACTAGAACTCTAACAAAAACTCTAAGCTAAGACTCTAAGCTAAAACTCTAAACTATTAACTAAAACTAAACTAAACTAGAACTTCAACAAAAACTCTAAGCTATGACTCTAAGCTAAAAACTCTAAACTCTTAACTATAACTAAACTAAACTAGAACTCTAACTGAAACTCAAAGGTATTACATCAAACTCTTAACTAAAATTAAACTAAAACTCTAACTGAAACTCAAAGGTAAAAAAATCAAACTCTTAACTAAAATTAGACTAAACTAGAACTCTAACAAAAAAACTCTAAGCTAGGACTAAGCTAAAACTCTAAACTCTAAAATAAAATTAAACTAAACTAGAACTCTAACAAAAACTCTAAGCTAAGACTCTAAGCTAAAACTCTAAACTATTTACTAAAACTTAACTAAACTAGAACTTCAACAAAAAACTCTAAGCTAAGACTCTAAGCTAAAACTCTAAACTCTTAACTAAAACTAAACTAAACTAGAACTCTAACTGAAACTCAAAGGTAAGACATCAAACTCTTAACTAAGCTAGAACTTCAACAAAAAACTCTAAGCTAAGACTCTAAGCTAAAACTCTAAACTATTAACTAAAACTAAACTAAACTAGAACTTCAACAAAAACTCTAAGCTATGACTCTAAGCTAAAAACTCTAAACTCTTAACTAAAACTAAACTAAACTAGAACTCTAACTGAAACTCAAAGGTAAAACATCAAACTCTTAACTAAAATTAAACTAAACTAGAACTCTAACAAAAAAAACTCTAAGCTAAGACTCTAAGCTAAAAACTCTAAGCTCTTAACTAATACTAAAATAAACTTCAACTCTAACTTAAACTCTAAGCTAGGACTCTAAGCTAAAACACCAAACTACTAAACTAAACTTCAACTCTAATTTACACTCTAAGCTAGGACTCTAAGCTAAAACACCAAACTACTAAACTAACTAAAAATCCAACTGAAATCCAAAGGTAAAACATCAAACTCTTAACTAAAATTAAACTACACTAGAACTTCAACAAAAACTCTAAGTTAAGACTCTAAGCTAAAACATTCTATACTTTTAACTAAAACTAAAGCACGGGCTGGGTGGTCCTTTGGGAGCCCGGGGAGAGCCTTTGGGGGTCTGGGGGCCCTTGAGCGCCGATTGGTCCTTTGGGAGTCCGGTGGACCTTTGGGTGCCGGGGGAAGGCTTTTGGGGTCCGGGGGGCCAGTTGGGAGCCTGGGGGACCTTTGGGGACTGAGGGGGGGCCTTTGGAAGCCTGGGGAGGGCCTTCGGGTGGCCCGGGGTATTGCCTTTGGGGGTCTGGGTGGGCCTTTGGGGGCTCCGGAGGCCCTTTGAGACCTTGGGGGCCTTTGGGGGGCCGGGGGAGGGCCTTTGGGGCACAGGGAGGGCCTTTGGGGCACAGGGAGGGCCTTTGGGGCACAGGGAGGGCAGTTGAGGGCTTGGGGGACATTTGGGGACCGGTGGAGGGCCTTTGGGATCAAGTTGGTCCTTCGGGAGCTCGATGGGCCTTTGGAGGGGCCCGGGGATGGCCTTTGGGGTCTGGGTGTGCCTTTGGGGGCTCCGGTGGCCCTTTGAGAGCTTGGGGGGCCTTTGGGGACCGGGGGGCTTCCTTCGGGGCACAGGGAGGGCAGTTGAGGGCCTGGGGGACATTTGGGGACCGGTGGAGGGCCTTTGGGATCCCGTTGGTCCTTCGGGAGCTCGATGTGCCTTTGGGGACCCGGGGATGGCCTTTGGGGGTCTGGGTGGGCCTTTGGGGGCTCCGGTGGCCCTTTGAGAGCTTGGGGGGCCTTTGAGGACCGGGAGCTTCCTTCGGGGTTGGGGTGGGGTATGAGAAGCCTTTGGGGTTGGGGTAGAGCAATCGGGGCCCTTTGGGTTGGGGTAGAGTAATCGGGGCCCTTTGGGAGCCCTGGGAGCCCGGGGAGGGCCTTTGGGGACCGGGGGAGGGCCTTTGGGGACCGGGGGAGGGCTTTTGGGGTTCTGGTGGACCTTTGGGGACCGGGGAGGGCTTTTGAGGGTCTGGTGGACCTTTGGGGACCGGGGAGGACCTTTGGGGCTCGGGTATGGCCTTTTTAGGGTCTGGGGCCCTTTGGGTGCCTGGGGACCTTTGGGGACTGGGTGAGGGTCTTTGGGGGTCCGGGGGGGGTCCTTTGGAAGCCCAGAGAACCTTTGAGGACCGCTGGCTTCCTTCGGGGTTGTGGTAGGGGGATCGGAACCTTTGGGGTTGGGGTAGAGGACCTCACAACACTGTCCAATTGAAACTTGTGTATTATAACGACCACACTCAAATTCTCTTCAAAAATCTCTTCTAAAATCATATTTTATAATGTCTCTAGCTGTTTCGCCGAAATAATTCCATAAAATAGCTAAAAAATATTCGGTTTCGCCAAAATTATCCCTAAACGGAATTTCAGCATGTTCCATTTGTTTGGCATCCCTGCGCTGGCTTATTTCAAATTATTTGGAAACCTTTTCGCACGCTAAGATCAAAACGTCTGCTCGGAAACGATTCTCTTGTTAGAAACAACAAATTAATTTCCCTTCGTGAATCAATTCTCTTTAGAACAACAAATTAATTCCCCTTTCGTGTCAATCAATCAATCATGACATCATGTGTGATCTAACTGTTTCTCCTAGACAATTCTCTTTGGAAATGCAAAGACATTAATTAACTTGACGTCATCTGTCAGACATTAATTAACTGTTTCCGGGAACTCGTAACATTTGGCTTGGAAACAACAATAACAAATACTGTTTCCCGGAAACTCGTAACATCTGGCTTGAACAACAACAAGAAGGAAGTGTCAAAGTTCCTGTTTTTCCATTCTCACTGACAAAATCCATAAAACCATCAAATAATCAACACACATAACCATCCATGAAAACAGACATAAATGTGACAAACTTTCTGTTTTTTCATTCTCACTGACAAAGTCCATAAAACAGACAAAATTCCTGGTTTTCAAGTGAGAAAATTCCTGTTTTTTCATCTCACTGACAAAGTCCATAAAACCATCCATAAATGTGACAAAATTCCTGTTTTTTCATTCTCACTGACAAAAAACCATAAACCACGTGGTTCTATGCCCATATATGGACTCCCCGTGGGAGTAGCGCCCCCATCTCTACTTAAAACACACCTTAAATAGTCTTCTGTCTTTTGGTTATTTCAGTGATTATATACTAAATACACTTTGAAATCTAGATTTATTAATAATAAATATTTGGCTTTTATCTTTTCGGATTATAAGCTATTAGTTGCTTGTTTTATAAATGGCTTTTTCTTTTTCATTGTTCTTTTCAAATAGTTCGTGGTAACGAACTGTAAGTAAGGAACATCCTGGCTCAAAAAGTAACCAAAACCCTAAAAAAAATGATATCAATAGACACTTCAAACACTTATAATTCTGCTGTAAGATATATAAGATTCATTAACTTTTGTGCTACCCATAAAAAGTTAAGTGCCTGAAAAAATGCATTCATTTTTTCAAAAAAGGGAGAAACACCCCTTGAAAGTCAAAGATCCTGAATGAAAATCGCATAATCAGATTCAGCGGATAAGAAAGCCCTATCCCTTGTTTTTCTTCCATGGATTATTGCATCTTAGAATTATTATTTATTGCATCATGGATTATTATTATCTTTTCGGATTATAAGCTATTAGTTGCTTATTTTATACATGGCTTTTTCTCTTTCATTGTTCTTTTCAAATAGTTCGTGGTAACAAACTGTAAGTAAGGAACGTCCTGGCTCAAAAAGTAACCAAAACCCTAAAAAAAAAAAAAAAAAAAATTATATCAATAGACACATCAAAGGCTTATAATTCTGCTGCAAGATATATAGGATTCATTAACTTGTGTGCTACCCATAAAAAGTTAAGTACCTGAAAAAAAATGTATTCGTTTTTTAAAAAAAGGGAGAAACACCCCTTATAAGTCAAAGATCCTGAATGAAAATCGCATCGTCGGATTCAACAGATAGGAAACGGATTCCTATCTAAGTTTCGAGCTCCCATCTGTAAAAATGTGGTCTTTTGTATCTTTTGAAAGAAGAAAGATCACGGATGCGTGTTTGTTTGCTTGTTTACTTGTTGTTTTTCGTCCATGGATTATTGCATCTTAGGAGTGATATGCATTTTTTTACGCTGTAAAAGTTGGGCTTTTCAAGAATTCACGAGTTTATCTGTATTTTAGTTTATTAAAGCAAACTTTCAGTTAAAATTGATTGATCAACTTTAACTCAGCGGTAGGAGGCCAAAAATTCGTTGACAAAAAATTTTTGTCTTGGAACATCTCAAAATTCAATCTATAATATATAATGTAATTATTATTATGTAATTTTTTTCTATATAATAAGTGGTAAAATTTTACATTTCACAAATTATTACTTAATAGTTTATTGATATTTAAGTATTTGTTGTATAGTGTCTGTTTCTATTTAAAGTGTCCGTTTCTTAGGGCCACAATATTTGTAATAATTATAAAAACAGAAATAAACGGCAGAATTTAATATGTGACCTGCAATATATGCTTATATATCCTTCCAGCAATTAAGCTTAAAATAGCCTTTTTTTAATTTTAGGAGGACAAGCACCGAAGAAGAAGCCAAAATTGCTGTTTTTGACGAGGGATTGAAATACAAAAAACATATGTGTAGAGAAAAGCGTAACAAACTCCAATTGACGGCTTATCAGACATCGAAGCTAAACAGGAAAATAAGCATTATTTATGAATGTGATAAATGTGACTTTTATATTTTAATTATTGAATCCTTAAAGTAAACTTTTTTTTCAGCTTTATCTTCTTATTTTATTTTTTTTTTTCCAAGGACGATAAAGAATGGTTAAGAAAAGCTTATGCCCTGGAGGCATATAAGGTTTTAATTGAAGGCGTTGTCGTAGAAACTTCAAAACAGGCTCATTTGATAGGAAATTCAAAGGGCTATTGCCCTTTTTAATAGTCGAAAGTGATTGTAGGGCAACTAGCCCCCACACCCATCATTCCCCCAAACACATCCAATCTAAATTTTGAGATAGACATTTTGTTCAGCGTAGTTGATTTCCAGATAGAAAATATGTTTTAGAGGACGATACTCCCCCACAACCCTCAGGGCAAGGTTTTTAGGTTATGCCCTGGGGGCATATAAGGTTTTATAGAAGGTGTTGTCGTAAAAACTTCAAAACAGGCTCATTCGATTGCAAATTCAAAGGGCTAGTGCCTTTTTTAATAGTCGAAAGTGATTGGAAGGCAACTAGCCCCCCCAACACCCATCATTCCCCCAAAAACTTCCAATCAAAATTTTGAGATAGCCATTTTGTTCAGCGTAGGCTAGTTGATTTCCAGATAGAAAATATATTTTTGAGGAGGACGCTCCCCCACAACCCTCAGGGCAAGGGTTTTAAGTTGTCCTTTAAATAGTCGAAAGCGATTGTAGGGCAACTTGCTCCCCACACCCATCATTCCCCCAAACACATCCAATCTAAATTTTGAGATTGCCATTTTGTTCAGCATAGTTGATCTCCAGATAGAAAATATGTTTTAGAGGACGATACTCCCCCACAACCCTCAGGGCAAGGGTTTTAGGTTATGCCCTGGGGGCATATAAGGTTTTTATAGAAGGCGTTATCGTAGAAACTTCAAAACAGGCTCATCGATTGGATTTTCAAAGGGCTAGTGCCTTTTTTAATAGTCGAAAGTGATTGGAAGGCAACTAGCCCCCCCAACACCCATCATTCCCCCAAAACTTCCAATCAAAATTTGAGATAGCCATTTTGTTCAGCGTAGGCTAGTTGATTTCCAGATAGAAAATATATATTTTCAGGAGGACACTCCCCCACAACCCTCAGGGCAAGGGTTTTAAGTTGCCCTTTTAATAGTCGAAAGTGATTGTAGGGCAACTAGCCCCCCACACCCGTCATTCCCCCAAACACATCCAATCTAAATTTTGAGATAGCCATTTTGTTCAGCGTAGTTGATTTCCAGATAGAAAATATGTGTTAGAGGACGATACTCCCCCACAACCCTCAGGGCAAGGGTGTTAAGTTATGCCCTGGGGGCATATAAGGTTTTTATAGGAGGCGTTGTCGTGGAAACTTCAAAACAGGCTCATTCGATTGGAAATTCAAAGGGCTAGTGCCTTTTTTAATAGTCGAAAGTGATTGGAAGGCAACTAGCCCCCCCAACACCCATCATTTCCCCCACCCCTCCCTCCCAAACTTCCAATCAAAATTTTGAGATAGCCATTTTGTTCAGCGTAGGCTAGTTGATTTCCAGATAGAAAATATGTTTTTGAGGAGGGACACTCCCCCACAACCCTCAGGACAAGGGTTTAAGTTATGCCCTGGGGGCATACAGGGTTTTTATGGAAGGCGTTGTCGTAGAAAAACTTCAAAACAGGCTCATTCGATTGGGAATTCAAAGGGCTAGTGCCCTTTTTAATAGTCAAAAGTGATTGGAGGGCAACAAGCCCCTCCCCACGCCCATCATTCCCCCAAACACATCCAATCAAAATTTTAAGATAGCCATTTTGTTAAGCGTAGTTAATTTCCAGATAGAAAATAGGTTTTTGAGGAGGACACTCCCCCAAAACCCTTAGGGCAAGGGTTTTAAGTTATGCCCTGGGGGCATATAAGGTTTTGTCGTGTAAACTTCAAAAGGGGTCCATTTGATTGGAAATCAAAGGGCTAGTGCTGTTTTTAATAGTCGAAAGTGACTGGAGGGCACCTAGCCCCCCATGCCCATCATCCCCCCAAACGCATCCAATAAAAATTTTGGTATAACACCATTTTTTTCAGCGTAGGCTAGTTGATTTCCGAATGGAAAAAATATGTTTTTGAGGAGGAAACTCCCCCACAACCCTCAGGGCAAGGGTTTTAAGTTATGCCCTGGGGGCATACAGGGTTTTTATAGAAGGCCTTGTCGTAGAAACTTCAAAACAGGCTCATTCGATTGGAAATTCAAAGGGCTAGTGCCCTTTTTAATAGTCGAAAGTGATTGGAGGGCAAACTGGCCCCTCCCAACGCCCATCATTCCCCCAAACACATCCAATCAAAATTTTGAGATAGCCATTTTGTTAAGCGTAGTTGATTTCCAGATAGAAAATAGGCTTTTGAGGAGAACACTCCCCCAAAACCCTTAGGGCAGGGGTTTTAGGTTATGCCCTGGGGGCATATAAGGTTTTGTCGTGGAAACTTCAAAAGGGGTCCATTTGATTGGAAATTCAAAGGGCTAGTGCTGTTTTAATAGTCGAAAGTGACTGGAAGCACCTAGCCCCCCCACGCCCATCATTCCCCCTAAACGCATCCAATAAAAATTTTGGTATAACCATTTTTTTTCAGCGTAGGCTAGTTGATTTCCGGATAGAAAATATGTTTTTGAGGAGGACACTACCCCACAGCCCTCAGGGCAAGGGTTTTAAGTTATGCCCTTGGGGCATATAAGGTTTTTTATAGAAGGCGTCGTCGTAAAAACTTCAAAAAAAGCTCATTCGATTGGAAATTCAGGGGCTAGTGCCCTTTTTAATAGTCGAAAGTGATTGGAGGGCAACTAGCCCCCCCCCCCCACGACGCCCATCATTCCCCCAAAAACATATTCAATGAAAATTTTGAGATAGCCATTTTGTTCAGCGTAGTTGATTTCCAGATAGAAAATATATTTTTGAGGAGGACACTCCCCTACAACCCTCAGAGAAAGGGTTTTAAGTTATACCCTGGGTCATATAAGGTTTTTATTGAAATCTTTGTCGTAGAAACTTGAAAAAGGGCTCATTCGATTTGAAATTCAAAGGGCTAGTACCTTTTTTAATAGTCAAAAGTGATTAGTAATACTTTTTTGTTGTTGTTGTTGGTGTTTAGACCAGGGCACTTCGTATCGAAAGAGTTGTCGTGGAAACTTCTAAAGGGGCTCATTCGATATAAAATAGAAAGGGCTGATGCCCTTTTTAATAGTCGAAAGTGGTTGGAGGGCAACTAATCTCCCTTCCACTCCCACCCTCCCATTTGCCGATTATATTTAAAACTAAATGTTGCCTTAAGATTAATTCAAAATGTACTGTGATAATGCTAATTCCCAATGAGGCATCTCAGCAGTATCCCAAGAACAACTGAGGGTATTATGTTCAAACTTTCGGGCCTACTTCTGCTCTTAAAATTTAACCAAATCAAAATAGCGTAAATGTATCCAAGCAATCAAAGAAAGTAAACAGATTTTTGGCGAACGGTATGAAGTTTTCCATTTCAGGTCAACTAGAGGAGGTATGAAAAATACAAATGAATATGCATTGTCAGTTTAATATACATATACTGATATTTAGTAATCAAAATGTTAATATTATTTGATTATTAAATCTATAAAAGTAAAAACATTTATATTTATACAGTAAAGTGCAAATTTTGGTCTGGCCTTGGGAAGGCATAGGGGTTTTGCGCCCAACTTATGTTAATTTCTGCTCGTTTTGAGTTTGACTCGGTTATTTATTGTAATTTCGGTTCGTTTTGGGTTTCATTTATTTATCGATGCTGATTTGTGGTAGTTTCACGTTTGAAAAATCATAGGCAGCGAAATACCGTTGTCTAAAGAAAGATAAAGTATAAGTCGAAGTATACCACAGATTGTGCAACATTAATTAGTGATATATTCCCCGCAATGACCGTCTTTCAAATTTGATAGTATTAAAAAAAAAGTTTAAGTTAGAGTTAGTAACTTAGAAATTCAACTGAATTTACTGAAATAAAATCTGCATTGTCAGTGTAATATACATACACTGATACTTATTTCTTAAAATATAAATTGATTTTTGATTTTTTTAAATTTGAAAAGTGAAAAAATTTAAAAGAACCGTTTCAGTAAAGTACAGATTATATTCTGGCTTTTAGAAAGCTTGGGGTTTAGAACCACACTCAGATTAATTTCTGCTCCTTTTGAGTTTGACTCTTATTTATTTTGATTTCTGTTTGTTTTGGGTTTCATTTATTTGTTGACACTGCTTTGTGGGAGTTGTATTCTTGGTAAATTATTTGACTCTATTTTTATTCATTTTGGTCTAATGGAGTTCTTTACTTTTTAAAAAACTTAGTTCGTTGAAAAATTTTTTTTTACTTAATTTTTGTTCGTTTTATATTGACATAATCTTTTTCAGGCAGAAAGACTAAACCTCTTCTAAAGCTAAAAAAACCACCCCTTCCATAAAAACCTGGGATACCCTTGGGCATAGCTTACAACCCTTGCCTCTAATCTCTGGGGATTGTTTCATATCCAAAGGCCTTGTTATATGATATTAAACTCTTTTTAATAGACTAGCTATCTCAAAATTTCTATAAGATTTATTTTTGGAAAATACGACGTGTGTGTGTGTGGGGGGGGGGAGGGTAGCTGCCTTCCGATCACTTTGAATTTGAAAAACAACACTAGAGCGTCTGATTACCAATCCAATGGGCTCCCTCCGAAGTTTATATGACCACGCTTTCTATAAAAACCTTATATGTTCCCAGGGCATAGCTTACATCCCCTACCCTGAGGGCTGGGGAGTTTGTTTATCCTCAAAGACATTGTTTCCAGATTGTTCTAATACGCTGAACAGAATGGATATCTCAAAATTTTGATTGAAAGCGTTTGGGGAAATTATGGGCGTGAGGGGGGGAGGAATTTGCCCTTTGATTACTTTTTACTAATAAAAAAAATGGTGTTCTCGGTTTCCAATCAAATGAGCCCTTTTTGAAGCTTCTATGACAAAACTTTCTATAAAAAAACAACCCTAAGGGCATAATATAGGCCCTAAGGGCATTATCTTAAATATGCCCTAAGGGCATAGCTTACGAACCTTGTCCTAAGGGCTATCGGGGGAGGATTGTCATCCTCAAAGACATAATTTCCAGTCCTTTCAACTACGTTGAACAAAATGGTCATATCAAATGTTGATCGGAAATGCTTGGGGGATTGATGGGCGTGGGTGTGGAGATTCTCCCTCCAAATACTTTCGACTATTAAAAAGGGCAATAACCCTTTGAATTTCCAATCGAATGAGCCTTTTTTGAAATGTTTACGGAAACACATTCTATAAGAACATTATATGCCCCAAGGGCATAACTTACAACCTGAAGCCCCCCCGAGCCCTGAGAACTATGGGGGGGTTGTCATCCTCAAAGATCTAATTTTCAGGACTTTCAACAAAATTGCTATCCCAAAATTTTGATTGAATTTTTGGGGAATGGTGGGCGTGAGAGGTGGGTTAGTTACCCTCCAATCACTTTTGACTATTTAAAAAGGGCACTAGCCCTCAAAATTTCCAATTGAATGAGCCCCTTTTGGAGTTTCTACGACAACACTATCTATAAAAACCTTATATGTCCCCAGGGCATAATTTACAGCCTTTGCCATGGGGGCTCTGGGGGGTTTGGTTTCCTCAAATACATAATTTACAGGACTTCCAATTACGTTGAACAAACGGCTATCTCAAAACTTTGATTGGATATGTTTGGGGAATTAATGGACATGAGAAGGGGGTTAGTTACCCTTCAATCACTTTTGACTATTAAAAAGGGCACTAGCTCTTTCAATTTCCAATCGAATGAGCCCTTTTTGAAGTTTCTAACACCTCGCTTTCTATAAGAACCTTATATGCCCCTAGGGCATAAACTTAAAACCCTTGCTCTGAAGGTTGCGGGGGGGGGGGGGGGGTTGTCATCCTCAAAGACACAATGTCCAGAAATTCAACTACGTTGAAAAAAAACGGTTTTCTCAAAATTTTGTTTGTAGGCCTATGTGTTTGGGGAAATAGTGGGCGTGAGAGGGGGTTAGTTGCCCTCCGATGATTTCCAAATATTAAAAAGGACACTAGCCATTCCAATTTTCAATCGAATGAGCCCTTTATGAAGGTTCTACTACAAAGCTTTCTATAAAAACCTTATGTTTCCCCCAGTGCATAACTTATAACCCTTGCCCTGAGGGCTGTGGGGGGGGGGGGCTGTCATCCTCAAAGACCGAATTTCCAAAACTTTCAACTACGTTGAACAAAATGGCTATCTCAAAATTTCAATTTGGTGTGTTTTGGGGAAAAGGTGGGCATGAGAGGGGGGCTAATTGCCTTCCAATCACTTTTGACTATTAAAAAGGGCACTAGTCCTTTGAATTTCCAATAGAATGAGCCCTTTTTTCAAGTTTCTACGACAAAGCTTTCAATAAGGACCTTATATGCATAGGGCATAACTTATAACCCTTGCCCTGAAGATCATTACGGCATCTTCGACAAGCAAGTATACTTAATGTCTAGCAATATTACTAGTGCTACTAGTACTACTACTCCTATTACTATTAGCACTATTGCTAGTAATACCGATACTACTACTCTGACTACTACACGCACCCTCGTGTTTTTCAGTAAAACTTATCTTGATGGGCAAGAAGTTTCATTGCATATACGTATTTTAGGTTTTATCAGAGGCAACACTGTAGCGTTGCCTATAGTAAAGGCCATACGGCTCCAATGTTTTATTATTATTATTTATTATTATTTTTTTCCCAGAGGCACTTCATATGGAAGGGTTGTCGTAGAAGCTTAAAAGGGGGATCATTCGATTGGAAATCGAGAGTTCTAGTGTTTTTTTTAATAGTCGAAAATGATTGGAGGACAACTAGCCCCCCCCCAACGCCCATCATTCCCCCAAACACATCCAATCAAAATTTTGAGATAGCCATTTTGTTCAGCGTAGTTGATTTCCACATAGAAAATATATTTTTGAGGAGGATACCCCCCCCCCCCCACAACCCTCAGGGCAAGGGTCTTAAGTTGTGCCCTGGGGGCATATAAGGTTTTTATAGAAGGCGTTGTCGTAGAAACTTCAAACAGGCTCATTCAATTGGAAATTAAAGAGCTAGTGCCCTTTTTAATATTCGAAAGTGATTGGAGTGTAACTAGCCCCCCTCCCACCCCCCCACGCTCATCATTTCCCCAAAAACATCCAATCAAAATTTTTAGGTAGCCATTTTGTTTAGCGTAGTTGATTTCCAGATGGAAAATATATTTTTGAGGAGGATACCCCCCCCCCAAAAAAAACCCTCAGGGCAAGGGTTTTAAGTTATGCCCTGGGGGCATATAAGGTTTTTTTTATAGAAGGCGTTGTCGTAGAAACTTCAAAACAGGCTCTTTCAATTGGAAATTAAAGAGCTAGTGTCCTTTTTAATAGTCGAAAAGTGATTGGAGTGTAACTAACTAGCCCCCTCCCCCCCCCCCAAACGCCCATCATTTCCCCAAACACATCCAATCAAAATTTCAGAAAGCCATTTTGTTCAGCGTAGTTGATTTCCAGACAGAAAATATATTTTTGAGGTGGACACTCCCCCACAACCCTCAGGGCAAGGGTTTTAAGTTATGCCCTGGGGGGCATATAAGGTTTTTAAAGAAGACGTTGTCGTAGAAACTTCAAAAACAGGCTCATTCGATTGGAAATTAAAGGGCTATTGCCCTTTTTAATAGTCCAAAATGATTGGAGGGCAACTAGCCCCCCCCCACGCCCATCATTTCCCCAAACACATCCAATCAAGATTTTCAGATAGCCATTTTGTTCAGCGTAGTTGATTTCTAGATAGAAAATATATATTTTGAGGAGGACACTCCCCCACGACCCTCAGGGCAAGGGTTTTAAGTTGTGCCCTGGGGCATATAAGGTTTTTATAAAAGGTGTTGTCGTAGAAACTTCAAAACAGGCTCATTCGATTGGAAATTAAAGGGCTAGTGCCCTTTCTAATAGTCGAAAGTAATTGGAGTGCAACTAGCCCCCCCCACGCCCATTATTTCCCAAAACACATCCAATCAAAATTCTGAGATAGCCATTTTGTTCAGCGTAGTTGATTTCCAGATAGAAAATATATTTTTGAGGAGGACACTCCCCCAGAACCTTCAGGGCAAGGGTTTTAAGATATGCCGTGGGGGCATATAAGGTTTTTTTTTTATAGAAGGCGTTGTCGTAGAAACTTCAAAAAAGGTTCATTCGATTGGAAATTCAAAGGGATAGTGTCCTTTTTAATAGTAAAAAGTGATTGGAGGGCAACTAGCCCCCCACTCCCTACGCCCATCATTCCCCTATACACATCCAATAAAAATTTGAGATAGCCATTTTTGTTCAGCGTAGTTGATTTCCAGATTTAAAATATATTTTTGAGGAGGACACTCCCCCACAACCCTCAGGGCAAAGGTTTTAAGTTATGCCCTGGGAGCATTTAAGGTTTATATAAAATGTGTTGTCGTAGAAACTTCAAAACAGGCTCATTCGATTGGAAATTAAAGGATAGTGCCCTTTTAAATAGTCGAAAGTGATTGGAGGGCAGCTAGCCCTCCCCCACCCCTAGGCCCATCATATCCCCAAACACATCCAATCAAACTTTCGAGATAGCCATTTTGTTCAGTGTAGCTGATTTCCAGATAGAAAATATGTTTTTGAGGAGGACACTCCCCCAGAACCTTCAGGGCAAGGGTTTTAAGATATGTCCCGGGGGCATATAAGGTTTTTATAGAAGGCGTTGTCGTAGAAACTTCAAAAAAGGTTCATTCGATTGGAAATTCAAAGGGATAGTGCCCTTTTTAATATTAAAAAGTGATTGGAGGGCAACTAGCCCCCCCCCCCCCTACGTCTATCATTTCCCCAAACACATCCAATCAAACTTGTGAGATAGCCATTTTGTTCAGTGTAGCTGATTTCCAGATAGAAAATATGTTTTTGAGGAGGACACTCCCCCACAACCCTCGGCAAGAGTTTTAAGTTAAGCCTTGGGGGCATATAAGGTTTTTGTAGAAGGCGTTGTCGTAGAAACTTCAAAACAGGCACATTCAATTGGAAATTCAAAGGGCTAGTGCCCTTTTAATAGTCGAAAGTGATTGGAGGGCAACTATCCCCCCACGCCCATCATTCCCCCAAACACATCCAATAAAAATTTTGAGATAGTCCTTTTGTTCAGCGTAGTTGCTTTCCAGATAGAAAATATGTTTTTGAGGAGGACAATCCCCCACAACCCTCTGGGCAAGGGTTTTAAGTTATGCCCTGGGGGCATATAATGTTTTTTTATATAGAAGGCGGTGTCGTAAAAACTTCAAAAAAGGCTCACTCGATTGGAAATTCCGAGGGCTAGTGCCTTTTGTAATAGTCGAAAGTGATTTGAGGGCAACTAACCCCCCTCTCACGTCCACGTTTTCCCCAAACACATCCAATCAAAATTTCAAGACAGCCATTTTATTAAACGTAGTTTTAAGTTCTGGAAATTAGGTCTTTGAGTATTACAACTCCTCCAAAGTCCTCAGGGTAAGGGTTGTAATTTAGGGATTCTCAGAATCCTTCATATTATTTCTTATGGAAGGATGCTCGTATAAACTTTAGAGAGGGCTCGTTTGATTGGAAATAGAAAGTTCTTGTTCACTTTTTAGAGTCAAAAGAGATTGAGGGGCAACTAGCCCCTCTCCCTCCTCCAAGCCCTCAATGCATCAGATAAAAATTTTGAGATAGACATTTTGTTAAAATAGTTCAAAGTTCTGATAACAAAAACTCCGGTGTCGACACAGCCCACCAGGGCCCAGCGATAGGCGTTGTAAGTTATGCCCTGGGGCATAACTTATTAAGGGGGGTTTATAACTTATGGAAGGTGTTTTGTATGGGAAGAACACATAGGAAATCTATTATAATTATCCAATTATAAGGTTAAAATACATACTCTATGATAGATGCAAAATTGCTTTGGCACACAAATTCCTATTAAGGTCAATTCCAAACAGGCGTGATCCCTTTGTGTCATCAAGTGAAATGGTCTAAACCCCATTATTGGAGCTATTTTTTCAATCCATTCATTGTTGTCAATCGCTGTCCACAAGTTATGCAAGCTGTCTATTGTTCATATATAAGGTTTTTATCATCAAAGAGGCAATCGTACAGACTTTGATAAAAGCCTCATTCGATTTAAATTGAAAGTTCTAGATCCGTTTTTTAAAGTCAAGAATAATCGGACAGCACGCACCCCCCCCCCACCAATGTCAAAAAAAAACTTGAAACTTTTTGCAATCAAAAACGAACAAAAATTAATTAAAAAAAAGTTTTTTTTTTCACTGTAATTTTTATTTTCATTTTCAATGCTGTAAGAACTGGAAAATAATAAATTTGTAATATAAGAGTAATTCGTTTTCAATGAAGCACCAATGACGCAAAAAGCTTTAGGTTTTTACAGTTAAAGAAGGGGGCAGTATCCAAATTTTGCTTGTAGTGAAACTATATTTGTCTTGACCAATCTTGAAAAGAACTAATAAATTAAACTGAATATTCGATGCATAATGATATTAATTGCTAAAAGCTCATCAGTTTATTTGAGAAATCATAGTCAGCTATTGCAGAAATTCAATTATTGCAGAAATGTCTTTAATTGGGAGTTCATTTTCTATTAATAAGGAATTGATAGCTTTATAAAAGGTTGCACTATATAAAAATGTTGAAGTATAAGATAAGATTTATTGTTCATTAAATACACATACAATATTGCATGTTACTATTCCCCCCAAAGGCTCATTGGCCTATAAAGAGGGCGAAAGATAAATAAGTTACTTACTCAGACATGAAAAAAAAGAAAATTTAAAATGATCACTTACTCACAGACAGAAGACCAAAAGGAGAAGAAAAGAAAATATAAGAGGCTTCTATCTTTATTGTAAACCTTAGAAAGTAGTTTTAACACTGAAGGAAAGGTTGACATCCTCACTATTGGACATTACGAAGCGCAAGATTGGATCAAGCAGTGAAAAAGGATTTTCAAAATTGATCCAGGAAAAGTATGTGTAAGTTTCCTTAAAATACTGAGACTTCTGCATATCTTCATTTTAATAAAATCAATGGGACGTTTGAAAGTTAGGTTTCAACAAGTCATCAACAAGAGTGCGCAAAAAACAAACATATCGGTCTATAGATCTATGAATTATCCTATTTGGCTGGTGTATTTCTGATAACTGGGTATCAGAAATCCAGCTGGCTATCAATTAAACCTGAGAAACACGCGAAAAAATAAAAAAAAACTGGACTTAGAAAAATTTAGGGTAAGATAATTAGCATCAAGCCACAAAACTACCCTTTCAAACAGATTTTCCAAATTTAATCGAAGCTGTGATTCGCAGTTTCCCTAAGTGCCAAGTGTGCTGTCATCAGCAAAACAAACAAGGACATCAGAAGAAGGCGAACTATAGTTGCCACTATGGGCAAGGGCATGCTTAGAATGACAAAGTCTTCAGCAATTAATAAGTTTCTGCTTTTTTTACAACATAATGAAGATCATTTACTTAATCAAAAATACAGAGGCCCTAAAACTGATCCCTGGGAGACGCTAAAATTCACTTGTGAGGTTGATCGGAAAAGTGGAGCAAAAGAAATTAACCTGTCCTTCAAATAAGACTGAAACCAAGAAAATAAATTTCCCCTTATGCCAAAATGAGACATCTTCGATAGAAGAATCGTATGGATTAGGAATCGAAGGCCTTATGAATTTCCAGGAATAGAGCAACCAGAATCAATCCCAAATCTTACTCAGAATGAATAAAATTCAAAAGGGTTATACAGACATGTTCAGTGGAGTGCTTCATTCGGAAACCAAATTGAAAATCACGAAGAAAATTTTTAGATTTTAGGAAAGTAAGGAGACGAGAAAGCATAGCATTTTCAAAGATTTTACTAAATCTTGATAAAATTGAAATTGGTCGATAATTTTGCGGATCATTTCTTGGTCCACCCTCATTCAAAACAATAACCCGAATAAAAGACTAAGGATTAACTATAAAAGATTAAGGAGATGGGCATAGAAATAAGTGATTTTTTTTTCATACCTTTCCTTGTTTCCACAACCCATAATTGTAAAATATAAGTTAACGGATCAATTTACCTGTGACTTACTGACTTACAAATTTAATAATGAAATTCAATGATTTTATATTGAATTTTAATCCCTTGTTGTGCTAATTCAGGATAGGGAAGAGTTAATTTGGCTCTTAATTAGGCCAATCTGAATATACATATTCATCAAAATAATTTTTGTTTTTGAATGGGAACTGTTTTAATTAAGGAAACTAGAATGATATATAATTGTATTGAAGAATAGATTAAGAGATTGGAAAAAAAATGCTCTTAGCTGAAGTCTCATGTTTTACATCTCAAAATTTAGTTTCTGCAATCGTGTTTGACATATTTACAATTCTGATATATCTGCTAAGAAATCATTTGCTAAGCTAGTCTAAAAAGATATTCATAACGGCAAAATAGACCAGACACATTAAAAAATCTCTGCTACTAACGACCATAGGAGTATCCTTAGAAAGAACGTATTCAAACTTCACTACATAGGGATACTTTTCCACGTAAAATGAATTTTAAGTAAGAAGCATCTTTGTTTAATTATTTTCTGTCACTCCTGACATTTTTTTTCTTATTAATCAAAAAAAACTTTTTGCACAAAAAAGTTTTTCAAAAAAAATCATAGAACTCCATTAAACAAAAATGAACAAAAATAGAATTGAATAATTTACCAAGCATATAGCTACCACAAATCAGTCCCAATAAATAAATGAAACCCAAAACAAACAGAAATTGAAATAAGTAAAACTCAAAACGAGCAGAAATTAATCTGAGTAGAGTTCTTAACCCTATGCTTTCTAGAAGCCAGAATACAATTTGCACTTTACTGAAAAAAATTCAAATGAATTCACTGAAAAACATGTGCATTTTAATATACATTTTATACAGTCAGTTTAATATACATTTGCTGATATTTATTCCTTAAAATCTTAATTAATTTTTTATTCCTAAAAGTTATAAAAGTGAAAACCTTTAAAAGAAATTTATCGAACGCCCTGATGGCTCTGGGGGGGGGTATCATCCTAAAAGACCTAATTTCCAGTCTCATAGTGTTGCGTAATAAAGTGATAACAATAGAAAAAGAGCATGGGTTGGTAACCCTTACATGTGCAGTGAAAATTTCTGAATTTTGAGAAAAATAACATATTTTGTCCAAGTTCACTTTATCCTACTTGCAGCAGATATTTCGTACAGCATGCTGGTGCAAAGATAAATGATTTTACAATTAGCGCTGGCAATGCATGTAATAAAATTAATTTTAGTAATAATTCTTATAACATTTATGCTATCCTTTTTTTTTAGAACTGGTAAAAATAAATATTCCGAAAAGCAAACATAGCGAGAAGTCAGCATGGTATTAAACATAGAGGCAGTTAATACATTTATGGCCTAGTATATAGAACGTTAAACATTTTACATTTATGGCGAAACATGAGAAGTTGAACGTTATCAGTGCATTTTTTTTTTTTTTCGACACACCCAGGATCAAACATTGCTCCCGTTTCTAATAAGCCTTATATGTAAAAAATGACAGACTGCATAGTTTACAACCCTTGCTCAAAGGGGCACGGATGTCACGTCTTCTTTGAAGGCTAAGTTGAAATTTCTTTCGACTATTTTGAACAAATTTAAGAGTTCTAGAAATTTTATCTGTGTTGGGAATGTAGTCAATTCTAGCAGGGAGGATTACAGTTTAATCATCCCCTCTCTAAGAAAGTTATTCAGCTTTCAACTAACAAATTTTTCAGCCATAAGCTAGAATAAGATTAACGTAGAAATTTGTTATGCTTTACCTTATTCCATGTCCATTCTCATATTAACTGATAGCTACATCATATTTGGCTGGGAGAAGCTTATTGAGCTTTCTCCAGTGTATCAACTTCAATTTTCTTAAATGTATAGGAATTCGCGTGAAATTACATTATGATGAAGTAGGCTAAACGTAAACAAAATCCGCCCAAGGCAAACCAAAAGCGTCACCTGTGAGCAAGAACGTATCCAGTTCTGAAGGGAGGGGGGGGGGGGGTTTCTGTGAGCCTCTTAAAAAACTTAAAAGCACAAAAAAACTTAAAAGCACATGACAATTTTGTTTACGAGATTTTGGTACCTTTTTACTAGTCAGACTACATTTTTGGGGGTCAAACCTGCAAACCCCTCCTCAGGATGTGGCGTTGCGGCGAGAATTTGTTACTAATAAAAAACACAAGGGATAAGGAGTCCCATGTATTGGAGGGTGATGGTAATTAAACAAAGTATAAGCTTGTTTAATGTTTTAATTGGAGTGACAGAACATAATTAAACAAATATGCTCCTTTCGGAAAATTCATTTTACGAGGAAAAGTATCCCTGTATCTGAAAGATTGACTAATTTCTTTCTAAGGATTTTCCTAAAGTATGTAGTAGCAGAGATTTTTTAAAGTGCCTGGTCTATGTTGCCCTTATGATTATCTTTTTAGAGTAGCTTAGCAAATGATTTCTTAGCAAATATATCAGAAATGTAAATATGCCAAACACGATTGCAGATACTAGATTTTGATATGTAAAATACGATATTTCAGCCAAGAGCATTTTCTTCCAATCTCTTAATCTATTCTTCAATACAATTATATATCATTTAAGTTTCCCTAATTAAGACAGTTTCAACTCAAAACGAAATAAAACATTATTTTTATGAATATGTATATTCAGATTGGCCTAATTAAGAGACAAATTAACTCTTCCGTATCCTGAATTAGCACCACAAGGGATTAAAATTTAATATAAAATCAAATATGCTCATCTCCAACTTAGTCAGTCAGTAAGTCAGAGGCGAATTGATCTGTTAACCCATGCTTTAGAACTATGGATTCTGGAAACAAGGAAAGGTAGGAAAAAAAACTCACTTTTTTTATGCCCTCTTCCTTAATCTTTCATACTGCAACAATTTTACATAATTGTAACCTTTTATAGAGCTATCATTTCTTTATTAATAGAAAATGAACTCCCAATTAAAAACATTTGTGCAATAATAGAAGAACTATTCTTATCATAGACTTTGTATTGCAGGTAGGCTTGTTGACTAACAACCAGCCTACCCATAAGCATTAATATAATAAACTGAAAAAATGTTCTGGCTAAGAAGATCCACTAACAAAATATATATACACCTCCCTCGAACAATGTGTTTGAATAATGTATAGCCTATCTTTCTTCGTTCGTTTTCCTTCTCACATTTTCCTTTTTGTTGCTCGATTTGGTCCGTGTGGGCGATTTTCTGCGGAAGAGAATTTTCTATGCAAAGAATTGTTTAGGGGGAGGGGTAATAAGCAATAATCATCAAGAGACTACTTTATAAACGTTTAAATTGAAAAATCAATCTAGTTACAAGACCCTTTAGGTGAGACACGCTTTTCTTCAAATGTCTTAAGCAAAAAAAAAAATCCATTAATCCAGAAAAGAGGGTAAAACACACCTAAAATAGTCTCCTGTCTTTTGGTTATTTCAGTGATTAAATACTAAATACACTTTGAAATCTATATTTATTAATAATAAATATTTGGCTTTTATCTTTTCGGATTATAAGCTATTAGTTGCTTGTTTTATACATGGCTTTTTCTTTTTCATTGTTCTTTTCAAATAGTTCGTGGTAACGAACTGTAAGTAAGGAACATCCTGGCTAAAAAAATTAGCCAAAACCGTAAAAAAAATGATATCAATAGACACATCAAACACTTATAATTCTGCTGCAAGATATATAAGGTTCATTTTTTCAAAAAAAGGGAGAAACACCCCTTGAAAGTCAAAGATCCTGAATGAAAATCGCATCATCATATTCAACGGATAAGAAAGCCCTGTCCCTCGTTTTTATTCCATGGATTATTGCATCTTAGGATTATTATTTATTGCATCATGGATTATTATTATCTTTTCGGATTATAAGCTATTAGTTGCTTGTTTTATACATGGCTTTTTCTTTTTCATTGTTCTTTTCAAGTAGTTCGGGGTAACGAACTGTAAGTAAGGAACGTCCTGGCTCAAAAAGTAACCAAAACCGTAAAAAATGATATCAATAGACATATCAAACACTTATATAATTCTGCTGCAAGATATATAAGATTCATTAACTTTTGTGCTACCCATAAAAAGTTAAGTGCCTGAAAAAAAGTATTCGTTTTTTTTCCAAAAAAAAGGAGAAACACCCCTTATAAGTTAAAGATCCCGTCTTTAAGTTAAAGCTCAGTTAAAGCTCCCATCTTTAAAAATGTGGTCTTTTGTATCATTTGAAAGAAGAAAGATCACGGATGCGTGTTTGTTTGCTTGTTTACTTGTTGTTTTTTCGTCCATGGATTATTGCATCTTGAAGTGACATGCATTTTTTTTTTTACGCTGGAAAAGTTGGGCTTTTCAAGAATTCACGAGTTTATCTGTATTTTAGTTTATTAAAGCAAACTTTCAGTTAAAATTAGTTGATCAACTTTAACTCAGCGGTAGGAGGCCAAAAATTCGTTGACCAAGAAATGTTTGACTTGGAACATCTCAGAATTCAACCTATAATATATAATGTAATTATTATTATGTAATTTTTTTCTGTATAATAAGTTGTAAAATTTTATATTTCACAAATTATTACTTAATATTCTATTGGTATTTATGTATTTGTTGTATAGTGTCTGGTTCTATTTAAAGCATTTAAAGTGTTCGTTTCTTAGGGCCACAATATTTTGTAATAATTAGAAAAACAGAAATAAACGGCAGAATTTAATATATGACCTGCAATATATGCTTATATAGCCTTCCAGCAATTAATCTTAAAAATAGACTTTTTTTTATTTTAGGAGGACAAGCATCGAAAAAGAAGCCAAAATTGCTGTTATTGACGAGGGACTGAAATACAAAAAACATATGTGTAGAGAAAAGCGTAACAAACTCCAATTGACGGCTTATCAGACATCGAAGCTAAACAGGAAAAGAAGCATTATTTATGAATGTGGTACATGTGACTTTTATATTGTAATTATTGAATCCTTAAATTAAGCATTTTTTTAGCTTTATCTTCTTATTTGTTTTTTTTTCCAAGGACGATAAATAATGGCTAAGAAAAGCTTATGCCCTGGGGGCATATAAGGTTTTTATAGAAGACGTTCTCATAGAAACTTCAAAACAGGCTCATTCGATTGGAAATTCAAAGGGCTAGTGCCCTTTTTAATAGTCGAAAGTGATTGGAGGGCAACTAGCCCCCCCCCCCCCAACGCCCATCATTCCCCCAAACACATCCAATCAAAATTTTGAGATAGCCATTTTGTTCAACGTAGTTGATTTGCAGATAGAAAAATATGTTTTTGAGGAGGACACTCCCCCACAACCCTTAGGGCAAGGGTTTTAAGTTATGCCCTGGGGGCATATGCGGTTTTTATAGTTGGCGTTGTCGTAGAAACTTCAAAACAGGCTCATTCGATTGGAAATTCAAAGGGCTAGTGCCCTTTTTAATAGTCAAAAGTGATTGGAAGGAAAACTACCCCCCCCCCAACACCCATCATTCCCCCAAACACTTCCAATCAAAATTTTGAGATAGCCATTTTGTTCGGCGTAGGCTAGTTGATTTCCAGATAGAAAATATGTTTTTGAGGAGGACACTCCCCCACAACCCACAGGGCAAGGGTTTTAAGTTATGCCCTGGGGGCATATAGGGTTTTTATAAAAGGCGTTGTCGTAGAAACTTCAAAACAGGCTCAATCAATTGGAAATTCAAAGGGCTAGTGCCCTTTTTAATAGTCGAAAGTGATTGGAGGGCAACTAGCCCCCACCCAACGCCCATCATTCCCCAAACACATCCAATCAAAATTTTGAGATAGCCATTTTGTTCAACGTAGTTGATTTGCAGATAGAAAATATGTTTTTGAGGAGGACACTCCCCCACAACCCTTAGGGCAAGGGTTTTAAGTTATGCCCTGGGGGCATATGCGGTTTTTATAGTTGGCGTTGTCGTAGAAACTTTCAAAACAGGCTCATTCGATTGGAAATTCAAAGGGCTAGTGCCCTTTTTAATAGTCGAAAGTG
This sequence comes from Artemia sinica, assembly GCA_027921565.1. Taxonomy (NCBI): domain Eukaryota; kingdom Metazoa; phylum Arthropoda; class Branchiopoda; order Anostraca; family Artemiidae; genus Artemia; species Artemia sinica. The sequence goes on along the minus strand of CM051263.1, from coordinate 3,653,702 downwards.
ATTGGAAGGAAACTACCCCCCCCCCCCAACACCCATCATTCCCCCAAACACTTCCAATCAAAATTTTGAGATAGCCATTTTGTTCAGCGTAGGCTAGTTGATTTCCAGATAGAAAATATGTTTTTGAGGAGGACACTCCCCCACAACCCACAGGGCAAGGGTTTTAATTTATGCCCTGGGGGCATATAGGGTTTTTATAGAAGGCGTTGTCGTAGAAACTTCAAAACAGGCTCAATCGATTGGAAATTCAAAGGGCTAGTGCCCTTTTTAATAGTCGAAAGTGATTGGAGGGCAACTAGCCTCTCCCCACGCCCATCATTCCCCCAAACACAACCAATCAAAATTTTTGATAGCCATTTTGTTAAGCGTAGTTGATTTCCAGATAGAAAATAGGTTTTTGAAGAGGACAGTCCCCCAAAAACCCTCAGGGCAAGGGTTTTAAGTTATGCCCTGGGGACATATAAGGTTTTTATAGAAGGTGTTGTCGTAGAAACTTCAAAAGGGTTCCATTTGATTAGAAATTCAAAGGGCTAGTGCCCTTTTTAATAGTCGAAAGTGATTAGTAATATTTTTTGTTGTTGTTGTTGCTTAGACCAGGGCACTTCGTATCGAAAGAGTTGTCGTGGGAACTTCTAAAGGGGCTAATTCAATTTAAAATAGAAAGGGCTGTTGCCCTTTTTAATAGTCGAAAGTGGTTGGAGGGCAACTAATCCCCCTTCCACTCTCACCCTCCCATTTGCCCATTATATTTAAAAACTAAATGTTGCCTTAAGATTAATTCAAAATGTACTGTGTTAATGCTAATTCCCAATAAGGCATCTCAGCAGTATCCCAAGAAAGACCGAAGGTATTATGTTCAAACTTTCGGGGCTACTTCTGCTCTTAAAATTTAACCAAATCAAAATAGCGTAAATGTATCCAAGCTATCAAAGAAAGTAAACAGATTTTTTGGCGAACGGTATCAAGTTTTCCATTTCAGGTCAACTAGAGGAGGTATGAAAAAATACAAATGAATATGCATTGTCAGTTTAATATACATATACTGATATATAGTAATCAAAATGTTAATATTATTTGATTTATTAAAGTTATAAAAGTAAAAACATTTATATTTTTTTCTGTAAAGTGCAAATTTTGGTCTGGCCTTGGGAAGGCATAGGGGTTTTGCGCCCAACTTGTTTTAATTTCTGCCCGTTTTGCGTTTGACTCGGTTATTTATTGTAATTTCTGTTCGTTTTGGGTTTCATTTATTTATCGATGCTGATTTGTGGTAGTTTCACGCTTGGTACATTATTTGATTTTATTTTTGCTCATTTTTTGTTTAATGGAGTTCTTTACTTTTCTTTGAAAAACTTATTTTGTGGAAAAATTGTTTTAATTCATTAATAGATAGCATTGATATCAGCGAGCCAAATGAAGCCGAAAGAAAAATCATAGACAGCGAAATACCGTTGTCTCATGAAAGATAAAGTATAAGTCAAAGTATTAACACAGATTGTGCAACATTAATTAGTGACATATTTCCCGCAATGACCGTCTTTCAAATTGTGATAGTATTAAAAAAAGTTAAAGTTGGAGTTAGTAACTTAGAAATTCAACTGAATTTACTGAAATAAAATCTGCATTGTCAGTGCAATATACATACGCTGATATTTATTTCTTAAAATATAAATTGATTTTTGATTTATTAAAATTAGAAAAGTGAAAAAATTTAAAAGAATTGTTCCAGTAAAGCACGTATTATATTCTGGCTTTTAGAAAGCTTGGGGTTTAGAACCACACTCAGATTAATTTCTGCTCGTTTAGAGTTTGACTCTTATTTTTTTTTAATTTCTGTTTGTTTTGGGTTTCATTTATTTATTGATACTGCTTTGTAGGAGTTGTATTCTTGGTAAATTATTTGACTCTATTTTTGTTCATTTTGGTCTAATGGAGTTCTTTACTTTTCTAAAAACTTAGCTCGTTGAAAAAGTTTTTTTTTACTTAATTTCTGTTCGTTTTATATTGACATAATCTTTTTCAGGCAGAAAGACTAAACCTCTTCTAAAGCTAAAAAAACCATCCCTTTCATAAAAACCTGAGATACCCCTTGGGCATAGCTTACAACCCTTGCCTCTAATCTCTGGGGATTGTTTCATACCCAAAGGCCTTGTTATATGATATTAAACTCTTTTTAATAAACTAGCTTTCTCAAAATTTCTATTAGATGTATTTTTGGAAAATACGACGTGTGGGGGGGGGGGAGGGGTAGCTGCCTTCCGATCACTTTGAATATGAAAAAGAACACTAGAGCATCTGATTACCAATCCAGTGGGCCCCCTCCGAAGTTTATATGACTACGCTTTCTATAAAAACCTTATATGTCCCCAGGGCATAGCTTACATCCCCTACCCTGAGGGCTGGGGGGTTTTTTATCCTCAAAGACATAGTTTCCAGATCGTTCTGACACGCTGAACCAAATGGCTATCTCAAAATTTTGATTGAAAGCGTTTGGGGAAATTATGGGCCTGGGGGGGGGGCATTTGCCCTTCGATCACTTTCTACTAATAAAAAAAACAATGGTGTTCTCAGTTTCCAATCAAATGAGCCCTTTTTGAAGCTTCTATGACAAAACTTTCTATAAGAAAACGCGCTAAGGGCACAATGTATGCCCTAAGGGAATTATATTAAACATGCCCTAAGGGGATAACTTACGAACCTTGTCCTGAGGGCTATCGGGGGAGGATTGTCATCCTCAAAGACATAAATTCCAGTCCTTTCAACTACGTTGAACAAAATGGTCATATCAAATGTTGATCGGAAATGCTTGTAGAATTGATGGGCGTGGGTGTACCCTCCAAATACTTTCGACTATTAAAAAGGGCAATAACCCTTTGAATTTCCGATCGAATGAGCCTTTTTTGAAATGTTTACGGAAACACATTCTATAAGATCATTATATGCCCAAGGGCATAACTTGCAACCTGACCCCCCCCCCTCCGAGAACTGTGAGGGGTTTTCATCCTCAAAGATCTAATTTCCAGAACTTTCAACAAAACTACTATCTAAAAATTCTGATTGGATTTTTGGGGAAACGGTGGGCGTGAGAGGTGGGTTAGTTACCCTCCAATCACTTTTTACTATTAAAAAGGGCACTAGCCCTCTCAATTTCCAATTGAATGAGTCCCTTTTGGAGTTTCCACGACAACACTATCTATAAAAACCTTATATGTCCCCAGGACATAACTTACAGCCTTTACCATGGGGGCTCTGGGGGGTTTTTCATCCTCAAATATATAATTTACAGGATTTCCAGTTACGTTCAACAAAATGGCTATCTCAAAACCTTGATTGGATATGTTTGGGAAAATAATGGACATGAGAAGGGGGTTAGTTGCCCTTCAATCACTTTCGACTATTAAAAAGGGCACTAGCTCTTTCAATTTCCAATCGAATGAGCCCTTTTTAAAGTTTCTAACACCTCGCTTTCTATAAGAACCTTATGTGAACCTAGGGCACAACTTAAAACCCTTGCTCTGAAGGCTGCGGGGGGGGGGGGGGGGGGTTATCATCCTCAAAGACATAATTCCCAGAAATTTCAACTACGTTGAAAAAAATGGTTTTCTCAAAATTTTATTTGTAGGCCTGTGTGTTTGGGGAAATAGTGGGCGTGAGATGGGGGTTAGTTGCCCTCCGCTCATTTTCAAATATTAAAAAGGGCACTAGCCATTCCAATTTTCAATCGAATGAGCCCTTTATGAAGTTTCTACTACAACGCTGTCTATAAAAAACCTTATATTCCCCCAGGGTATCGGTGGGCATGAGATCGGGGTTAATTGCCCTCCAATCACTTTTGACTTTTAAAAAGGGCACTAGCCCTTTGAATTTCCAATCCAATGAGCCTTTTTTCAAGTTTCTACGACAAAGCTTTCAATAAGGACCTTATATGCCCCCAGGGCATAACTTATAACCCTTGCCCTGAAGACGGTGAGGGGAGTGTCCTGCTCAAAGACATAATTTCCAGAACTTTCCAGAACCCCCAACTGACACCCTTTTTTCCCAAAACACATTAAATAGGCATTTTGCGATAGCCATTTTGTTACTTATAGCCTAAAAATATACCATTGTCTACAGACTGAAGACAGCATCCAGATGCCGTAATGATTATTGGCATTGATACCAAGCATCATTACGGCATCTTCGACAAGCAAGTATACTTATTGTCTAGCAATATTACTAGTGCTACTAGAACTACTCCTATTACTATTAGCACTATTGCTAGTAATACCGATACTACTACTCTGACTACTACACGCACCCTCGTGTTTTTCAGTAAAACTTATTTTGATGGGCAAGAAGTTTCATTGGATATACGTATTTTAGGTTTTATCATTGGAAAAACAAGCCCCCTTTTACTTTGGAAATTAACATTCTGCCCCTCTCGACATATTGTATGATGCACTTTTTACAGCGTTTTGGTGGGACAACCAATCATATTTAGATTGTTCAAACTAGGCCTAAATTTTTGGCCTCAACGATATATGACCAAAATTTTAGCTCAAGCTTTTTTTTGTCATTACAAATCATAAATTAGAAAAAGATTATAGCAGAAAAATTAGAAAAATCATAAATTAGAAAAATTCGAGCAGTTAAATTATAACTTAATTCTACCTCAAGTAATCCAAACCAAAACAACTTTCAAAATATCCGGATAATTTTCGTTAATTTTGTTAAGAAAAAGTGAAACAATATGCATTGCAACCCTGATCAAACCGTTCGTGGTAACGAACGGTTTGATCACCGGAGGTGATCGATAACGGTTTGATAAGGAGTGACCCGGCTCAATAGTAACCGAAACTATAAAAAACGGAATATTGATACCCATAGATACACAAAAAGAAGGAGATTTTTATGCTGATTTCAAATATATAAGTTTCATGAAGTTTAATCTTACCCATCCAAACTTACGCGCCTGAGGAAATTTGCCTCATTTTCGAAAAAAGGAAAAACAACCCCTGAGAGTCATATAACCTTAATGAAAATCACACCATCAGATTCAGCGTATCCGAGAACCCTACTCTTATAGTTTCGAGCTCCTATCTGCAAAAATGTGGAATTTTGCATTTTTTGCCAGAAGAAAGATCACGGATGCGTGTTTATCTGTTTGTTCTTTTTTTCCCAGGGGTGATCTTATCGATCCAGTAGTCCTAAAATATCGTGAGAGGGCTCATTCGAACGGAAATTAAAAGTTCTAGTGCCCTTTTTAAGTGACCAAAAAAATTGGAGGGCAACTTGCCCCCTCCCACGCTCATTTTTTTTCCTGAAGTCACCCAATCAGAATTTTGAGGTAGCTATTTTGTTCAGCATAGTCGAAAATTTAATTAATATGTCTTTGAGTATAACTTAATCTCCCAAAGTTCCTGGAGGAAGGGATGCAAGTAAATGTTTTGCTCTTTAGTTTCAGTTGAAAAAAACTTGTTTGTTTTATTTAATTCTTTTACTAGCTCAGCTTCCTTCATTGCCCTTTTAAGACAATAAACAAAAAAAATGTAATATTTCGGTACGTACAATGTAAATTGTACAACGTACAATGTAAAAGTCAAAGTTAGGACACTGACAAAGCACCTGCATCTGTACTTTTTATTTATTTATTGCATGTAACTATTCTCCCAAAGGCTCATTGGCCTATAAAGAGGGCGAAAGATAAATGAGTTACTTACTCAGACATGAAAAAAAGAGAAAATTTAAAATGATCACTTACTCACAGACAGAAGACCAAAAGGAGAAGAAAATAAAATATAAGAGGCTTCTATCTTTATTGTAAACCTTAGAAAGTGGTTTTAACACTGAAGGAAAGGTTGACATCCACACTATTGGACAGTACGAAACGCAAGATTGGATCAAGCAGTGAAAAAGGATTTTCAAAATTGATCCAAGAAAAGTATGTTTAAGTTTCCTTAAAATACTGAGACTTCTGCATATCTTCATTTTTATAAAATCAATGGGACGTTTGAAATTTAGGTTTCAACAAGTCATCAACAAGATTGCCCGAAAAACGAACATATCGGTCTTTAGATCTATGATTTATCCCATTTGGCTGGTGTATTTCTGATAACTGGGTATCAGAAATTCAGCTGGCTAAGTATTAAACCTGAGAAACACGCGAAAAAATAAAAAAAGTTGGACTTATAAAAATTTAGGGTAAGATAATTAGCATCAAGCCACAAAATTACCCTTTCAAACAGATTTTCCAAATTTAATCAAAGCTCTGGTTCGCAGTTTCCCGAAGTGCCAAGTGTGCTGTCATCAGCAAAACAAACAAGGATATCAGAAGAAGGCGAACTATAGTTGCCACTATGGGCAAGGGCATGCTTAGAATGACAAAGTCTTCAGCAATTAATAAGTTTTTGCTTTTTTACAACATAATAAAGATCATTTACTTAAATAAAAAATACAGAGGCCCTAAAACTGATCCCTGGGAGACGCTAAAATTCACTTGTGAGGGTGACCGGAAAAGTGGAGCAAAAGAAATTAACCTATCCTTCAAATAAGACTGAAACCAAGAAAATAAATTTCCCCTTATGCCAAAATGAGACATCTTCGATAGAAGAATCGTATGGGTTAGGAATCGAAAGCCTTATGAATTTCCTGGAATAGAGAAACCAGAATCAATCCCGAATCTTACTCAGATTGAATATAATTCAAAAGGGTTATACAGACATGTTCAGTGGAGTGCTTCATTCGGAAACCAAATTGAAAATCATGAAGAAAATTTTTAGATTTTAGGAAAGTAAGGAGACAAGAAAGCATAGCATTTCAAAGATTATACTAAATCTTGATAAAATTGAAATTGGTCGATAATTTTCCGGATCATTTCTTGGTCCACCCTCATACAAAACAATAATCCAAATAAAAGACTAAGGATTAACTATAAAAGATTAAAGAAATGGGCATAAAAATTAGTGAGTTTTTTCATACCTTTCCTTGTTTCAACAACCCATAATTCTAAAATATAAGTTAACAGATAAATTTACTTGTGACTTACTGCCTGACTAATTTAATAATGACCATCTATGATTTTATATTGAATTTTAATCCCCTGTGGTGCTAATTCAAGATACGGAAGAGTTAATTTGTCTCTCTTAATTAGGTCAATCTGAATATACATCTTCATCAAAATAATTTTTTATTTTGTTTTAAATGGAAAGGGTTTTAATTAAGGAAACTAGAATGATATATAATTGTATTGAAGAATAGATTAAGAGACTGGAAAAAAAATGCTCTTAGCTGAAATCTCATATTTTACATCTCAAAATCTAGTATCTGCAATCGTATTTGACATATTTACAATTATGATATATTTGCTAAGAAATCATTTGCTAATCTACTCTAAAAAGATACTCATAATGACAAAATAGATCAGAACATTAAAAAATCTCTGCTACATTCGACCATAGGAGCATCCTTAGAAAGAACGTATTCAATCTTCACTACATAGGGATACTTTCCCACGTAAAATGAATCAAACAGTTCGTGGTAACGCAAACTGTAAGTAAGGAGCGACCGGCTCAATGGTAACCGAAACTCTAGAAAACGGTATTTTGATACAAATAGATACATCAAAAGAATCAGATTTTAATGCTGATTTCAAATATATAAGTTTCATCAAGTTTAGTCCTAACCATCGAAAGTTACGCGCTTGAGAATATTTGGCTGATTTTCGAAAAAAGGGGGAAAGACCCCCTAAAAATTATAGAACCTTAATGAAAATCACACCATCATATTCAGCGTATCAAAGAAACCCTACTGTAGAGGTTTCAAGGAATTTTGCATTTTTTGCCTGAAGAAAGATCACGGGTGCGTGTTTATTTGTTGTTTTTTTTTTTCCCAGGGTGATCGTATCGACCCAGTGGTCCTAGAATATCGTGGGAGGGCTCATTGGAATGGAAAATAAAAGTTCTAGTGTCCTTTTTAAGTGACCAAAAAAAATGAAGGGCAACTAGGCCCCCTCCCACGCTCATTTTTTCCCCAAAGTCACCCGATCAAAATTTTGAGATAGCCATTTTGTTCAGCATGTTCGAAAATATTATAAGTTTGTCTTTTAGGATGACTTAATACCCCGAAGCTCCCGGGGGGAGGTCTGAAAGTTATGAACTTTACCCAATGTTAACATATAGTATTGGTTGTTGGGAAGTATACAGACGCTTTCAGGGGAGATTTTTTTCTGGTAGTGGGGGGGGGGGGGGGGGGTGGTTGGGGGTTATGTGGGAGGATCTTTTTATGAAGGAAGTTTTCAAGGGGGAAGGGACATTGGTATGAAGGGGACGCCGGACTTCCCAGCATTATTTAAAAAAGATCAGAGATTAAATATAAAAAAAAAACAAGTTTTTCAGCTGCAACATCAAAACTTAAAACGAACAGAAAATATTACATATATATTATAACCTGCATTTATTCAAAAACGTTCAAAAATTAAATAAAAAAAACAAGTTTTTTTAACTGAAAGTAAGGAACGACGTTAAAACTTAAAACGAACAGAAATTATTCCTTATATGAAAGGGGCTGCCCCCTCTTTAACGCCTCACTCTTTAAGCTAAAGTTTGACTTTCTCACAACTCTATCAAACAGTTCGTGGTAACAAACTGTAAGTAAGGAGTGACCCTGCTCAATGGTAACTGAAACTCTAGAAAACGGTATTTTGATACAAATAGAAACATCAAAAGAATCAGATTTTAATGCTGATTTCAAATATATAAGTTTCATCAAGTTTAATCCAAATTGTTTTTTTGTTTTTTTTTTTCCCCCAGGGGTGATCGTATCGACCCAGTGGTCCTAGAATATCGTAGGAGGGCTCATTGGAATGGAAATTAAAAGTTCTAGTGCCCTTTTTAAGTGACCGAAAAAATGGAGGGCAACTAGGCCCCCTCCCACGCTCATTTTTTCCCAAAGTCACTTGATCAAAATTTTGAGATAGTCATTTTGTTCACCATGTTCGAAAATATTGTAAGTATGTCTTTTAGGATGACTTTAATACCCCGAAGTACCCGGGGGGAGGGCTGAAAGCTATGAACTTTACCCAATGTTAACATAAAGTATTGGTTATTGGGAAGTATACAGACGTTTTCAGGAAGAATTTTTTTTTTCTGGTGGGGGGGGGGGCTAACACGTAGAAATTCACTCCTATACTCCATGGTAAAACCACCCCGCTTAAAAACCCCATAAACCCATTACATAAATTTCCTGTTCACGGCAGTTCCATACACTCCACTGGGACTAGTCATCCCATAAAATATTCAACATTGTCAAGAATCTGCTGACCCAAACCCCCTTGAAAAAGGCGATAAATAACACTCAAAGTTTACAATACCAGAAAACTAGATTTTCCCCTTGCGCAACCAGTATGGTCACTTAAAAAAAGAGCTTTAAATTTACGTTTGAATAAGCTCCCTCACCATTATCTTGGACCTTTGGTTTGATACAATCACCCCTGGGAAAAAGCAAACAAAGTAAGCAGGCATCGACGATGTTTCTTTTGAAAAACAATGCAAAATTCCAAATTTTGAAGATCGGAGCTTGAAACCTCTACGGTAGGGTTCTCTGATATGATGTATCTAATAAAGGGATTTTCCATAAGATCGCTTGCTTTTTTGGATATGTTTCCCATTTTTCTCAAAAATCCGGAAAATTTTCTCAAATTTTTAGTTTTGGTGGGTAACAATAAACTGAAAGAATTTTACGTATTTAGAATCAGCATAAAAACCAACACTGTCGGTTTGGCAATTGTCATGAGAATTCCATTTTTAGTTTTGGTGATTATTCGCACAAGTCACTTTTTACTTCCAGTTTTTTTTTTTTATCACAATCTATTTGATAAGATTCTCTTATGACGAAATTTTTTTGAATCTGGTCATTTTATTTAGTTGGATAGGCTAATAAAAAGAAAGAGGGTCAATTTGACAGCTAGATAGTAAGTTTAAATTCTGTTTTTCTTTTATAAAGAAATTTTTAAATGTCTGAATATATGAGGGATTTAAGCTCGAGGGGGAGAATTGTCCTGTGAAAGAGGTACATTTTACTCGGCCGGTATAAAATAAAAACGTGGCATCTATGCAGGCAGGATGATTTTTGAGCATCTCTACGATTTCTGTAAACTATTCTAAGGCGCAGGAAATTGCATAAGGACAAGTTTACGTCTATTATAATCACAAAAAGCAATAAAATCTTCCTGTAATTTTAGTTTGAGTCTGATTTTCTTTTAAAATTAAATGCATAATAAATAGCCTATATATTATTGATTAAATAAAGTGATCGTTTTGTCAGAAATCTTTGTTCTTTAAAATCTACTGTATTTTGTTTCATTTTGCATGCAATTTATTTGCGTGTTCTATTTGATTTTTTTCCTAAAAGTATTTAAAAAAGTGGGGGGAGGGAGGGGGTGGGTCTTTTCCCCCAGCAAAATTTTCTGCCGGCGCCCTTGATACAACCGGTCAGATAGGAAGAATATCTAATACCACTGACAATATCAACCCCCAACATATCAAAAGCTTCACTAGCAAGCATATAACCCATATTGCAAGGTGGAGGGTGTATTTTTTTGAAGAGGGTCTTACAAAAAAAATATTTAGAAAAAAAACATGAAAAATATGTTTAAAGTCTTTTTGTTACGTTTTAACTAGTCTAACGCCATAGTTGCCACAAAATACAGTTTTCTCGTTTTCTTTACCTCTTTCCCAAGAAAACACCCTTTCCCAAGGGGCAGATCTATTTACTTGTTTATTGAAGCCATTTTAGCTGTAGTAATAATTTATTTTCAAAAACTATAAACAAAATCAAACCACAGCATAGCAAAAGCGGCACTTGCGAGCAAGGACGTACCAAGGATTTTTGTTCGAGTGAGAGGAGGGGGTGGTTCGTCAAAGTTTATACACAAAGAAGAATTATAAAAAACACAGGAAGAATTTTTTTATAGGCTTTGATTTGACAGCGGATCGCTTGGGAGGAAAATTAATTGGAGAAATATGTGGGAGATTCAGCAAAAAAAATAAGGAAACTGCAACAGAAGTAACGGTATGAAAACCTATAACATAACAGTAACAAAATGGCCCTACAATCAATTACAAATGATTTTCTCAAGTATCCCTCCTTTCCTTCCCCTACGCAAAGTCAAAATTATCTTTCTCTAATATTTTAGCTATTACTATTCAGTTCAGAAACAAAACGGCGAATGGACTTTTCTGATTGGTTAATAAATTGACGAATCAAACATAATCTATTTCGATTGGTGAATAAATAAGCAAATCACCGCCTGTTTCTGACCTTTCAATAGGCCGAACGAATTGTCAGCGCTGACAATTTTTTTTAGGATCAACATTCTTTAGGACCATTGTATCAACATTCTTGGAGCAATTGAATAAGAAATTATTGGATTAAAAGTATCCTCTTGTGGAGTTGTTTTTAAGGATGCACTTTTGCTGCTGGGAGAAGATTGACAGGACATTTATTCTTGGAATGTCAAGTAGGCTACACTATATGAACAACTATGATAAAAGACAGAGATGTGCTACATTAAGTTTTTTATGATAAACTCATTAATAAGATTAACAAAAATGGTTACGAAATAGACCATGCAAGAAGCAAGGGCGCCGGCAGAAAAATTTTCCAGGGGAGGGGCCAAGCGCCAAAATATCAGTGGTGGTTGGGTGACAGGAAATATATTTCCCAATTTAGTTGAGAATCCTTTTCTATTTGCTTTATTAAATTTCATGAAAAAGTAAACTTTTATAAATACAGTACTTTCGGTAACGCAGAAAAAAAACGATCAATATTTCAATGACATCAGTGTGATTATATTCTATTCTGAGAGCCCGGAGAAATTTCACTGTGCATACGATTAACGTCTATACGGATTGAATAAGGACTGATTTTGGATTGAGATTTGGATTTCGAAAAGTGGAAAAATAAATTTTGGAAGAATGACACAGTCGGTGGAAAGCGGAGAGCCAGGAGGTATCCTGGCGTTATTTAGAAAACGATCAGAAATTCAATTGAAAAAAATAGTTTTTTCAACTGAAAGTAAGAAGCAACATTAAAACTTAAAACGAACAGAAATTATTGCGTATATAAAGAGGGCTTTCCCATCCTCAACACCTCGCTCTTTGCGCTAAAGTTTAAATTTGTCCCAATTCTTTTGAAACAACTCCTGAAACACAAGGGTCGTTTAATTAGAACAACAAGTAACCTTTTTTTTAAGTGCCAAAAAACTGTAGCGTTAAGAGCGAGCTATTGAGGAGGGAGAAACCCCCTTCGTATACTTGATAGTTTCTGTGCTTTTTAAGTTATAATGTTGCTCTATACTTTCAGTTGAATAACTTTTTGTTTATTTAACGAAGCCTAGAGAAAAACTTTTTTTTAAGACAATGAAAAAGTATGTCAATTAAAGTAAAAGTATATAAAAATGGAAAGAGTAGTTAATTAAAAAAAAATACACAAAACAATAGCCTACTTAGATAAACTAAGGTATAAACTCCCAGCATTCACTTCTGTTGAGCAATGCCGAAGTGTTGGACGGATATTTTTTGAACAATCGATCAAAGAAACTTTTTCAACAAAATAAGTTTTTTAAAAAAAAAGTAAAGAACTCTATTAAACCAAAATGAACAAAAATTGAATAAAAAATTCTACAAAAAATACATCTACAACAAATCAGTATCAATAAATAAATGAAACCTAAAGGAAACAGAAATTAAAACAAATAAGAGTCAAACTCAAAACGAGCAGAAATTAATATGAGTAGGGTTCTTAACCCCAAACTTTCTAAAAGCCAGAATATAATTTGTACTTTATTTGAAGAAAAATCAAGTGAATTTACTGAAAAAAAATCGACATTAAAAGTTTAAACATATGCTGATATTTAATCTTTGAAATCTTAATTGATTTTTTTTTTTTTTTTTTTTTTTTAATTTAAGTAAGTAACAAAATCTTTATTGTTTTCACCTCTTGGATACACAATACGGAAATTTAATTCAAGAAATTATGAAAAAATTGTAAATAAGTAACAAATTCTTTCTTTGATTAAATAAAGAAACAAGTTTTTTAAACTGAAAGTAAGGAGTGACATTAAAACTTAAAACGAACAGAAATTATTCCGTATATGAAAGGGGCTGTCCCCTCCTCAACGCCTCGCTCTTTACGCTAAATTTTTTTATTGTTTTAAAAAATAAAGTTGTGAGACAGAGTCAAACTTTAGCGTAAAGAGCGAGGCGTTCAGAAGGGGATAGCCCCTTTCATATACGGAATAATTTCTGTTCGTTACTAAAATAACAAGTAAGTAACAAAATCTTTATTGTTTTCACCTCTTGGATACACAATACGGAAATTTAATTCAAGAAATTATGAAAAAATTGTAAATAAGTAACAAATTCTTTCTTTGATTAAATAAAAAAAACAAGTTTTTTTAAACTGAAAGTAAGGAGTGACATTAAAACTTAAAACGAACAGAAATTATTCCGTATATGAAAGGGGCTGTCCCCTCCTCAACGCCTCGCTCTTTACGCTAAATTTTTTTATTGTTTTAAAAAATAAAGTTGTGAGACAGAGTCAAACTTTAGCGTAAAGAGCGAGGCGTTCAGAAGGGGATAGCCCCTTTCATATACGGAATAATTTCTGTTCGTTTTAAGTTTTAATGTCGCTCCTTACTTTCAGTTTAAAAAACTTGTTTTTTCTTTATTTAATTTCTGATCGTTTTTTAGTTAATGCAGCTTTTATTTGCATAAAAATTTTACTTTTCTTTTGCTAAATGGATGTTTTTACAAATTAACTTACGTAACTAACTTCTATATTCGTATATTTTTCTTCTGGCAAAAAATACAAAGTTGCAGATTTTTGCAGATATGAGCTTGAAACCTATGTAATAGGGTTATCTGATACGCTGAATCTGACGGTGTGATTTTCATTAAAATTCTTTCACTTGCAGGGGATGATTCCCCCCTCTTTAAAAAATCGAGTAAATTTTCTCAGGCTCGTAGCCTTTGATGAGTAATACTAAACTTAATACAATTTATATATTTGGAATCAGCATTATAAACACATTCTTTTGATACATTTATTGACATCAAAATTCCGTTTTTAAAAGTTTCGATTACTATTGAGCCGTATCGCTTGTTTTTTTATTGTTTTTTTTTATTACGTATATGTTATTACGTATATGAGGGGCTTCTCCCCTTAGTCAATACCACGCTTTTTACGTTAAAAGTTAAAACATTTTTTATTCACAAACCCCTGAATCACAAAGGCCGTTTAATTAGAATAGATAGCTCTTTTGAAAGCACTAAAAAAAACTGTAGCGTAAAGAGCGAGGTATTGACTTGGGGGAGAACCTCCTCACATACGTTATAATTTCTGTTCGTTTTAAGTTCTAATATTCCTTCTTACATTTCAGTTGAAAAAACTTGTTTTTTTGTATTTAATTTCTGATCGTTTTTTAAATAATGCTTGGAAATCCGGCGCCCCCTTCATAGAAATGTCCCTTACCCCAAAGAAACATCCTCCACGAAAATATTCTCCAGAGTAACCCCCTCCTCTAGCCCCCCCCCCTTCAGAAAAAATCTTCCTGAAAATGGTTGTATACTTCCCAATAACCAATAAATAATGCTGGCAAGTCCGGTGCCCCCTTCATGGCAATTTTCATTCCCCCATGAAAACTTCCTTCATGAACAGATCCTCCAACGTAACCCCCGACCCACCCTTCCCTCCCACTACCAGAAAAAAAAACCTCCTGAAAACTTCTGTATACTTCCGAATAACCAATACTATATGTTAACATTGGGTAAAGTCATAACTTTTAGCCCTCCCTCTGGGTACTTCGGGGGATTAAGTCATCCTAAAAGAAATATTTATCATATTTTCGACCCTGCTGAACAAAATGGCTATCTCAAAATTTTGATCGGGTGACTTTGGGAAAAAAATAAGCGTGGGAGGGGGCCTAGTTGCCCTCCATTTTTTTTGGTCACTTAAAAAGGGAACTAGAACTTTTAATTTCCGTTCCAATGAGCCCTCCCACGATATTCTAGGACCACTGGGTCGATACGATCACCCCTGGGGAAAAAAAACAAAATAAACACGCATCCGTGATCTTTCTTCTGGCAAAAAATGTAAAATTCCACATTTTTGTAGACAGGAGCTTGAAAACTCTACAGTAGGGTTCTCTGATACGCTGAATATGATGGTGTGATTTTCATTAAGGTTCTATAACTTTTAGGGGGTCTTTCCCTCTTTTTTTGAAAATCAGCCAAATTTTCTCAGGCGCGTAACTTTTGATGGGTAGCACTAAACTTAATGAAAGTTATATATTTGAAATCAGCATTGAAATCTGATTCTTTTGATATATCTGTTGGTATCAAAAACTCGTTTTCTAGAGTTTCAGTTACCATTGAGCCGGGTCGCTCCTTACTTACAGTTCGTTACCACGAACTGTTTGATTCGGCACCTGGATACGCAATACAGACATCTCATTCAAGAAATTATGACAAAATTCTAAGTAAGTAACAAACTCTCTTGAATTCGCCGTTTGGATGTACAATACAGAAATTTAGTTCAGGAAATTATGAAAAAAATTGTAAACAAACTCTTTCTTGAATTCGCTTCCTGGACAAACAATACAGCAATTTCACTCAAAAAATTATGAAAAATTGTAAGTAAGTAACAAACTCTTTCTTAAATTCTCCTGGATACACAATACAGACATTTCATTCGAGAAATTATGAAAAAAAAATTGTAAACAAACTCTTTCTTGAATTCGCTTCCTGGACACACAATACAGCGATTTCACTTAAGAAATTATGAAAAAATTGTAAGTAAGTAAAAAACTCTTTATTGATTTCACCTCTTGGATACACAATACAAATATTTCATTCAAAAAGTTATGAAAAAATAGCAAGTAAGTAAGTAACAAACTCTTTATTGTATTCACCTCTTGGATACACAATACGGAAATTTCATTAAGGAACTTATGAAAAATTGTAAGTAAGTAACAAACTCTTTCTTGAAGTCAACTATTGGATACACAATGCAGAAATTTCATTCAAGAAATTATGAAATATTGTAAGCAAGTAACAAATTCTTTCTTGAATTCGCCTCCTGGATACACAATACAGACATTTCATTCAAGAAATTATGAAAAAACTCTACGTAAGTAACACACTCTTTCTAGAATTAGCCGTTTGAATTCACAACACAGAAATTTAATTCAGGAAACTATGAAAAAAATTGTAAACAAACTCTTTCTTGATTTCGCTTCCTGGACAGACAATACAGCAATTTACTTAAGAAATTATGCAAAAATTGTAAGTAAGTAACAAAACCTTTCTTGATTTCTCCTCATGGATAAACAATAACAGACATTTCATTCAAGAAATTATAAAAAATGTAAATAAGTAACAAACTCTTTCTTGAATTCACCTCTTGGATACACAATACGGAAATTTCGTTCAAGAAGAAATTATGAAAAAATTGTAAGTAAGTAACAAATTCTTTCTTGAATTCGCCTCCTGGATACACAATACAGACATTTCATTCAAGAAATTATGACAAAACTCTACGTAAGTAACAAACTCTTCTAGAATTAGCCGTTTGAATTCACAACACAGAAATTTAATTGAGGAAACTATGAAAAAAAATTGTAAACAAACTCTTTCTTGATTTCGCTTCCTGGACAGACAATACATCAGTTTCACTTAAGAAATTATGAAAAATTGTAAGTAAGTAACAAAACCTTTCTTGATTTCTCCTCATGGATAAACAATAAAGACATTTCATTCAAAAAATTATAAAAAAAAATTGTAAATAAGTAACAAACTCCTTCTTGAATTCACCTCTTGGATACACAATACGGAAATTTCGTTCAAGAAATTATGAAAAA
Source organism: Artemia sinica (assembly GCA_027921565.1). Taxonomy (NCBI): domain Eukaryota; kingdom Metazoa; phylum Arthropoda; class Branchiopoda; order Anostraca; family Artemiidae; genus Artemia; species Artemia sinica. The sequence continues at coordinate 3,636,808 of CM051263.1, read as the reverse complement.
ATTGTAAGTAAGTAAGTAACAAACTCTTTCTAGAATTCGCCTCATGAATAGACAATACAGAAATTTCATTCAAGAAATTATGAAAAAATTTAAGTAAGTAACAACCTCTTTCCTGAATTCGCCTCTTGGATACACAATACAGAAATTTCATTCAAGAAATTTATGAAAAACATTGTAAGTGATTAAAAAACTCCTTCTTGAAATCACTTCTTGGATACACATTACAGAAATTTCAGTCAAGAAATTATTAAAAAAAATGTAAGTAAGTAACAAACTCTTTGTTGAATTAACCTCTTGTATACATAATACAGACATTTCATTCAAGAAATTATGATAAAAAATTGTAAAGAAACTCTTTCTTGAATTCGCTTCCTGGACACACAATACAGTGATTTCACTTAAGAAATTATGAAAAATTGAAAGTAAGTAACAAACTCTTTATTGATTTCACCTCTTGGATACACAATACAGATATTTCATTCAAGAAATTATGAAAAATTGCAAGTAAGTAAGTAACAAACTCTTTATTGTTTTCACCTCTTGGATACACAATACGGAAATTTCATTCAAGAAATTATGAAAAATTGTAAGCAAGTAACCAACTCTTTCTTGAAGTCAAGTATTGGATACACAATGCAGAAATTTCATTCAAGAAATTATGACAGAATTCTAAGTAAGTAACAAACTCTTTCTAGAATTAGCCGTTTGAATGCACAATACAGAAATTTAATTCAGGGAACTATGAAAAAAAAATGTAAACAAACTCTTTCTTGAATTCGCTTCTTGGACAGACAATACAGCAATTTCAATCAAGAAACTATGAAAAAATAGTAAGTAAGTAACAAACTCTTTCTAGATTTCTCCTCATGGATAAACAATATAGACATTTCATTCAAGAAATTATAAAAAAAAATTGTAAGTAAGTAACAAACTCTAGCTTTTTGACATGCAAAAAGCTAGATTCATTTAGGTTCACTTATAGTGACGCATAGAGTACGATTGGTACAGCCGCAAACAAATTTCATGTTGTTATAGATGGCAGCACACCTGCTCCGACACAACTTGTGTTGAATTTAGGTTAAACGGGTTATAGATGGCAGCAAACTCGCCCAGACACACAATCATAGTGAGAGAGACATGCAAAAAGTTAGGTTAATTTAGGTTCACTTAGAGTGGCGAACCACTCTAAGTGAACCTAAATTAATCTAACTTTTTGCATGTCTCTGACTATGATTGTTTGTCTGGGCGAGTGTGCTGTCATCTTTAACCCGTCTAACCTAAATTCAATGCAAGTTGTGTCTGAGCAGGTTTGCTGCCATCGATAACAACTTGAAATATGCTTGCGGCTGTACCAATCGTACTCTATGCGTCACCATAAGTGAACCTAAATGAATCTAGCTTTTTGCAGGTCTCTCTCACTAGGCTCCCCGAGGCGAATTCAAGAAAGAGTTTGTTACTTACTTAATTACAATTTTTTTTCATAGTTTCTTGAATGAAATTTCTGTTTTGTGTATTCAAGAGGTGAATTCAAAAAGAGTTTGTTAATAACTTACAATTTTTTTCATAATTTCATGAATGAAATTTCAGTATTGTGTATCCAAGAGGTGAATTCAAGAATGAGTTTGTTACTTACTTACAATTTTTTCATGATTTCATGATTGAAATTTCTGTATTGTGTAACCAAGAGGTGAATTCAAGAAGGAGTTTGTTACTTATTTACAATGTTTTTATAATTTCTTGAATGAAATTTCTGTATTGTGTGTCCAAGAGGTGAATTCAGGAAAGAGTTTGTTACTTACTTACAATTTTTTCATAATTTCTTGAATGAAATTTCTGTATTGTGTTTCCATGAGGCGAATTCAAGAAAGAATTTGTTACTTACTCACTTACAATTTTTTCATAATTTCTTGGATGAAATTTCCGTATTGTGTATCCAAGAGGTAAATTCAAGAAAGAGTTTATTACTTACTTGTATTTTCTTATAATTTCTTGAACGAAATGTCTGTATTATGTATCCATGAGGAGAAATCGAGAAAAAGTTTATTACTTACTTACAATTTTTTTTATAATTTTTTGAGTGAAATTTCTGTATTCTCTGTCCAGGAAGCGAATTCAAGAAAGAGTTTGTTTACATTTTTTTCATAATTTGCAGAATTAAATTTCTGTTTTGTGCATTCAAAAGGCGAATTCTAGAAAGAGTTCGTTACTTACTTAGAATTTTGTCATAATTTTTTAAATGAAATGTCCGTATTGTGTGTCTAGGAGGCGAATTAAAGAAAGAATTTGTTTCTTACTTACAATTTTTTCATAATTTCTTGAATGAAATTTCTGCATTGTGTATCCAAGAGGTGATTTCAAGAAAGTGTTTGTTACTTACTTACAATTTTTCGTAATTTCTTGAATGAAGTTTCCGTATTGTATCCACGAGGTGAAAACAATAAAGAGTTTGTTACTTACTTACTTGCGATTTTTTCATTATTTTTTGAATGAAATATGTGTATTGTGTATCCAAGAGGTGAAATCAATGAAGAGTGTGTTACTTACTTACAATTTTTTCATAATTTCTTGAGTGAAATTGCTGTATTGTGCGTCCAGGAAGTGAATTCAAGAAGGAGTTTGTTTACAATTTTTTCATGATTTCCTGAATTAATTGCTGTATTGTGCGTCCAGGAAGCAAATTCAAGAAAGAGTTTGTTTACAACTTTTTTTCATAATTTCTTGAATGATTCTTCTGTATTGTGCATCCAGGAGGAGAATTCAAGAAAGAATTTGTTGCTTACTTACAATTTTTCATAATTTCTTGAATGGAATTTCTGCATTGTGTATCAATAGTTGACTTCAAGAAAGATTTGGTTACCTACTTAAAATTTTTCATAATTTCTTGAATAAAATTTCCGTATTGTGCATCCAAGAGATGAAAACAATAGAGTCTGTTACTTACTTGCGATTTTTTCATTATTTCTTGAATGAAATGTCTGTATTATGTATCCGGGAGAATTCAAGAAAGAGTTTGTTACTTACTTACAACTTTTCATAATTTCTTGAGTGAAACTGCTGTACTGTGCGTCCAGGACGCGAATTCAAGAAAGAGTTTGTATACAATTTTTTCATAGTTTCCTGAATCGAATTTCTGTATTGTGCATCCAAACGGCAAATTCAAAAAGAGTTAGTTACTTACTTAGAATTTTGTCATTATTTCTTGAATGAGATGTCTGTATTGTGTATCCAGGAGGTGAATCCAAGAAAAAATATGTTACTTACTTACAATTTTCTCACAATTTCTTGAATGAAATTTCTGCATTGTGTTTCCAAGAGGTGATTTCACGAAAGAGTTTGTTACTTTCTTACAATTTTTCATAATTTCTTGAATGAAATTTCCGATTTGTTTATCCAAGGGGTGAAAAGTGTTTGTTACTTACTTGCAATTATTTCATAGTTTCTTGAATAAAATATCTGTATTGTGCCTCCAAAAGGTGAAATCAATAAAGAGTTTGTTACTTACTTACAATTTTTTCATAATTTCTTGAATGAAATTTCCGTATCGTGTATCCAAGAGGTGAATTCAAGAAAGAAATTGTTACTTACTTAGAATTTTTTGATAATTTCTTGAATGAAATTTCTGCATCGTGTATTCTAGAGGTGACTTCAAGACAGAGCTTGTTAGTTACTTATAACTTTTTCATTATTTCTTGAATGAAATTACCGTATTGTGCATACAAGAGGTGACTTCAATAAAGAGTTCGCTACTTATTTACAATTTTTTCATGATTTCTTGAATGAAATTTCCATATTGGGTATCCAAGAGGTGAATTCAAGAAAAAGATTGTCACTTACTTACAACTTCTTCATAATTTAATGAATGAATAAAATTATTCTAAAGAATAAAGACGGGTAAAGCTTAAAGATATTTATTGTTTAAACATATTAATAGATTTTTTGAAAAAAACAGATATTTACATAAAAATAGTACTTAGAGTTCACTCTTAAACATCCAGAAATGAGGATCCCATGATATAGAATAGTTTTTTACCGTGCTTTATGCATTTATTGCTATCAGGTATGTTCTTAGGTATCCACTGCTCGAAGAACCTAACCTCGTCTTCAGGACGGTGATAAGCCCCTTCAAATTTAGGACACTTAAATTCTTCTAGATTGAAAAGTGGAATCCTAGGGTCACACTTTTGAATTAAAACTTTATCTGTAGGTACATTACCCTTTACAAAGAATGCTTCAACCCCGGAAAAGCTGCAAATTTGACTGATTTCCTCCTGAACATTTCTCAGTTCCAGACCAATTTTATTAAGTAGTGTAATCACTCTATCGTAGAATCCCAGTTGGTTTATATGACGCAATATAGTACTTCACAAGCTTTTATCATACTCAAACACATTATAGTTCACTATCCGATGATAAAAGTCAATTTCTTCAAGTTCCATAGACAATAATAAAAATGCACATTCAAATATAATACCACAAGATGATTTTTTCAAACTGATAAATTCTGCGTCAAACAGTCCTATCATCTTTGAAGCTATTAATGTAGTATTTAAGTAGAGAAGTACTTCATCAAACTTTTATACCTTTGGTCGAGGTTGAATGGAGTTATGGCTAGGGGGATGAGTCTTAAAACCATCTGAATTCATTGTGGGGAGGAGTCATAAAACCCGTAGAATTCATTGCGGGGAGGATTCATAGAACTCTCGGTATCTATTGCATGCAAATGAACCCTCGAAATTACAATTTTTCATAATTTCTTGAATGAAATTTCTGTATTGTGCATCCAAGAGGTGAATTCAAGAAAGAGTTTGTTACTTACTTACAATTTTTTCATAATTTATTGAATGAAATTTCTGCATTGTGTATCCAAGAGGTGACTTCAAGAAAGAGTTTGTTACTTACATAAAATTTTTCATAATTTCTTGAATGAAATTTAAGTATTGTGTATCCAAGAGGTGAAAACAATAAAGAGTTTGTTACTTACTTACTTACGATTTTATCATAATTTCTTGAATGAAATATCTGTATTGTGTATCCAAGAGGTGAAATCAATATAGAGTTTGTTACTTACTTACATTTTTTTCATAATTTCTTGAGTTAAATTGCTGTATTGTGTGTCCAGGAAGCAAATTCAAGAAAGATTTTTTTTACAATTTTTTTCATGATTTCCCGAATTAATTGTTGTATTGTGCGTCCAGGAAGCGAATTCAAGAAAGAGTTTTCTTACAATTTTTTTTTTCATAATTTCCTGAATGAAATGTCTGTATTGTATACCCAGGAGGCGAGTTCAAGAAAGAATTTGCTACTTACTTGCAATTTTTTCATAATTTTTTTAATGGCATTTCTGGATTGTGTATCCAAGAGGTGACTTCAAGAAAGAGTTTGCTACCTACTTACAATTTTGCAAAATTTCTTGAGTAAAATTTCCGTATTGTGTATCCAAGAGGCAAAAACAATAAAGAGTCTGTTACTTACTTGCGATTTTCTCATAATTTCTTGAATGAAATGTCTGTATTGTGTATCCAGGAGAATTCAAGAAAGAGTTTGTTACTTACTTACAACTTTTCTCAATTTCTTGAGTGAAATTGCTGTATTGTGTGTCCAGGAAGCGAATTCAAGAAAGAGTTTGTGTACAATTTTTTTCATAATTTCCTGAATTAAATTCCTGTATGGTCCATCCAAACGGCAAATTCAAGAAAGAGTTTGTTACTTACTCAGAATTTTGTCATAATTTCTTGAATGAGATGTCTGTATTGTGTATCCAGTAGGTGAATCCAAGAAAGAATTTGTTACTTACTTAAAATTTTTTCATAATTTCTTGAATGAAATTTCTGCATTGTGTATCCAAGAGGTGACTTCAAGAAAGAGTTTGTTTCTTACTTACAATTTTTTCATAATTACTTGCATGAAATTTCCGTATTGTTTATCCAAGAGGTGAAAACAATAAAGAGTTTGTTACTTACTTTCGTTTTTTTAATAATTTCTTGAATGAAATATCTGTATTGTGTATCCAAGAGATGAAATCAATAAAGAGTTTTTTACTTACTTACAATTGTTTCATAATTTCTTGAATGAAATTTCCGTATTGTGTATCCAAGAGGTGAATTCAAGAAAGAGATTGGTACTTACTTAGAATTTTTTTGTAAATTCTTGAATGAAATTTCTGCATCATTTATTCAAGAGGTGACTTCAAGAAAGAGCTTGTTAGTTACATATATTTTTTTCATAAATTCTTGAATGAAACTACCGTATTGTGCATACAAGAGGTGAATTCAATAAAGAGCTTGCTACTTACTTACAATTTTTTCACTATTTCTTGAATGAAATGTCCATATTGTGTATCCAAGAGGTGAATTCAAGAAAGAGATTGTCAATTACTTACAATTTCTTCATAATTTAATGAATGCATAAAACTATTCTAAAGAATAAAGACGGGTTAAGCTTAAAGATATTTATTGCTTAAACATATTAATAGATCTTTTGAAAAAAAACACATATTTACATAAAAATAGTACTTAAAGTTGACTCTTAAACATCCAGAAATGAGGATCCCATGATATAGAATATTTGTTACCGTGCCTTATGCATTTATCGCTATCAGGTATGTCCTTAGGTATCCACTGCGCGAAGAACCTAACCCCGTCTTCAGGACGGTGATAAGCCCCTTCAAATTTAGGACACTTAAATTCTTCTAGATTGAAAAGTAGAATCCTAGGGTCACACTTTGAATTAAAACTTTATCTGTAGCTACATTACCCTTTAAGTAGAGTGCTTCAACCCCAAAAAAGCTGCAAATCTCACTGACTTCGTCCTGAACAGTTCTCAGTTCCTGACCACTTTTATTAAGTAGTGTAATCACTCTATTGTTGAATCCCAGTCTGTTTATATGACGTAATGTAGTACTTCACAAGCTTCTATCATACTCAAACATATTATAGTTCACTATATAATGATAACAGTCAATTTCTTCGAGTTCCATAGACAATAATAAAAATGCACGTTCAAATATAACACCACAAGATGATTTTTTCAAACCGATAAATTCTGCGTCATACAGTCCTATCATCTTGGAAGGTATTAATGTAGCATTTAAGTAGAGAAGTACTTCATCAAACATTATACCATTGCTCAAGGTTGAATGGAGTTATGGCTAGGGGGATGAGTCCTAAAACCATGTGAATTAATTGTGGGGAGGAGTCGTAAAACCCGTAGAATTCATTGCGGGGAGGATTCATAGAACTCTCGGTATCTATTGCATGCAAATGAACCCCGGATATTACAATTTTTGATAATTTCTTGAACGAAATTTCTGTATTGTGTATCCAAGAGGTGAATTCAAGAAAGAGTATGTTACTTACTTACAATTTTTTCATAATGACATATCCGACAATGAATGATGATAAAAAATTTATTCATTCTAAAACATAGATTTTGTCAATATTATCCGACGTATCCAACAAATGATATCGATAAAGAATGTTAATAAAGAATTTGTCCAATTTGATGCTTAAATTATGTCAGTGTTATCAAACGTATCAAGGTTGAATGGAGTTAGGGCTAGGGGGATGAGTCCTAAAACCATCTGAATTCATTGTAGAGAGGAGTCATAAAACCCGTAGAATTCATTGCGGGGAGGAGTCATAGAACTCTCGGTATCCATTGCATGCAAATGAAGCCCGGAAATTACAATTGTTTCATAATTTCTTGAATGAAACTTCTGTGTTGTGTATCAAAGAGGTGAATTCAAGAAAGAGTTTGTTACTTACTTACAATTTTTTCATAATGACATATCCGACAACGAATAATGATAAAGAATTTATTCATTCTAATACATAGATTTTGTCAATGTTATCCGACGTATCCGACAAATGATATCGATAAAGAATGTTAATAAAGAATTTGTTCAATTTGATGCTTAAATTATGTCAGTGTTATCAAACGTATGTGTCAAAAGACATTGATAAAGAATTTATTCACTCTGGTACTTAGATTTTGTGAATTTTATCTGATGTTTCCGACAAAAGAATTTGATATAGAATTTATTCACTATGATACTTAGATTTGGTCAGTGTTATCAAACGTATCTGTCAAAAGACATTGATAAAGAATTTATTCACTCTGATGCTTTGATTTTCTCAATCTTATCAATCATATTTGACAAAAGACAATGATAAAGAATTTATTCACTCTGACACTATCAAACGTATTTGTCAAATGATATTGATAAAGAAAGAATTTATTTATTCTGAAGCTTAGATTTTCTCAATTTTATCAGTTGTATCCGATAAAGATGCTGATAGAACAAATTTATTCACTTTGGTACTTAGATTTATCCGACATATGATGTATACAAATTCCTTTGCTTACATCTCCGATGTTTTAATAGATATTCTAAGCGTTTGATACGCTAGCATACTCTAAAAATAATGAACACATAACAATGTAACGTATCATATATTTTTAACGAAATAATGTCATGTGGAATATTAATACAAAAAATATGTTATGATACATTATTAATATCAATGATCAACTTCGGACATTTTGAATTCGTTCCATAAAATAGTTCACCATCTTCTCTCTTGATGTTGTATTTATTGTCTTCTCTTAGCTCGTAATCAGTAGAATAATCATTATTCCATTTCGAGTGATACACAATTTTTACTGGTGTGTCACCGACAGGTTCAATATGCGTTTCGTCTTTGTTTTTTTTTTTTTTCATTGACTGTTTGATCAATGGTAGTAACATTTGCTGGCACTTTGTTTTTTATCGATTCATCTTTATATTCCTTAGTGATATTTTCTACCTATGCCCTTTTTTTTTTCCGGCAATTTCACTGTCTATTACAGCATTATTTTTACACAGGTAACAGTTTAGGCATATAGATAAGATATGGTTTATGACATTAGTAGAAGAGTAGGCCTTTCTCTTTGCTTTCATTTGAATGCTAATACCCGAAAGCTGACGATATGGTTTAACACAGGGTAGCATGTTACCACAAGCACTAGTAAGAAGATGCCCCTCTTCATCAACTATTATTTTTATGTTGGCATTCTCTTGGAGTGCAATCATCTCCGAGGATCTCAATTTCATATATCCACCATCATAAGAGTTGAATTTTTTTGGTATTCCAAGGGAATTCGATTCCTTACTGTCATGACAATGCACGCATACGTTTCCGATAGTGCTACCACTTGTACTTATTTCATAGTTTAAATACTTCTCCTTGTCAGCATTCAATGCTACAATAACACTTTCATGTGAACACACTTTCTTAAAATGCTTCATCTTCACTTTTTAGAGATATCAGTTGTGTTTATCCATCCACTGCGTAAGAAATACTGATTTAATACATGCAATAAACTAGGTAGTGTCAATAACCGGTCCTAGAGTACCAGTGGGAAAGCCGCATCGTCTCTCTGAGCAAGCATAGAGTACGATTGGTATAGCCATAGGCATATTCCATGTCATTTTAAGATACGTAAAAAAAATTCAATTTAAAAAAGAGCTACTGCAAACATTATTTTTCTAATAGTAAAAGTCATGACTAACATATCTATAGCATTCTCATTTTGAGTTTCGAAAATATTAAATGTGAATTTCTTATATTTTAAGTATGTTTCACGTCATTCAAAGAGATGTAAAAAAAAGTTGCCAAAAATACCATGTTAAAAAAAAAATAATAAATAAATAAAACATCAAAAAAAAAGTATAACAAAATGGGGGGAGGGGGCAAAAAAGTTTGGGGGAATGGGCCCCTTGGAGGTTGGGGGTATGGGGAGGCTTCTGAGATTGAGGTCCTTGGTGGTTAGGGTCAATGGTGCTTACGGTCCTTGATGGTTCATAATTATAATCACCTCACTACTTGATTTCCAAGGATTTCTAAGGATTGTTCTGAATTTCTTCATTAAAATTCTTTTCTTGGCATCTACATCTCTATTAGTATCAACTTTTTAGTATACTATAATGTTAGAGCATATTTTATATTGACAACACTGTTCAAACGGTACTTGTGTATTATATAGAACATATCCGAGAGGTAAAGCTAGGTCAGCTCACAAGGTCATCTTGTCATCTTTAACCATTTTCATAGATTGATTCTATTCCAAATTTATAATAAATTGCCTGAGTTAACAACCCCTCCGGGCTTACCTTAACTGGTAATTAGTTTAACCCTTTTTTAGCATCTTCATACAATCCAATCACCAATTAAGATCATTCTCTCACCCCTATTATTCAATCACCAATTAAGATCATTCATACAGTCCAATTCACAAATGCTATACCTTTTTTCGCCCCCTATTTTTTTCAATCACCAATTAAGATCATTCATACAGTCCAACTCGCAAATGCTATGATAATTCAAGAATAATGTATATTTACATACCATCACGATTTTTTTAGAGTTCTCCATTGGAAAATGAATAAATTTAACTATAAAAGGGTTATTTCAAGTTCTTTTTTCCAACTAATCCAGAAAGAGTAATTTCATCTTTATTTGTGGTGAAAAAACATGACTCTATGCCCTCCAGGTGAAAACCGGTATTTTTAAAAAGAGACCACCTTTGAATATGCAACATGAGGAAGTCGAGTTTTGACTATTGAACCTAGAAAAAACATTTTCTAGTAATAGATGAATGACCGTGGTAAGCCATATTATGCAATCACCCGTGATATTGCACTGTATATTCTTGTATAATTCCTTGTGCTCGTCAAATTGCACTGTATATTCTTGTGTAATTCCTTGTGTAATTCGTGCCTTTATATAGATCACTACTCCCGATCTATTAAATGAATTACCTTTTAAAGCATTCTGGAGGGACAACCAATCATATTTGCATTGTGCAAAGTAGGCCTAAATTTTTGGGTTCAACGATGTATGACCAAAATTTTAGCTCAAGCTCTTTTTTGTCATTCTAAATCATACATTTGAAAAAGATTATTAACAGCTAAATTACAACTTAATTCTTCCTCAAGTATTTCAAACCAAAACAACTGTCAAAAGTCCGCATTATTTTCGATAACAGGGCAAGATCGACTAGGTGCGGGCCCCGATTGGAATTTTTGTGCGGGGTCCCCTCTAAATATAAAATTTTTATCTGTCTCACAATATATATTTCAAGAGATCTATTGGGTTACGACTGATCTAATAATTTAAAAGATGTGAAAGGTGTTCTTTCAAATCTCCATGTATGTCTAAAAAATACACTTGGCCATGTAAAAATGGTTCAAAATCACCCTGAGGGGTCTGCGATGGATGTGCCGCTAAATTGATTCTGTGATAAATTTGTCTAGCTTTTTTGAAGCTGAAAACATTATGACTATTTTTGGTTCGATCATTTTTTTACTTTGAATGAAGCTAAAGCAAAACATGAGGTCAGTTTCTTATTTGTTTGCTGAACTCTTTAGAGATCAAGTGGTGTCCTATAACAGGCCAAACAAATTCATTGGAAATTGTTGATGTAGGAATGCAATTCGATGAAGCAGGCAGCAGCCCCAAGTAAATCATCTTTGTTGGCTACTTTTCCTGTGGGATAATGGAGGACACCACAGTGAATACATACAGAGTTCAAGGGTCCCAATGACTTGTAAATAACCCTTGCGTTGTTTACGGCATCTTTGTTGATTTCTACTGGGTTTTATGCCACAATTTGTTGGTATCGAAGATCGTGATGGTGCTGTTCTTCTAACATAATATTTTTTTCGGTACTTGTGTACATAATGGTGCACACTCGAAATGTGAAGTTAGGACAATCCTAATGAAATTTACTAAATATAATGAAAATTAATACCTGAGAAACAAATTTGGGCTATATTTTTGTGCATTAGGGCGGGGGGAGTAAAGTATATCGGGTCTGCATACACAATGTGTTAGCTACAATTATTCTGCATATTATGAAGTAAGAATTGCTTTCTAAGTGCATGCTGTCTAAATAATTTACCCCCACCCCATCCCCTAATGTGCAAGTATATAACCAAAACTATATAAGTCCAATGTATTCTGTCACCCGTCACTTGTTTTCCACTGAGCATAAGATAATTGTCTCTTAATACAGAGAGATAGAACTGATTTGTTCTCGAGTGTGCACCATTATGTAAAAGTTTCTTTTTTTTCTTCTGCACTTTCATTTTTGACTCGTTCTGATTCTCACTGTCCTTTAACAGCACAATTCTTTGTTCTTCAGTGTCACTTTTGATACTTACTTTACTGTGTCTGCTAAGCCTACAATTCTTTTTTCTTCAATTTCATCTTTCGCAAGTTCTGATTCCTGCTGTTGCTTGCAGTTCTTGCTGCTGATTATCTTCTTACCGCATACTTCTTTGCTCTCTCGGTCGTATATCTTCCAACCACACATTTCTCTGTTCTTCATTTTCATTTGTTCTGATCCTCATTGTCCCTTATCTTGTAACCACATGTGTTTTTGTTCTCACTTTTGTTTTTGAGTCGTTGTGATTCTCGCTGCCACCCATCTTTTAACTGCATATTTCTACATTCTTCAATTTCGTTTTCCACTTGTTCTAATTTTTGGTTTCACCAATATTTAAGCTACATATCTCTTTGATCTTTGTTTCCTTTATCATTACTTCAGACTTTTTTTTCAGTGCCTTTTTCCTTAGTTACTTGGATTTGTCTTGTCACTTTTGATGGTCAAGGTTGTTCATTATCACTTGTTGAACATTTACATTTCTCAGGTCGTTCTCTTGATCTTGTCAAATGCGATGGTCCAGCTTGTTTATTTTGAGCTAACGGTTTTCTCCTCTTCTGTTTTTTTTTTGTGCTCATTAGTAACTAAGATTAATTTACTTTTATATCCTCTACATATTATGAAACTACTGAAAATGTCTTATGATATTCACATCACTAAATATGGGAATATGATTGTACATATTTCTAAATTTTTGTTCTGCAAATGCATCTAAAATGGTTTGAAATCTATTTTTCTTGTGTTTTCACGTTTAATCTACATAATTGCTAAACTATTTAGTCTATCCTGATTATTGTTGATATCAGACAGGTTTTTTTTATTGGTTTTAGCCTGGAAAATGACCTCTCTCCAGAAGCAGCGCTTACTGGAATTGTTAAGAACATTTCACAATTTCCAAAATCAGTTGTTCATTTTGATGGCGGAGCTGGGCTCTTTCAAACGTAGGGCCCGATTGGGCCGAATCGCCCTTTTTCTGGTTTCATATTATTTCACTTTTAGAAAAAGTGAAACAATGTGCACTGTAAACCTGATCCTTTTACGCGCTAGCGCTGCCTAAGTAAAGAACGATATGGCCAAAATATGTTTTTTTTTTTCTTCGACAGGCACTTCGTATCAAAGAAACTTCGAAACTTCGAAACAAAGAAACTTGTCGTAGAAACTTCGAAAAAGGCTCATTCGATTGGAAATTGGGTGGCTAGTGCCCTTTTTAATAGTCGAAAGTGATTGGAGGGCAACTAGCCCCCCCCCCTTCAACGCCCATCATTCCCCAAACACATCCAATCAAAATTTTGAGACAGCCAATTTGTTCAATGTAGTTAATTTCCAGATAGAAAATATATTTTTGAGGAGGACACTCCCCCACAACCCTCGGGGCAAGGGTTTTAAGTTATGCCCTGAGGGCATATAAGAACAATGTTGGCACAAAGTACCATATATTTTTTTTTTACTTTAGAGCAGGGCATTTCATATGGAAGGGGTCGTCGTAGAGACTTCAAAAGGGGCTCATTCGATTTGAAATCGAGACTTCTAGGGCCCTTTTTAATAGTCGAAAGTGATTGGAGGGCAACTAGCCCCCCCCCCCCCCAACGCCCATCATTTCTCAAACACATCCAATCAAAATTTTGAGACAGCCATTTTTGTTCAGTTTAGTTAATTTCCAGATATAAAATGTGTTTTTGAGGAGGACACCCCCCCACAACCCTCAGAGCAAGGGTTTTAAGTTATGCCCTGGGGGCATATAAGGTTTTTATAGAAGGGGCTGTCTTGTCGTAGAAACTTCAAAACTGGCTCATTCAATTGGAAATTCAAAGGGCTAGTACCCTTTTTAATAGTCGAAAGTGATTTGAGGGCAACTAGCCCCCCCCCCCCCCCCCCACGCCCATCATTCCCCCAAACACATCGAATCAAAATTTTGAGATAACCATTTTTTTCAGCGTAGTTGATTCCAAGATAGAAAATATGTTTTTGAAAAGGACACTCCCCCACAACCCTCAGGGGAAGGGTTTTAAGTTATGCCCTGGGGGCATATACGGTTTTTATATAAGGTGTTGTCGTAGAAACTTCAAAAAAAGGCTCATTCGATTGGAAATTCAAAGGTCTAGTGCCCTTTTTAATGGTTAAAAGTGGCTGGAGGGCAAATACCCCCCCCCCCTGCCACGCCCATCATTTCCCCAAACACATCCAATCCAAATTTTGAGATAGCCATTTTGTTCAGACTAGTTGATTACCAAATAGAAAATATGTTTTTGAGGACGTCACTCCCCCAGAGCCCTCAGGGCAAGGGTTTTAAGTTATGCCCTGGGGTCATATAAGGTTTTTAAAAGAAGGTATTGTCGTAGAAACTTTAAAAAAAGCTCATTCGATTGGAAATTCAAAGGACTAGTGCCCTTTTTAATAGTCAAAAGTGATTGGAGGGCAACTAGCCCCCCCACGCCCACGTTACCCCAAACACAACCAAAAAAAATTGAGATAGCCATTTTGTTCAGCGTAGTTGATTTCAAGATATAAAATATATTTTTGAGGAGGACACTCCCCCATAATCCTCAAGGCAAGGGTTTTCAAGTTATACCCTGAGGGCATATAAGAACAATTTTGGCACAATGTACATGTATGTTTTTTTTTCCTGTAGAGCAGGGCACTTCATATGGAAGGGGTCATCATAGAAACTTCAAAAGGGGCTCATTCGATTGGAAATTGAGAGTTCTAGTGCCCTTTTTAATATTCGAAAGTAATTGGAGGGCAAATAGCCCCCCCCCCGCGCGCCCAAATTCCCCCAAACACATCCAATCAAAATTTTGAGATGGCCATTTTGTTCAGCGGTAGTTGATTTCCAGATAGAAAATATTTTTTTAAACATATTTAAAACACTATTAAAAAGGGCTAGTGCCTTTTTAATAGTTGAAAGTGATTGGATAGTGACTAACGCCCCTCTCCACCACCATTTTCCCAAACACATCGAATCAAAATTTTGAGATATCCATTTTGTTCAACGTAGTTGAAAGTTTTGGAAATTAGGTCTTTTAGGATGATAATCCCCTCAGAGCCCTCATTGCAAGGGTTGTAAGTTATGCCCTGGGGGCATATACGGGTTATATAGAAAGTTGTTGTATATGATTTATAGAATAGATTTTAGTCTTCCTCAAATCCAATTTTATGTACAAGATATTCTACCTATTCATGAGGTAGAAACTTTGCGAGTCGCTGGCTGGACGCTGGTCTTATTCATTATTCATCAAGAGAAGTAGAAATCAGGTAAAAACGAAATGGCTGTGTATTTTCATAATCCTGCCCCTCTCACGTCCACCATTTTCCAAAACACATCCAATCAAAAGTTTGCAGGCCAAACTATGAAATATTAAAAAACGAAAAGATTTAAAGTGTTATTTTTTTCCCCCCGAAAAGACTTAGTCAATATAAAACCACGAACAGAAATTAATTTAAGAAATATTTTCCTCGAAATAAGTTTTTTCAAATAAAAGTAAAGAACTCCATTAAACAAAAAATTAGCAAAAATAAAATCAAATAATCTACCAAGCGTGAAACTACCACAAATCAGCATCGATAAATAAATGAAGCCCAAAACGAACAGAAATTACAATAATCAACCGAGTCAAACTCAAAACGAGCAGAAATTAACATAAGTTGGGCACAAAACCCCTGGGCCTTCCCAAGGCCAGAACAAAATTTGCACTTTACCGAAAAAATACAAATGAATGTGCATTGTCAGTTTAATATATATATATATATATATATATATATATATATATATATATATATATATATATATATATATATATATATATATATATATATATATATATATATATATATATATATATATATATATATATATATATATATATATATATATATATATATATATATATATATATATATATATATATATATATATATATATATATATATATATATATTATATATATATATATATATATATATATATATATATATATATATATATATATATATATATATATATATATATATATATATATATATATATATATATATATATATATATACTGATATTTAGTAATCAAAATGTTTATATTATTTGATTTATTAAAGTTATTAAAGTAAAAACATTTATATTTTTTTCAGTAAAGTGCAAATTTTGTTCTGGCCTTGGGAATGCATAGGGTTTTTCACCCAACTTATGTTAATCTCTGCTCGTTTTGAGTTTGACTCGGTTAATTATTGTAATTTATGTTCGTTTTGGGCTTCCTTTATTTATCGATGCTGATTTGTGGTAGTTTCACGCTTGGTAGATTATTTGATTCTATTTTTGCTAATTTTTTGTTAAATGGAGTTCTTTAATTTTCTTTGAAAAACTTATTGTGTGGAAAAAGTTTTTTAAATTATTACAATATAAAAGTCACATTCATCGTATTCATAAAGAATGATTATTTTCCTGTTTAGCTTCGATGTCTGATAAGCCATCAATACGTTTGTTACGCTTTTCTCTACACATTCCTTCATCAATAACAGCAATTTTGGCTTATTCTTCTGTAAGTGCCCTCATCAAACAGTTCGTGGTAACGAACTGTAAGTAAGGAGCGACCCGGCTTGATAGTAACCGAAACTCCAAAAAACGGAATTTTGATACCCATAGATAGCCTACATCAATAGAATAAAATTTTTATCATGATTTCAAATATATAAGTTTATTAAGTTTAGTTTTACCCATCAAAAGTTACGTGCCTGAGAAAATTTGCCTTATTTTCGAAAAAGGGGAAAACACCCCCAAAAAGTCATAGAACTTTAATGAAAATCACAGCATCGGATTCAACGTATCAGAAAACCCCGCTGGGGAAGTTTCAAGCTCCTGTCTGAAAAAAAATGTAGAATTTTGTGTTTACGTCAGAAGAAAGATCACGGATGCGTGTTTATTTGTTTGTTTTGTTTGTTTTTTTTTGTTTTTTTTTTTCTTTTATTTTCCCAGGGGTGATCGTATCGATCCAGTAGTCCTAGAACATCGTAAGAGGGCTCCTTTGAACGGAAATTAAAAGTTCTAGTGCCCTTTTTGAGTGACCAAAAAAAATGGAGGGCAACTTGGCCATCTTCCACACTCATTTTTTCCCGAAGTCACCCAATCAAAATTTTGAGATAGCCATTTGGTTCAGCATAGTTGATTTCCAAATACAAAATATGTTTTTGAGAAGGACACTCCCCTACAACCCTCAGGGCAAGGGTTTTAAGTTATGCCCTGGGGGTATAGAAGGTTTTTATATAACGTGTTGTCGTAGAAAACTTCAAAAAAGGTTCATTCGATTGGAAATTCAAAGGGCTAGTGCCCTTTTTAATAGTCGAAAGTGATTGGAGGGCAACTAGCCCCCCCCCCCCCCCCCACGTCCATCATTTCCCCAAACACATCCAATCAAAATTTTGATATAGCCATTTTGTTCAACCTAGTTGATTACCAGATAGAAAATATGTTTTTGAGGAGGACATTCCCCAACAGCCCTCAGGGCAAGGGTTTTTAAGTTATGCCCTGGGGTCATATAAGGTTTTTAAAGAAGGCGTTGTCGTAGAAACTTCAAAAAAAGCTCATTCGGTTGGAAATTCAAAGGACTAGTGCTCTTTTTAATAGTCGAAAGTGATTAGAGGGCAACTAGCCAAGGGCGGATCCAGGATTTTTTTTCGGGGGGGGGGGGGGGGTTACTAATTTTTGACTTTTTCGGGGGGGGGGGGGGGGGGGGGGGGGGGGGGGGGGGGGGGGGGGGGGGGTTACTAATTTTTGACTCAGTTTTCGACTAATTTTATAACGATTTTTACCTCGGTTTTACTAATTTTCGACTTATTTTCAACTCGGTCAAAAATTTCGGAGGGGGGGGGGGGTTCAAACCGGGTAACCCCCCCCCCCTGGATACGGCCTTGCAACTAGCCTCCCCACGCCCATCATTCCCCCAAGTACATCCAATAAAAATTTGAGATAGCCATTTTGTTCAGCGTAGTTGATTTCAAGATATAAAATTTATTTTTGAGGAGGACACTCCCCCACAATCCTCGAGGCAAGGGTTTTAAGTTATGCCCAGAGGACATACAAGAAAAATGTTGGAACAATGTACTATGTATTTTTTCCCTTTAGAGCAGGGCACTTCATATAGAAGGGGTCGTCATTGAAACTTCAAAAGGGGCTTATTCGATTGGAAATTGAGAGTTCTAGTGCCCTTTTTAATATTCGAAAGTGATTGTAGGGCAACTAGCCCCCCCCCACGCCCATCATTCCCCCAAACACATCCAATCAAAATTTTGAGAAGGCCATTTTGTTCAGCGTAGTTGACTTCCAGATAGAATTTTTTTTTTTAATATTTAAAACACTATTAAAAAGGGCTAGTGCCTTTTTAATAGTTGAAAATGATTGGCTAGCGACTAACGCCCCTCTCACGCCCACCATTTTCCCAAACACATCCAATCAAAATTTTGAGATATCTATTTTGTTCAACGTAGTTGAAAGTTCTGGAAATGAGGTCTTTTAGGTTGATAACCCCCTCAGAGCCCTCAATGCAAGGGTTGTAAGTTATGCCCTGGGGGCATATAAGCTTTATATAAAAAGTATATGATTTATAGAATAGATTTTAGTCTTCCTTAAATCCAATTTTTATTACAAGATATTCCACCTATTCATGAGGTAGAAACTTTGCGTCTCGCTGGCTGGACGCTGGTCCTCCTCATTATTCATCAAAAGAAGTAGAAATCAGGTAAAAACGGAATGGCTGTGGAATTTCAGAATCCTGCCCCTCTCACGCGCAGCATTTTCCATAACACATCCAATCAAAATTTTGCAGGCCAAACTACAAAGTCTTAAAAAACGAAAAGGTTTAAAGAATGTTTTCTTTTTCCCTGAAAAGACTATGTCAATATAAACCGGGAAGAAATTAATTTAAAAAACTTTTTCCTCGAAATAAGTTTTTCAAAGAAAAGTAAAGAACTCCATTAAACAAAAAACTAGCAAAAATAAAATTAAATAATCTACCAAGCGTGAAACTACCACAAATCAGCATCGATAAATAAATGAAGCCCAAAACGAACAGAAATTACAATTATCAAACGAGTCAAACTCAAAACGAGCAGAAATTAATATAAGTTGGGCGCAAAACCCCTAGGCCTTCCCAAGGCCAGAACAGAATTTGCACTTTACTGAAAAATTACAAATGAATCTGCATTGTCTGTTTAATATACATATACTGATATTTAGTAGTCAAAATGTTTATATTATTTGATTTATTAAAGTTATAAAAAGTAAAAATTTATATTTTTTCAGTAAAGTGCAAATTTTGTTCTGGCCTTGGGAAGGCATAGGGGTTTTGCGCCCAACTTATGTTAATTTCTGCTCGTTTTGAGTTTGACCCCAAATCAAGGGTTGTAAGTTATGCCCTGGGGGCATATAAGGTTTATATAGAAAGTTGTTGTATATGATTTATAGAATAGATTTTAGTCTTCTTCAAATCCAATTTTTATTTACAAGATATTCTACCTATTCATGAGGTAGAAACTTTGCGAGTCGCTGGCTGGACGCTGGTCTTCTTCATTATTCGTCAAGAGAAGTAGAAATCAGGTAAAAACGAAATGGCTGTGGAATTTTAGAATCCTGCCCCTCTCACGCCCACCATTTTCCAAAACACATCCAATCCATATTTTGCAGGCCAAACTATAAAGTCTCAAAAAACGAAAAGATTTAAAGTATTATTTTCTTTTTCCCTGAAAAGACTATGTCAATGTAAAACGAACAGAAATTAATTTAAAAAACTTTGTCCACGAAATAAGTTTTTCAAAGAAAAGTAAAGAACTCCATTAAACAAAAAATTAGCAAAAACAAAATCAAAATCTACCAAGCGTGAAACTACCACGAATCAGCATCGATAAATAAATGAAGCCCAAAACGAACAGAAATTACAATAATCAACCAGTCAAACTCAAAACGAGCAGAAATTAACATAAGTTGGGCGCAAAACCCCTAGGCCTTCCCAAGGCCAGAACAAAATTTGCACTTTACTGAAAAAATACATATGAATGTGCATTGTCAGTTTAATATACATATACTGATATTTAGTAGTCAAAATGATTATATTATTTGATTCATTTCGTTACATGGCGTTCGAACGACGGCGTAACAACAGCCCAGATCGACCACATCTTAGTCAGCAGAAGATGGAGGAGCTCCTGCACAGATGCCCGGGTATACAGAGGAGCAGACACAGGATCTTTAAATGGATCCGACCACTATCTCCTCACTTGCAAAGTCCGTCACCGCCTTAGTAGGCAGAAGCGACAGAAGGCAGGGAAGCGCTTCGATGTTTCGAAACTAAGATGCCCGGAAATCAAAGCCGACTTTGAGTTAAAGCTAAGCAACCGGTTCGATGCCTTGAATCGTCTCTCACTCGACGATGAAGAATGGGCGCAGATAAAAATTGCGACACAGGACGTAGCTGAGGAGGTGCTTGGCCACACAAAACGAAAACAGCGAGCCTGGATCTCTGACCACACCATAGAACTAGTTGAGAAGAAGCGACCCCTCGTGGGAGGTGCAAAAGAACCCTTAAAAGTAGCCCGCAAAGCAGTTAAACAGTCACTGAAACAGGACAGAGAACAGTACTGGTCAAATCTGGCGAATGAGTTGGAACAAGCGTCCAGGAGCCACAACAGCAGGAAAATGTTCAAACTACTGAAAGAAGCGACTGGAAAAGCTCCTGTAACGGTTGACACACTGAAAGATAAGTCCGGAGAACTCATCCGAACAGAAGAAGGACGCATGGAACGCTGGCGAGAGCATTTTTCTGAGCTACTGAACCCTGTCCAACCCCCGTGCGATCTACCTGCCTTCTCGAGTGCTGCTAGAGAGCCCTACGCAGTAAACATCGATCCGCCAAGTATTGAGGACGTACAGAAAGCGCTGAAGTGCATGAAAAACAATAAAACTCCTGGAGAGGATGGGATCCCTTCTGAAATGTTCAAGTCCTCACCAACTCTACTATGCCGCCTAACCGACCTTTTTGTCCAGGTGTGGACGACAAAGACCTTCCCAAAAGACTGGAAAGTATCAGTCCTCGTTCCGCTATACAAAAAAGGAGATAAGGCCATTTGCGGAAACTATAGAGGTATCTCCCTGATCGACCATGCCATGAAGATCTTCTGCGTCATTCTTTTGAATCGATTCAAAGACGCACGTGACAAGTTAACCCGTCCTGAACAAGCAGGCTTCAGACCAGGCAGAGGCTGTCCAGAACAGATATTGACGATTCGCCTCATCCTTCAGCAGTACAGCAGGTTTCATCTACCCCTTCTCATCGCCTTTATTGACTTTGCAGCTGCCTTCGACTCTCTCATCAGAGAGGAGTTATGGAGAATTATGGCTGAAGACGGTGCGCCACAGGAGATCATTGAGATACTCCGAAGTGCATATAAGGACACTGAGACTTGCGTCCGTGTTTCCGGCAGTGACACCCCTAAGTTTCCAGTGGAGTTTGGGGTAAAGCAGGGATGCCCCCTTTCGCCTATATTATTCAACTACGCGATAGACTGGATCATGTATAATGCAATGAGAAACCACAGCGGAATAGTCTTCGGACAAATAGCTGGTTTCCTCCAGCCCCTGACAGATCTGGACTTCGCAGACGACGTTTGTTGAGCTGGAAACTACCGCCGACAGCTTACAAGGCATGATCGACGATACCTATGAGGTCTCAAAGCGCATCGGACTGGCCATCAGCGGCGCAAAGACTAAAGTATTGGCTCTCAACCAACCTGCTCCTTGCCAAGTTACCCTCGACGGTGAGCCAATAGAAAGCGTTGAGGAATTCAAGTATCTTGGCTCTATCATAACACCAGATGGCGGAGCTGAAAGGGATATCTCTGCCCGCATAGCAAAAGCCTGGGGAGTGTTTACTAGTCTGAAAAAAGTATTATGGACCAGACGGGAGATCTCAACCAAAACAAAAGTTAGAATCTATGGTGCAACTGTTCGAGCAGTACTACTGTATGCTTGCGAGACATGGCCGATCAAGACTGAAGATGCGAGAACTTTGGATGTGTTCGACCACCGCTGCCTTCGTTACATCCTCCGCATTAAGAGATGGGACAGGATTTCCAATAGTGAAGTAAGGAGTCGCTGTGGCCAATCAGAAGAGCTATCGCTTATCATTAAAAGACGTCGCCTGAAACTCCTCGGCCACACATTGCGCCGTCCCGAAGGCACGATATGTCGAGACGTCCTTGTCTGCGAACCAGCCCCCTCCTGGAAACGTAAACCAGGAGGACAAAGAAGAACCTGTGGCAAACATTCAGGAGGACCTGGAACCGTGGGGAGGATTCAGGAGACACGGTCGGAGATGGGACAAATACTGGCTGAAGATCACCGGAGAAGCGCAGCCGACAGGTCCAAGTGGTCGTCGGAAGTAGGTGCCGGGCAGGACAGTTCATCGTCTGGTTCCCGCCGAAAGTAAAAAAAGTAAGTAAGTATTATTTGATTTATTAAAGTTATAAAAGTAAAAACATTTATATTTTTTATGGCATAGGTGTTTATATTTATATTTAATTTTATTTTATATTTAAGGCATAGTGGTTTTGCGCCCAACTTATGTTAATTTCTGCTCGTTTTGAGTTTGACTCGGTTGATAATTGTAATTTCTGTTCGTTTTCGGCTTCATTTATTTATCGATGCTGATTTGTGGTAGTTTCACGCTTGGTAGATTATTTGATTTTATTTTTGCTAGTTTTTTGTTAAACGGAGTTCTTTATTTTTCTTTGAAAAACTTATTTTGTGGAAAAAGTTTTTTTTAAATTATTACAATATAAAAGTCACACTTATCGTATTCATAAGAATGCTTATTTTCCTGTTTATTCGATGTATCGTATTCATAAAGAATGCTTATTTTTCCTGTTTAGCTTCGATGTCTGATGAGCCATCAATAGGAGTTTGTTACGCTTTTCTCTACACATATGTTTCTTGTATTTCAATCCTCCATCAATAACAGCAATATTGGCTTCTTCTTCTGTAATTGCCCTCATCAAACAGTTCGTGGTAACGAACTGTAAGTAAGGAGCGACCCGGCTCGATAGTAACCGAAACTCCAAAAACTGGAATTTTTATACCCATAGATACATCAAGAGAATCAAATTTTTATGCTGATTTCAAACATATAAGTTTCATTAAGTTTAGTTTTACCCATCAATAATTACGTGCCTGAGAAAATTTGCCTTATTTCGAAAAAAGGGGGGAAACACCCCCAAAAAGTCATAGAATGATAATCACACCATCGGATTCAGGGTATCAGAAAACCCTGCCGCAGAAGTTACAAGCTCCTATCTGAAAAAATGTGGAATTTTGTATTTTACGTCAGAAGAAAGATCACGGACGCGTCTTTATTTGTTTGTTTGTTTTGTTTTTTTTTATTTTCCCAGGGGTGATCTTATCGATCCAGTAGCCCTAGAATATCGTAAGAGGGCTCATTTGAACGGAAATTAAAAGTTCTAGTGACCAAAAAAATTGGAGGGCAACTTGGCCCCTCCCACGCTCATTTTTTCCCAAAGTCACCCAATCAAAATTTTGAGATAGCCATTTTGTTCAGCATAGTCGAAAATCTAATAAAAATGTCTTTGAGGATGACTTAATCCCCACAGTTCCCGGGGGAAGGGCTTGAAGTTATGAAGTTTGCCCATTGTTTACATATAGTATTGGTTAATGGGTAGTATAAAGGTGTTTCAGGAGGGATTTTTTCTGATGGAAGGGGGGGGGGGTGTCGTCGGAGGGGGTTACGGGGGAGGATCCTTCCATGGAGGATGTTTCCTTGGGGGAATGGACATTTCTATGAAAGGGGCACCGATTTCCCAGCATTATTTGAAAAACGATAAGAAATTAAATAAATAAATAAAATATAGTTTTTTTCAACTGAAAGTAAGGAGCAACATTAAAACTTAAAACAAGCAGAAATATTACCTATATGAGGGGGTTCACCTCCTAATCAATACCTCGCCCTTTTCGCTAAAGTTTTTTTTTAGTACTTTCAAAAGAGCTATCTATTCTAATTAACCGGCCTTTCGGATTCAGGGGTTTGTGATTCGAACAAAATTCGAACTTTAGCGTAAAAAGCAAGGTATTGACTAGGGAGCAAACTCCTTAATATACGTAATAAAACATACGAATATAGAAGTTCTTTACGTAAGTTAATTCGTAAGTTATGTCAGAACAAAATTTCGAGAAAGCTATTTAGCCAAAAAAATAAAATTAATATGCAAATTTCGTTTTAATTATTCAATAATAGTGATAAATCAAGTCATAAATATAGTGATAAATCACTAGGGGTGGCAACCCTGAACGTTACTAGCAAAGATATTTAAACCTGGGAAGATCTGTCTCTGGCCCGAAAACACGTCATGGAAAATCGAGAGGCATGCTACCTAGTGATCTATTCCCTGCATGAGTTCTGCAGGTATTTCCAGCTTTGACATTAACGCTACCTATAAAATAAATGTAGCGCTTGTTAAATTTCAGTAGATGGAAAAAAGACATCGTCATCGAGAATGTCAACAGAGTGAAATTTTATATCGATACCGCTACCTTTCATCGCTACCAACCAATCATCAGAGTCATTTTCACTTCGACAATTGCATTAGTTATGCGAAAAAGAAAGAAGTCGTTGATCTTCAGTAGCTATTAAGGATTTTTGGGTGCGACAAGGTCCGAACAGCTGTAGTAGGGAAATGTCTATTTTAACCTACGATGACCTACATGGTTTAAAGCTGAAAATAATATTGTTCAATTCACATGGAAAACGTGTCATCACCTCCGCAAGGTTTTCCACATCGCGTAATTGCACCTTAAGTTCAGACGCATAGGATTTTCCTTAAAGATCATGTGGGAAAATTTGGCCTTAGAAATGACTGGAGGCCATATTAAAGATGGGTTGATTCTTCGTCTTCATTTCAAAGTTTTCACCGGCGAAACTTTTTTCTGGGTTTTTGAAACCTAACTGTGGATAAATTTTAATTCCAATTTTTTACGGGTGATTTCGGGTTACATTGAATCAAATTTAAAATTACCATATTTAGCTCCGTTTCTTTTAAGTTTATCTGAAATTTTTCAATTCAAATATCAATTCGCTTAATTTTTATTCAAATTTTTTTAAATTCTAATCTCAAGTTCGTAATTTTAGCTCATTTTTCATTACCCAAAGTCACCTTTTCATCTTCACTTATTCCTAGCCTTAGTGACTTAGTCTTCCTAACATAATTTTTAAACCAATTCTAGCACCCTGAACTCGCAAAACCTCTAAAACGTCATTCATTTTGCTCACACTTTCATCTAGGATGCTTAAATCATCAGCATAATCCAAGTGCAGGAGACTTTTTCCTCTTCATTTGATTCCGTGGTCTCCCATTGCCTTTCCTGTGCTCCTTAAAACAAAGTCCATCAAAATAAGCCATACAAAGGGGATAGAACACAACCCTGCTTAACTCCTGATTTAATACAAAACCAGCTGCTAACCTCATTTCCTACCTTAACCGCAGCAGTGTTATTCTAGTACATAGCACTGATCACTTTAATGTATTTGTTTGGTATACCATACAAGGATAAAACCTCTAAAAAGCTCTTCTATCAACATAATCGAACGCTTGCTCATAATCTATAAAACTGAGGACCAAGGTGTTTGAAAACTCAGGCACTTCTCAATTATTAGCCTAAGAGTGAAAATTTGGTTGAAACATCCTCTACCTTTTCTAAAACCGCACTGCTCTTCTCTTAAAACTTTGTCTACGGCATCTCTCAGTCTAAAAAGTATCATATTACTAAGTAATTTACTACCTACAGAGACCAGACTAATGCCTCGGTAATTACCACACTCACTTTTATCACCTTTCTTATAAAGTGGCTTAATTAAGGTTTTCCTAAAATCGTTAGGTACTTCCCCTTTTTAAAAAATCATATTCATAATCTGCAGTAACTTATTTCTAACCTCAGAGCCACCATATTTAAGAAACTCATTTACCACCCTATCAGCACCTGGAGCCTTATTATTCTTTAATCCTTTTAGTACTGTTGCTAATTCCTCCTCACAAAACAAATCTTCCTTCACATCCAAGGTATCACAAACTTTTTCGTTTTCCTCTACATTTTTTCCTGCAACTCTATCTCGGTTAAGTAAATTCTCAAAATGTTCGGTCTATCTCTCTAGTTAGTTTTTTCCTTATCACTAATTGCGACCCCATTCCTATCTTTAACTGAGCCAAGTCCGGATTGACTACTCCCTCTCAATTTGTTAACGTACCAGTACAATATTTTACTATTATGCCGTCTAGCTGCATCTTCCAGATCCTCGGCAATTTTATCCATGGCCTCCACTTCACACCTCCATAGTTCATATTTTAATGCTTTCTCCACTTTCTTTACATTTCTTTTGTTTTCATACGATCTATCACTCAGATAATTCTTGTACAAGTCCTTTCTCCTTTCTATTAAATATAAAGCTTTTTCACTAATATTGTTAGCTGCAGTTCTAGCTTTCTTCCCTAATACACCTTCA
The DNA here is from genome assembly GCA_027921565.1 of Artemia sinica. Classification (NCBI taxonomy): domain Eukaryota; kingdom Metazoa; phylum Arthropoda; class Branchiopoda; order Anostraca; family Artemiidae; genus Artemia; species Artemia sinica. The sequence continues at coordinate 3,610,064 of CM051263.1, read as the reverse complement.
GCAACTTCACAAATTATTTTTCTAAAATTATTCCAACCATCTTCCACATTATCTGTTCCTGGAAAGTTTCTCTCAAATTCTCATCCTGGAGTCTACGAACATCATAACTTCCCGGGAGGTAGTTACCCTTCCGATATTTCAGCTTTAAATTAACCCTTAACCCTAATTAGGTATTAGTAGCATAGATCAAAGATAATTTAACAGGAAGATATTGCACTAACCATTTTGGTTGGCTCCAGAAACCGTCAAGAACTCAAAATATCCAATCAATAGATGGTATAGAAAACGATTAATCTATGGCTCGTTTTATGTCTATACTATGAGAAGTATGACCATATCGTAGTAAGTGACGAAAATTTCGACAATGGATGGCTGTTGTCTTTATTTATACTTTATAGATTAAGTATGGGAAGTTTGAACAATTCGTAGTAAGTGATAAATATCCAAGCCAGAGATGGCTGTAATTTGGTGTGCCAATGGACTATATGGGAGTGTAATATTATCTTCTAACGGAATTATCTCTGGCATAGACCAGTGAAGTCAAATTCTCAAGCGCGATATATTTTCAAAATAGGTTCAGTTTGATGCTCGTTCTACTGGTCTTGAGTTCAATCAATCCCTTTCTTTTGATGTTTCTTTTTCTACACAGACATATACAATTGTTACTATGTAGCTGGAACCTTGTAAAGAGCAAAACTCGGTCTATATTTACCGAAAGTTGAATAACATGCTTTAGAAAAAAATTTGGTGCGAAAAAATATTCGCATTACACTGATTCAGGAATGGTGACTGTTCAGATTTGACATTGCATTTTCTTTGTCGAGAAACAAAATCTTCCAAATTTCACAAAAAAAAAGCCTGAAAAGTGCAATGAAGCTTTAGATTTAATTAATAGATGTCGTCTGAAAATCACTAAAAATAATCCGAAAATGTGAGCTCTACAAAATTCAACTTTTAGCAGAAAATTAGGTCATATTAGGAATCTTTAGCACAAAAACCTATGACTTTTTACCATTCGGCGGCGGCAAAAACCTGTGAACCTGTGACCATCACAAAAACATGTGAAGTTCCACAGGAAACCTGTGACCGTTCTAACACAGCTTCAGGGACTTCACGATTTTTATTTTTAGTCGCCGTAGGAGATTTATAGCCAAATTTGGTGATTTTACTCAACCCGGTGATTTTTAGTGATTTTCTTCTAAAATTTAGTGATGTTCATTTTCTTCAAAAATGGTTAGCATTCCAAATATTTTACTAAAACATAAAAATGCGAAGAAAGGAAGAAAACGAGGACAATTAACAGCCAGTAATGCAAATATTTCGGTCAAGACCTCCGCTTGATCGTCCTCAGTGCAGAATAAAACTGATAAAAATATAAAAAACCAAACCTTAAATTAAAACACAAAACTAAAATTGGACGACCCTTTCTTAGTAACGGTGAAAGAGTAACCGAATAAAAAACACAAGTCTAAATGGCTTTTAACACTTTCATTTACGTAAAGCGCTCTTAAAGGCTAATCGCTTTCCAGTTTGATTATTGTCGGAGATTCTATTTGATTGCACAATATAATTTTGTGGATGTATGTAAAAACGATCAGAATTAATAATTTCGTCATAAATGGGACTTAGAAAAGTTTCTCCAGTGTCTCTATTGAAGGCTGCTAATTGTCCTCGTTTTCTTCCTTTCTTCGCGATTTTATGTTTTATCATGATTAGCCAGTGTGGTCTCAGAAATTATTTAAGTATTTTACTGTTTTACTGAGGTAAAATAGACGATGGCTATCATTTTTTGTGCATTTTTTAATTCTGCATTAGAAAGGAATAGAGTTATTTTCAGCTTTTCTGTGATTCTTTGACACTCTTGTTTGTTACTCGGCTACAATTTCGAAATAAGAACCCTTTCTCATGTGTGTTAGCAACAGATTTGGGCCTCAGAAACGAATCTATCAGGTAAAGTAAGCATTGACCCGCATGAACATAGATTTGGAAGCTTGCTTTTGGTTCAAAGAGGAACAAGGAATTCGCCGAGTGACATTTATTTGAACTAACGACTGTTTATAGCTTACTTTATTCAAGTATGACACGATTGGTAATCCTAGATAATGTGGTCAAGTGTCTGCCAGAGCAATGGCAAGCTCTTATTTTGTTCTTTCAGGGCTTGATGGAGGGACATATTCTTGTAGCAAGTTCTTTGTTAAAGGGATAAAGAACCTAAAGGTGAAAATGGAGTATTTATTTTTTTTGACACATCTTCCTCTTATTGAGCAACCACAATTTTGAACTCCAAAATGCTTCAGTTCATTTGCTACTTACAAAGGTAGAAATAAGCTTGAGATAAATAATGGATTTGTGTTGTTGTAAAGATTGGGAATGACAAAAATACACTCTAAAAATATAATCATTGACGTGTTTCGCAAATAATCAAAGTAAATTTGCAAACTTTACGCGTCCGTGTCAAGGTTTTGTCAAGAAAATGTTTAAAAAAGATTTAGTAATAAAAGAATTGGTTTTTTGAACACCTTTTTTTTATTTCGAAAATATCTGAAAATGCTTAAGGAATAATGTGAATGGCTTGCAAAAACCCAAATTTAAACCACCTTTCTTATTTAAAACGGTTAAGAAATAGTATGAATAGCTTGTAAAAACACAAACTACTTGCTTTAAAGCTCCATTTTTATCCAGAAAATGTCTAAGAAATGCTTAAGGAATGATAATAATGGCCACGGGGTACCAGAGGCTTGCCAGAGATTGCCACGGGCCAGCGTCAGAGTGACAAGGGCCGTGAACTACCATGGAGCAAAACATGGTTTGGGAGTGTCCTGTATCATGATGTTCCATGGTATACGAGGTGCTATGGACTAGGAATTGCCATGGGTCACAAATAGGCTATGGACAACAGAGTGCCAAAAAACCTATGAACTACCATGGGGGTCCATAGAAAACTTTATGATGTATTCGTCTTTAAAATGGCTCAAAACACGAGAAAAATAAACAAAAGTATACTTAAAAATATGTTGTTCCTTGAAATACGATGAAAGCATACAAACGTTTGCTTCAAAATGTATTGTTGTTGGAAAATCTATGAAAATATGCAAATCAGTGCTTTGAACTCTGTCACGGTCCATGGACAGTCTTTTATTTCCTCGTCATTTTCTTAAAAGGTTTCATTATTTCCTTCAAAGGTTTATTCTCATATAAAATCCCAATCAGTTCTTAAATTCTTAATAAAATAAAATCACTAGTTAAATGTTAATCTTACATCATCACTCTAAAAAATATATTCGTTGACATGTTTCGTAAATAATCAAAGTATATTTTGCATACAAACCGCGTCCTTGTCAAGGTTTTGTCAAAAAATGTTTTAAAAGAGCTTAAGGAATAAAATGATTGGTTTTTGAATGCACCGATTTTATTTATCTCAAAAAGATCTGAAATGCTTAAAGAATAGAATAGTGTAAGTTTTTCTTAGCATTTCCCATGCTTTTTTCTTTCAAATTTAGTGAACACAAGTTACATAAATACGGAAGAAAATTAAAAGTATGAAACCAACATGAAAGTAATCTCTCTTCTTGTTTTTTCAAATCACTGAAAGCCCAAGTCAAATTATTGTCTATGTGGAAGTAAGCAATACTCGACGAATGAAAGATCTTAAGCCGAACCGGCCAGCCATGACAAAAAACCAACAAAGAGAAAAATCTCTAAAAAAAAACAAACAAACGAGACTGTGGCCAGTGGGAGGAGAGAAAAGGAAAACAACAGAAACAAAACAACGCGGATATTTCGCCTGTATACAAACAAGGCGTCTTCAGCACGAAAGACACAAAAAAAAAAAAAAAACAAGATAAAACTAAAAACCAATAAAACCACCACCAAAAAAAAACAAAAATGTACAATCGGCGCAAACTAATCCACGTAGGGAAAAGATGCTAAAATAGAGTTACTTCAGTGAGGACACCAGAGTAACTGAGGAAAAGTAAAAAAAACTGTAAATTACTTTAATTATTCAGTTGCGAAATAATCCTTTTGTTAGCTATTACTGAAGCAAATCGTTTTGGTCTAACAGGTAAAATAGTCCCCTGGTGATTATTTAAAATCTTTACTCCCTTATTGACAATTGATTCACTCTTTAGAAGGTTATCATAAATTGGGTCAATATTTAAATTACCCGTGTCCCTATTTATGGAAAGGTTAGCAAACATATGTTTTTTAATTTCTATGGCTTCCCTGGGCCCATTGGGTGTACCCCTTATCATTAGAAATAGCCAAGGCTTCATCAAATTTTACAAAATGGTCTGGTTGAAGCCAAATATGCTCTGCTAAAGCTGAAACGAAAGTTTCTGGAGGCTTGCTTAATTGTAGGGTTTTTCTATTGAATTACGGTGTTCAATAAACCTTTCAACAAATTGTTGGTGAGTCCTACCAATATAGAACTTCCCACAAGAACACGGAATTTTATACACCCCACTTACTAAATTTCCCCGAGTTAAGTCCTTACCAGAACTAAAAAAAACTACTCATTGGCCTCAGCGATTGGAAACATGTATCAATACCAAATTTACGTAAAACCCCGTGAAAGTTTCTCCCCCAAACCAGGTACATATGGTAATGAAATGAAGCTTTTTGATACAACTAAATCTAAAGACTGAGAAACCTCAATAACCCTACTACTATGTTTGGCCCGTCTATTTTCAATTATTTTATCAATGAACTTAATTGGATAACTATTACAAAATAAAATATCCCTCAAGTATAACAATTCTGAATCCAGAAATTCCTGGGAACAGATTTTTTTAAAGGCTCTATCCACTAGTGAAATTACAACCCCCCTTTTCACCGACATAGGGTGGCAAGAATGAAAATTTAAATACCTATCATTGTGCGTAGGTTTTTCTGTAAATCGAGAAAAGTAAATGGAAATCCCTTTTAATTAATAAAATATCCAGAAAAGGTAATTTATTATTATCCTCAAATTCAACTGTAAATTTAATATTATTATCAAAACTATTTAAATGCTTACAAAAAAGGTCTAAGGAGTCCAACCCATGTTTCCAAACGCAGACCACATCATCCATGAACCTACCCCAGAAGCAAGGGGAGATTCTAAAACTGTTTATAGCGGAGGTTTCAATGGCATCTATGAATAGATTTGCCAATAAAGGAGAAAGAGAAGCCCCCATAGGTAACCCAAAAATTTGTCTATAAAACTCCCCTCGAAAACCAAAATAAAAAGAAAATTCATTTACCAGCATAATTAGTTTTCATAATGACATCAATATCCAAACTGGCTAACGTCACATCCTGTATTAAATCAAAGTGTTTTTCTAATTTACTTTTTAAAATATCCTCGCACCTTTTTAAATCACAATTTGAATACATGGACACAACATCAAAACTGCAAAGAATTGAACTCTCCTCCAACGTGAAATTGCGCAATTTATTAGTAAGATCAGTCGAATTTTTTAAATATGATTTTTGTGTTCCCAAAAGTGGACGTAAAGCTACCGACAACCATTTTCCTAATTTTGAAACAGGTGACAGACAAGTTGACACAATGGGGCGGAGGGGGGATCCAGTCTTATGAATCTTAGGTAGACCATAGATCTTGGTGCCGAACAACCCCTAGGATAATATTTGTTATAAAACTGTGGGGTAATGTGAAAATTATTTTTCATTGACTCTAATTCCTTTCTTGTTGATTTTACATATTTATCTGTAGGATCAAAATCAAGTTTTTTGTATGTAATAGTGTCCAAAATAATGGATTTCATTTGATTATTATAATCTTCAGTGTTCATAATTACGATCGTGTTTCCCTTATCGGCTCTGGTGATAGTAAGGAATTTATCCTTTTTCAAATCAGAAAGGGATTTTAATGTCATTTTTTTTTTTTGTGAAATGTCTTTACCAATGAAGTTCATATTAAAGGTGTTTAGTTTTCTTACGATCTCAGCTCTGAGTTCTTGAGGAGTATCAACCTTATCTATAGAAGCCATAATTCCTGATTCCACCTTTGAAATTATTTTTGAATAGAAGACTGGTGTTGGAAAACAGAACTTTGAACCTTTCAACAAAACGGCTTCCTGTTGAATATTAAGAGGCTTAGAAGACAAATTCTTAATTGCTGGACCCAGACAATGACGAGGATAAAAAACATCTGAATCTTGGAAATTCTCAAACAAAAGTTTATTAAACTTGTCAACCAAACGAACCTTGGACAAATGAAAAAAAACTCATGGCGAAAAGATCTAATGGGCCATTTCCTTAATTCGTATAAAAATATCAGATGGAAGGTTATTTCTTAAAAAAGTTTTTCAACAGAATTTAAGTCCTTAGACAGTTGAAAACGTCTCTGTTTTTGTTCATAAATTACGTGATTTAAAGCTATTAGGCTTAATTTATTTTTTAAATAAATTAAGGGTAATTTAAATATTGACCCAATTTATGATAACCTTCTAAAGAGTGAATCAATTGTCAATAAGGGAGTAAAGATTTTAAATAATCACCAGGGGACTATTTTACCTGTTAGACCAAAACGATTTGCTTCAGTAATAGCTAACAAAAGGATTATTTCGCAACTGAATAATTAAAGTAATTTACAGTTTTTTTTATTTTTCCTCAGTTACTCTGGTGTCCTCACTGAAGTAACTCTATTTTAGCATCTTTTCCTACGTGGATTAGTTTGCGCCGATTGTACATTTTTGTTTTTTTTTTTTGGTGGTGGTTTTATTGGTTTTTTTAGTTTTATCTTGTTTTTTTTTTTGTGTCTTTCGTGCTGAAGACGCCTTGTTTGTATACAGGCGAAATATCCGCGTTGTTTTGTTTTCTGTTGTTTTTCCTTTTCTCTCCACTGGCCACAGTCTCGTTTGTTTGTTTTTTTTTTAGAGATTTTTCTCTTTGTTGGTTTTTTGTCATGGCTGGCCGGTTCGGCTTAAGATCTTTCATTCGTCAATTGTACGGGCAACAATTAGCCGCTTCTGTCAATATTATTTTTCGTCTTTAGTTAAAAAACATGCAAATCTATTAAATCAACAAATTTTCTTAAAAAATTGCAAGAAGGAATCAGTGATTCCGAAATCTTTTAAAATATGTACCCATTTTGGAACTGAAAATGAAACAAAATTAAAAAATAAATTAAGCCTAATAGCTTTAAATCACGTAATTTATGAACAAAAACAGAGACGTTTTCAACTGTCTAAGGACTTAAATTCTGTTGAAAACTTTTTAAGAAATAACCTTCCATCTGATATTTTTATACGAATTAAGGAAATGGCCATTAGATCTTTTCGCCATGATTTTCATTTGTCCAAGGTTCGTTTGGTTGACAAGTTTAATAAACTTTTGTTTGAGAATTTCCAAGATTCAGAAGTTTTTTATCCTCGTCATTGTCTGGGTCCAGCAATAAGAATTTGTCTTCTAAGCCTCTTAATATTCAACAGGAAGCCGTTTTGTTGAAAGGTTCAAAGTTCTGTTTTCCAACACCAGTCTCCTATTCAAAAATAATTTCAAAGGTGGAATCAGGAATTATGGCTTCTATAGATAAGGTTGATACTCCTCAAGAACTCAGAGCTGAGATCGTAAGAAAACTAAACACCTTTAATATGAACTTCATTGGTAAAGACATTTCACAAAAAAAAATGACATTAAAATCCTTTCTGATTTGAAAAAGGATAAATTCCTTACTATCACCAGAGCCGATAAGGGAAACACGATCGTAATTATGAACACTGAAGATTATAATAATCAAATGAAATCCATTATTTTGGACACTATTACATACAAAAAAAAACTGGTTTTGATCCTACAGATAAATATGTAAATTCAACAAGAAAGGAATTAGAGTCAATGAAAAATAATTTTCACATTACCCCACAGTTTTATAACAAATATTATCCTAGGGGTTGTTCGGCACCCAAGATCTATGGTCTACCTAAGATTCATAAGACTGGATCCCCCCTCCGCCCCATTGTGTCAACTTGTCTGTCACCTGTTTCAAAATTAGGAAAATGGTTGTCGGTAGCTTTACGTCCACTTTTGGGAACACAAAAATCATATTTAAAAATTCGACTGATCTTACTAATAAATTGCGCAATTTCACGTTGGAGGAGAGTTCAATTCTTTGCAGTTTTGATGTTGTGTCCATGTATTCAAATTGTGATTTAAAAAGGTGCGAGGATATTTTAAAAAGTAAATTAGAAAAACACTTTGATTTAATACAGGATGTAACGTTAGCCAGTTTGGATATTGATGTCATTATGAAACTAATTATGCTGGTAAATGAATTTTCTTTTTATTTTGGTTTTCGAGGGAGTTTTATAGACAAATTTTTGGGTTACCTATGGGGGCTTCTCTTTCTCCTTTATTGGCAAATCTATTCATAGATGCCATTGAAACCTCCGCTATAAACAGTTTTAGAATCTCCCCTGCTTCTGGGGTAGGTTCATGGATGATGTGGTCTGCGTTTGGAAACATGGGTTGGACTCCTTAGACCTTTTTTGTAAGCATTTAAATAGTTTTGATAATAATATTAAATTTACAGTTGAATTTGAGGATAATAAATTACCTTTTCTGGATATTTTATTAATTAAAAGGGATTTCCATTTACTTTTCTCGATTTACAGAAAACCTACGCACAATGATAGGTATTTAAATTTTCATTCTTGCCACCCTATGTCGGTGAAAAGGGGGGTTGTAATTTCACTAGTGGATAGAGCCTTTAAAATCTGTTCCCAGGAATTTCTGGATTCAGAATTGTTATACTTGAGGGATATTTTATTTTGTAATAGTTATCCAATTAAGTTCATTGATAAAATAATTGAAAATAGACGGGCCAAACATAGTAGTAGGGTTATTGAGGTTTCTCAGTCTTTAGATTTAGTTGTATCAAAAAGCTTCATTTCATTACCATATGTACCTGGTTTGGGGGAGAAACTTTCACGGGTTTTACGTAAATTTGGTATTGATACATGTTTCCAATCGCTGAGGCCAATGAGTAGTTTTTTTAGTTCTGGTAAGGATTTAACTCGGGGAAATTTAGTAAGTGGGGTGTATAAAATTCCGTGTTCTTGTGGGAAGTTCTATATTGGTAGGACTCACCAACAATTTGTTGAAAGGTTTATTGAACACCGTAATTCAATAGAAAAAACCCTACAATTAAGCAAGCCTCCAGAAACTTTCGTTTCAGCTTTAGCAGAGCATATTTGGCTTCAACCAGACCATTTTGTAAAATTTGATGAAGCCTTGGCTATTTCCAATGATAAGGGGTACACCCAATGGGCCAGGGAAGCCATAGAAATTAAAAACATATGTTTGCTAACCTTTCCATAAATAGGGACACGGGTAATTTAAATATTGACCCAATTTATGATAACCTTCTAAAGAGTGAATCAATTGTCAATAAGGGAGTAAAGATTTTAAATAATCACCAGGGGACTATTTTACCTGTTAGACCAAAACGATTTGCTTCAGTAATAGCTAACAAAAGGATTATTTCGCAACTGAATAATTAAAGTAATTTACAGTTTTTTTTTATTTTTCCTCAGTTACTCTGGTGTCCTCACTGAAGTAACTCTATTTTAGCATCTTTTCCCTACGTGGATTAATTTGCGCCGATTGTACATTTTTGGTTTTTTTTTTGGTGGTGGTTTTATTGGTTTTTAGTTTTATCTTGTTTTTTTTTTTTTTTTTTTTTTTTTTGTGTCTTTCGTGCTGAAGACGCCTTTGTTTGTATACAGGCGAAATATCCGCGTTGTTTTGTTTCTGTTGTTTTCCTTTTCTCTCCACTGGCCACAGTCTCGTTTGTTTGTTTGTTTTTTTTTTTTTTTTTTTTTTTTTTTTTTTTTTTTGTTTTTTTTTAGAGATTTTTCTCTTTGTTGGTTTTTAGCAATACTCGAAATGCGCCTAACTATAGTAAAGAAAGTTTTTTTTTCCTGACTATTGAATTTAAAAAGAAAAGAAAAAATTATAAATGAAAGCTAAGAGTGACATTAAAACTAAAAGTGAAACCAAAGAGCAATTACTTTGAAATTTATAGTTCTTTACTGAAAGAATTTGTGAGTAAAATAATCATAGCTAGTGTTAGTTAAAAGTTTTTATTTAAGGACTGCCTTTCAAAACATCTCAACTGCAAATTTTACCTTTTAAAGCAAAGGTGCATCAATGAGCCCTTTTCATTCTAAAGGTTTTATGAAAAATACTTTTTACTCCGTAACGATTGCCAAGAGAAAAAACACTAGTTTTAAAACCTTTTCGTGCAAAAACGTTTTTCAAAGAAAAGGAAAGAGCTATATTAAGCCAAATACGAGCAGAAATAAAGCCAATTAGTATTTTAAGCGCAAAACAACCACAAATCCATAGATAAATGAAACTCAAAACGAAGAGAAATTACAACAAATTACCGACTCAAACTTAAAACCAGGAGAAAGTACAACAAAGAGGACTAAAGCTCTTGCCCCTCTACCCTCTTAAGACTATAACGTAATTTACAATTTATTGAAAACAATTCTTATTTGGAGCTACATGTTTTAATTCTCCTAGCATCTAAAAAAAAATCATAGTAATAATGGAGATTTCTGAAAAGAGTAAACAAATATGAATTGAAAGTATAGTACATGCTGATGTTTATTCCGGAGAGTTTGAATAATTTTAGAAACTTACAAAAGAAAATGGGTAAATTTCTTGTGAAAATGAAGGAAATGGGTAAATTTCTTGTGAAAATGGAGGAAATGGGTAAATTTCTTGTGAAAATGAAGAAAAATGGGTAAATTTCTTGTGAAAATGAAGAAAATGGGTAAATTTCTTGTGAAAATGAAGAAAATGGGTAAATTTCTTGTGAAAATGAAGAAAATGGGTAAATTTCTTGTGAAAATGAAGAAAATGGGCAAATTTCTTGTGAAAATGAAGAAAATGGGTAAATTTCTTGTGAAAATGAAGAAAATGGGTAAATTTCTTGTGAAAATGAAGAAAATGGGTAAAAATGAATTTTGTTTTCAGTAATGTGCAAATTACAATCTGGTCATTAAAAGGCACAAGAAAAAGTTTAAAGGTCTTTAAAATTAAATTCTGTTCATTTTAATTGAGATGGTCTTTTTCAGTGGCTAAGAAAAGAAAATTTTTATCTTTTTGTTTTTTATCCATAAGAATCCTGACTTTGATTTTTAATTCATATGTAAGAAATAAAATCTCAACAATAATAGTTAGACTATTTTACATTATATGGGCAAGTAAGGGGAATAATTTTCAATTAGATTGATTGGAAGTCTTGATAACTTTTGTGGCTATAAAGGGATAAATGAATTCTAACCCCTGAAGCGTTACACTTTTGAGCATAGACAAATATTAATTAACTATACCGCTCCCTGTGCCTTGAAATGTTCAAATTAATTCCCTCAACCTTTCTTGACAAATCGTTAACACAACTTTTTGATAACCCACCTGTAAATAGTTTGTTTTTATTTAGTTCAACACCACTCTCACCATTTCCTAAAAGTTTCACCTTAAAACCCTTAGGCGTAGCAATAGTAGCAGCCTTAACAGCAGCAGTAGTGGTATAAGTATTGTGAGTACTAGTAGTGATAGCAGTAGTAAAAGAAGTAGTAGCAGTGGTAGTATTCAGATAGTGTATTTTGGTCGGTTTTATATATCCCCCTCAATCTGCCTGAAAGTTTAAGCTTAATCCTCTAAGCCATTCCTAGGATGTTGCTCAGACACTAGGTATATACAAACGCCATCTATATATGGCGATATATCGCACACATCATCTATGTATGCTCCGAATACTTAAAAATATTGAAAATCCTTAGTGACTGAAAAAGTACCAGAAATAAGTTGTGGTTGGCAGAAAGAAGGTACGTCAGTTTTGAACATTTTTAAAAAGACAGAGCAGCAGTTTGAAGCTGCTATCTTTAGAGTCACTGTTCAGGGTCACAGATCTTAGGGTGTTCTTCGCGACTTGGAAAGCAGATATGGAATCACTTTCCAGGAGTTTCCATGAAAGACACTAGACAGGAATAACTTATAATTTGTGTTTTTCCCGACCTTTAAACGCTTTCTTCTTTGTTGGAAAGTGAATCCAGACAGGTCGTGGAAAATGGAGCTGGATACTACATTTATAGTACAATTTTCAAACAGGCGGAAGAACATGCAATAATATGACCACAGTAGGGAAAAAAAGTTCTTATGGAACAAATTAAAAGGGCCTGTTTCTGTTCTTAAGTGCAGGCAAGGCCATACCGAGAGGGGGGGGGCTGGGGGTGTTTGAACTCCCGAAATGTTTTGTTGACTCTTTAAAACGTAACAAAATGGATATAAACAAATTTTGTGTTTGTTTTTGAGTTTTTTTTGCGTACCCCCCCTGAAAAGAATCTTTGAGTAAAACTCCCTCCGAAAAAAATCCTGGGCACGTCCTTGAGTGCAGGTAAGCTATATAACCATAGCGGACATATTCCACTAGTTTTTCGTGATTCAAGCGTCGTTTCCACTTTCTCCTTTAAGATTGTTGCTTTTCTTTCCTTTTTGTTTGAGACGTGTGAACGAGCAGGAATTTGTTTCTGAGAATTTTGCGAAAACTACCAACTTAAAACTGTTTGTTTAGCGTCATCTATCACAAAAATTAGTTTTAACAGATACCGCTGTTTTAAACTGACTAAGAAAGGCAAATGCTATCTTAACAAGAACTAAATGAATATCTAACTTAATGAAAGCGGATTGGGGGTATATTTATTATAATGAATTATGTGGGCTGTGACACAAACAAGTTTTGGTTCCTTTAAAGAAAGTCAGGACTTTAAGAAAGGACTCAATTCTCTGGTCACAGTCCAAACTTTCTATGAAACTTGAAAATATGAACGCTGTAATTATGAAGCTGAAACCAATTCATTTTCACACGTGGGTAAAATTACACTCCTTGAGAATGACTGTTTTTCTTCAAAAAACTCGTTTTGATGAGTCGGAAGAAATTATTGGGCTTTGAATTTAAAGACAGACAGTTAAAAATAATTATTCATGGTTTACCGTCCAAACTCCCATGTGAAAATACCAAGTCTAATGTTGAAAATCTATTTGAAAAAATATTAGGTCTAGTAGCATAAAGTGTTCTTGTGACAAAATGTTTAATAAACAGGCCAGAATTGTATATTCAAATTCTTTTGTATATTGTATATTCGTTTGTTGTTGCTGAACAAACGAATAAAAATCACTACAAGCAAGAATTTGGTTACTGCCCCCTTCAATAACTGTAAAATTCTAAAGCCTACTGCGTCAGTTAGGGAAAGAGGCAGTAGCTAAACTATTGTTTATAGTGAAATCTATATGAGACTTGAACACTCCTGGGATGAACTAATAAAATTAATCTGAATATTATATATATAATGATACTTATTTCTGAAAGCTTAAGAGTTCGAAATTTTATTTCACTGTAATTTTATTTTTGTTTTTAATGCTGTAATAAGTACAAAAGAAAATATTTCTAATATAACAATTTTTCAGTAAAGCAGTAAAGATGCTCTAGACTTTAGACTTTTATCTGAGGCAACGCTGTAGCGTTGCCTATAGTAAAGGCCATACGGCTCCAATGTTTTATTATTATTTATTATTTATTTTTTTTTTCCCAGAGGAACTTCATATGGAAGGGGTCATCCTAGAAGTTTCAAAGCGGGCTCATTCGATTGGAAATCGATAGTTCTAGTGCCCTTTTTTAATAGTCAAAAATGATTGGATGGCAACTAGCCCCCCCCCCCCACGCCCATCATTCCCCCCAAACACGTCCAATCAAAATTTTGAGATAGTCATTTTGTTCAGCGTAGTTGATTTCCAAATAGAAAATATGTTTTTGATGAGGAGGATACTCCCCCACAACCCTCAGGGCAAGGTTTTAAGTTATGCCCTGGGGCATATAAGGTTTTTATAGAAGGCGTTGTCGTAGAAACTTCAAAAACAGGCTCATTCGATTGGAAATTAAAGGGCTAGTGCCCTTTTTAATAGTCGAAAGTGATTGGAGTGCAACTAGCCCCCCCCCCTCCCACACCCATCATTTCCCCAAACACATCCAATCAAAATTTTGAGATAGCCATTTTGTTCAGTGTAGTTGATTTCCAGATAGAAAATATGTTTTTGAAGAGGAAACTCCCCCAGAACCTTCAGGGCAAGGGTTTAAGATATGCCCTAGAGGCATATAAGGTTTTTATAGGAGGTGTTGTCGTATAAACTTCAAAAAAGACTCATTCGATTGGAAATTCAAAGGGATGGTGCCCTTTTTAATAGTTGAAAGTGATTGGAGGGCAACTAGCCCCCCCCCAAGCCCATCATTCCCCCAAACACATCCAATCAAAATTTTGAGATAGCCATTTTTGTTCAGCGTAGTTGATTTCCAGATTGAAAATATATTTTTGAGGAGGACACTCCCCCACAACCCTCAGGAAAAGGTTTTAAGTTATGCCCTGGTGGCATATAAGGTTTTTATAGAAGGCGTTGTCGTAGAAACTTCAAAACAGGCTCAGTCGATTGGAAATTAAAGGACTAGTGCCCTTTTTAATAGTCGAAAAAGATTGGAGGGCAACGAGCCCCCTCACGCCCATCATTTCCCAAACACATCCAATCAAACTTTTGAGATAGCCATTTTTGTTCAGTGGAGTTGATTTCCAGATAGAAAATATGTCTTTGAGGAGGACACTCCCCCACAACCCTCAGGGCAAGAGTTTTAAGTTATGCCCTGGGGGCATATAAGGTTTTTATAGAAGGCGTTGTCGTTGAAACTTCAAAACAGGCACATTCAATTGAAATTCAAAGGGCTAGTGCCCTTTTTAATAGTCGAAAGTGATTGGAGGGCAACTAGCTCCCCCCCACGCCCTTCATTCCCCCAAACACCTCCAATCAAAATTTTGAGATAGCCATTTTGTTCAGCGTAGTTGATTTCCACATAAAAAATATGTTTTTTGAGGAGGACAGTCCCCCACAACCCCAGGGCAAGGGTTTTAAGTTATGCCCTGGAGGCATATAAGGTTTTTATAGAAGGCGTTGTCGTAGAAACTTCAAAACAGGCTCATTCGATTAGAAATTAAAGAGCTAGTTCCCTTTTTTAATAGTCGAAAGTGATTGGAGTGTAACTAGCCCCCCTCTCCCCCCACGCTCATCATTTCCCCAAACACATCCAATCAAATTTTGAAATAGCCATTTTGTTCAGTGTAGTTGATTTCCAGATAGAAAATATGTTTTTGAGGAGGACACTCCCCCAGAACCTTCAGGGCAAGGGTTTAAGATATGCCCTAGGGGCATATAAGGTTTTTATAGAAGGCGTTGTCGTATAAACTTCAAAAAAGGCTCATTCGATTCGAAATTAAAGGGCTAGTGCCCTTTTTAATAGTCGAAAAAGATAGGAGGGCAACAAGCCCCCCCCCCCCCCCCCCCCCCCCCCCCCCCCCCCCCCCCCCTCCCCCCCCCCCCGCACCCCCCATCATTTCCCCAAACACATCCATCAAATTTTTGAGATAGCCATTTTTGTTCAGCGTAGTTGATTTCCAGATTGAAAATATATTTTTGAGGAGGACACTCCCCCACAACCCTCAGGGCAAGGGTTTTAAGTTATGCTCTGGGGGCATATAAGGTTTCTATAGAAGGCGTTGTCGTAGAAACTTCAAAACAGGCTCATTCGATTGGAAAGTAAAGGGCTAGTGCCCTTTTTAATAGTCGAAAAAGATTGGAGGGCAACTAGCCCCCAAAGCCCTCATTTCCCCAAACACATCCAATCAAACTTTTGAGATAGCCATTTTGTTCAGTGTAGTTGATATCCAGATAGAAAATATAATTTTGAGAAGGACACTCCCCCACAACCCTCAGGGCAAGAGTTTTAAGTTATGCCCTGGGGGCATATAAAGTTTTTTATAGAAGGTGTTGTCGTAGAAACTTCAAAACAGGCACATTCAATTGGAAATTCAAAGGCCCAGGGCCCTCTTTAATAGTCGAAAGTGATTGGAGGGCAACTAGCCCCCTCTCACGCCCATCATTCCCCCAAAACACATCCAATCAAAATTTTGAGATAGCAATTTTGTTCAGCGTAGTTTATTTCCAGACAGAAAAATGTTTTTGAGGAGGACAATCCCCCACAACCTCAGGGCAAGGGTTTTAAGTTATGCCCTGGGGGCATATAAGGTTTTTATAGAAGGCGTTGTCGTAGAAACTTCAAAACAGGCTCATTCGATTGGAAATTAAAGAGCTAGTTTCCTTTTTAATAGTCGAAAGAGATTGGAGTGTAACTAGCCCCCCTCCCCCCCCCCCCAACGCCCATCATTTCCCCAAACACATCCAATCAAAATTTTCAGATATCCATTTTGTTCAGCGTAGTTGCTTTCCAGATAGAAAATATATTTTTGAGGAGGACACTCCCCCACAACCCTCAGGGCAAGGGTTTTTAAGTTATGCCCTGAGGCATATAAGGTTTTTATAGAAGGCGTTGTCGTAAAAACTTCAAAACAGGCTCATTCGATTGGAAATTAAAGGGCTAGTGCCCTTTTCAATAGTCGAAAGTGATTGGAGTGCAACTAGCCCCCCCACGCCCATCTTTTCGCCAAACACATCCAATCAAAATTTTGAGATAGCCATTTTGTTCAGTGTAGTTGATTTCCAGATAGAAAATATGATTTTGAGGAGGACACTCCCCCAGAACCTTCAGGACAAGGTTTTAAGATATGCCTTAGGGGCATATAAGGTTTTTATAGAAGCCGTTGTCGTATAAACTTCAAAAACGCTTATTTGATTGGAAATTCAAAGGGATGGTGCCTTTTCTAAAAGTCGAAAGTAATTGGAGAGAAACTAGCCCCCCCCCCCCACGCCCATCATTCCCCCAAACACATCCAATCAAAATTTGAGATAACCATTTTTGTTCAGCGTAGTTGCTTTCCAGATTGAAAATATATTTTTGAGGAGGACACATCCCCCACAACCCTCAGGAAAGGGTTTTTAAGTTATGCCCTGGGGGCATATAAGGTTTTTATAGAAGGCGTTGTCGTAGAAACTTCAAAACAGGCTCATTCGATTGGAAATTAAAGGGCTAGTACCCTTTTTAATATTCGAAAAAGATTGGAAGGCAACTAGCCCCCCCCTCCACGCCCATCATTTCCCCAAACACATCCAATCAAACTTTTGAGATAGCCATTTTGTTCAGTGTAGTTGCTTTCCAGATAGAAAATATAATTTTGAGGAGGACACTCCCCCAGAACCTTCAGGACAAGGGTTTAAGATATGCCTTAGGGGCATATAAGTTTTTATATAAGACGTTGTCGTAGAAACTTCAAAACAGGCTCATTCGATTGGAAATTAAAGGGCTAGTGCCCTTTTTAATAGTCGAAAGTGATTGGAGTGCAACTAGCCCCCCCCCCAAGCCCATAATATCCCTAAACACATCCAATCAAAATTTTCAGATAGCCATTTTGTTCAGCGTAGTTGATTTCCAGATAGAAAATATATTTTTTAGGAGGGAACTCCCCCACAACCCTCAGGGCAAGGGTTTTAAGTTATGTCCTGGGGGCATATAAGGTTTTTATAGAAGGTGTTGTTTTAGAAACTTCAAAACAGGCACATTCAATTGGAAATTCAAAGGGCTAGTGCCCTCTTTAATAGTCGAAAGTGATTGGAGGGCAACTAGCCCCCTCTCACGCCCATCATTCCCCAAACCCATCCAATAAAAATTTTGAGATAGCAATTTTGTTCAGCGAAGTTTATTTCCAGACAGAAAAATGTTTTTGAGGAGGACAATCCCCACAACCCTCAGGGCAAGGGTTTTAAGTTTTTGCCCTGGGGGCATATAAGGTTTTTTATAGAAGGCGTTGTCGTAGAAACTTCAAAACAGGCTCATTCGATTGGAAATTAAAGAGCTAGTTTCCTTTTTTAATAGTCGAAAGAGATTGGAGTGTAACTAGCCCCCCTCCCCCCCCCCCAACGCCCATCATTTCCCCAAACACATCCAATCAAAATTTTCAGATATCCATTTTGTTTCAGCGTAGTTGATTTCCAGACAGAAAATATATTTTTGAGGAGGACACTCCCCTACAACCCTCAGGGCAAGGGTTTTAAGTTATGCCCTGGGGCATATAAGGTTTTTTTAGAAGGCATTGTCGTTAAAAAACTTCAAAACAGGCTCATTTTTTTTTTTTTTTTTTTTTTTTTTTTTTTTTTTTTTTTTTTTTTTTTTGTTTATTCGATTGGAAATTAAAGGGCTAGTGCCCTTTTTAACAGTCGAAAGTGATTGGAGTGCAACTAGCCCCCCCCCCCCCCCACCACGCCCATCATTTCCCCAAACACATCCAATGAAAATTTTGAGATAGCCATTTTGTTCAGTGTAGTTGATTTCCAGATAGAAAATATGATTTTGAGCCTGGAGGAACACTCCCCCAGAACCTTCAGGACAAGGGTTTAAGATATGCCTTAGGGGCACATAAGGTTTTTATAGAAGGCGTTGTCGTATAAACTTCAAAAAAGGCTCATTCGATTGGAAATTCAAAGGGATGGTGCCTTTTCTAAAAGTCGAAAGTAATTGGAGAGAAACTAGCCCCCCCCCACGCCCATCATTCCCCCAAACACATCCAATCAAAATTTTGAGATAACCATTTTTGTTCAGCGTAGTTGCTTTCCAGATTGAAAATATATTTTTGAGGAAGACACATCCCCCACAACCCTCAGGAAAGGGTTTTAAGTTATGCCCTGGGGGCATATAAGGTTTTTATAGAAGGCGTTGTCGTAGAAACTTCAAAACAGGCTCATTCGATTGGAAATTAAAGGGCTAGTACCCTTTTTAATATTCGAAAAAGATTGGAAGGCAACTAGCCCCCCCCCTCCACACCCATCATTTCCCCAAACACATCCAATCAAACTTTTGAGATAGCCATTTTGTTCAGTGTAGTTGCTTTCCAGATAGAAAATATAATTTTGAGGAGGACACTCCCCCAGAACCTTCAGGACAAGGGTTTAAGATATGCCTTAGGGGCATATAAGGTTTTTATATAAGGCGTTGTCGTAGAAACTTCAAAACAGGCTCATTCGATTGGAAATTAGAGGGCTAGTGCCCTTTTTAATAGTCGAAAGTGATTGGAGTGCAACTAGCCCCCCCCCCCCCCAAGCCCATAATTTCCCTAAACACACATCCAATCAAAATTTTCAGATAGCCATTTTGTTCAGCGTAGTTGATTTCCAGATAGAAAATATATTTTTTAGGAGGGAACTCCCCCACAACCCTCAGGGCAAGGGGTTTTAAGTTATGTCCTGGGGGCATATAAGGTTTTTATAGAAGGTGTTGTTTTAGAAACTTCAAAACAGGCACATTCAATTGGAAATTCAAAGGGCTAGTGCCCTCTTTAATAGTCGAAAGTGATTGGAGGGCAACTAGCCCCCTCTCACGCCCATCATTCCCCCAAACCCATCCAATCAAAATTTTGAGATAGCAATTTTGTTCAGCGAAGTTTATTTCCAGACAGAAAAATGTTTTTGAGGAGGACAATCCCCCACAACCCTCAGGGCAAGGGTTTTAAGTTTTGCCCTGGGGGCATATAAGGTTTTTTATAGAAGGCGTTGTCGTAGAAACTTCAAAACAGGCTCATTCGATTGGAAATTAAAGAGCTAGTTTCCTTTTTAATAGTCGAAAGAGATTGGAGTGTAACTAGCCCCCCTCCCCCCCCCCAACGCCCATCATTTCCCCAAACACATCCAATCAAAATTTTCAGATATCCATTTTGTTCAGCGTAGTTGATTTCCAGATAGAAAATATATTTTTGAGGAGGACACTCCCCCACAACCCTCAGGGCAAGGGTTTTAAGTTATGCCCTGGGGCATATAAGGTTTTTATAGCAGGCGTTGTCGTAAAAACTTCAAAACAGGCTCATTCGATTGGAAATTAAAGGGCTAGTGCCCTTTTTAAACAGTCGAAAGTGATTGGAGTGCAACTAGCCCCCCCCCCACGCCCATCATTTCCCAAAACACATCCAATCAAAATTTTGAGATAGCCATTTTGTTCAGTGTAGTTGATTTCCAGATAGAAAATATGATTTTGAGGAGGACACTCCCCAGAACCTTCAGGACAAGGGTTTAAGATATGCCTTAGGGGCATATAAGGTTTTTTATAGAAGGCGTTGTCGTATAAACTTCAAAAAAGGCTCATTCGATTGGAAATTCAAAGGGATGGTGCCTTTTCTAAAAGTCGAAAGTAATTGGAGAGAAACTAGCCCCCCCCCCCACGCCCATCATTCCCCCAAACACATCCAATCAAAATTTTGAGATAACCATTTTTGTTCAGCGTAGTTGCTTTCCAGATTGAAAATATATTTTTGAGGAAGACACATCCCCCACAACCCTCAGGAAAGGGTTTTAAGTTATGCCCTGGGGGCATATAAGGTTCTTATAGAAGGCGTTGTCGTAGAAACTTCAAAACAGGCTCATTCGATTGGAAATTAAAGGGCTAGTGCCCTTTTTAATAGTCGAAAAAGATTGGAAGGCAACTAGCCCCACCCCCTCCACGCCCATCATTTCCCCAAACACATCCAATCAAACTTTTGAGATAGCCATTTTGTTCAGTGTAGTTGCTTTCCAGATAGAAAATATGATTTTGAGGAGGACACTCCCCCAGAACCTTCAGGACAAGGGTTTAAGATATACCTTAGGGGCATATAAGGTTTTTATAGAAGGCGTTGTCTTAGAAACTTCAAAACAGGCTCATTCGATTGGAAATTAAAGGGCTAGTGCCCTTTTTAATAGTCGAAAGTGATTGGAGTGCAACTAGCCCCCCCCAAGCCCATAATTTTCCCTAAACATATCCAATCAAAATTTTCAGATAGCCATTTTGTTCAGCGTAGTTGATTTCCAGATAGAAAATATATTGTTTAGGAGGACACTCCCCCACAACCCTCAGGACAAGGGTTTTAAGTTATGCCCTGGGGCATATAAGGTTTTTATAGAAGGCGTTGTCGTAGAAACTTCAAAACAGGCTCATTCGATTGGAAATTAAAGGGCTAGTGCCCTTTTTAATAGTCGAAAGTGATTGGAGGGCAACTACCCCCCCCCCCCCACGCCCATCATTCCCCCAAACAGATCAAATCAAAATTTTGAGATAGCCATTTTTGTTCAGCGTAGTTGATTTCCAGATTGAAAATATATTTTTGAGGAGGACACTCCCCCACAACCCTCAGAGAAGGGTTTGAAGTTATGCCCTGTGGGCATATAAGGTTTTTTATAGAAGGCGTTGTCGTAGAAACTTCAAAACAGGCACATTCAATTGGGAATTCAAAGGGCTAGTGCCCTTTTTAATAGTCAAAAGTGATTGGAGGGCAACTAGCCCCCCCATGCCAATCATTCCCCCAAACACATCCAATCAAAATTTTGAGATAGCCATTTTGTTCAGCATAGTTGATTTCCAGATAGAAAATATGTTTTTGAGGAGAACACTCCCCCAAAATCCTCAGGGCAAGAGTTTTTAAGTTATGCCCTGGGGGCTATAAGGTTTTTATAGAAGGCGTTGTCGTAGAAACTTCAAAATAGGCACATTCAATTGAGAATTCAAAGGGCTAGTGTCCGTTTTAATAGTCAAAAGTGATTGGAGGGCAACTAGCCCCCCCCCCCCCACGCCTATCATTCCCCAAAACACATCCATCAAAATTTTGAGATAGCCATTTTGTTCAGCGTAATTGATTTCCAGATAGAAAATATGTTTTTGAGGAGGACAATCCCCACAACCCTCAGGGCAAGGGTTTTAAGTTATGCCCTGGGGACATATAAGGTTTTTATAGAAGGGGTTGTCGTAGAAACTTCAAAACAGGCTCATTCGATTCGAAATTAAAGATCTAGTGCCCTTTTTAATAGTCGAAAGAGATTGGAGTGTAACTAGCCCCCCTCCCCCCCCAACGCCCATAATTTCCCCAAACACATCCAATAAAAATTTTCAGATAGCCATTTTGTTCAGCGTAGTTGATTTCAAGGTAGAAAATATATTTTGAGGAGTACACTCTCCCACAACCCTCAGGGCAAGCGTTTTAAGTTATGCCCTGGGGGCATATAAGGTTTTTATAGAAGGTGTTTGTCGTAGAAACTGCAAAACAGGCTCATTCGATTGGAAATTAAAGAGCTAGTGCCCTTTTTAATAGTCAAAAGTGATTGGAGTGTAACTAGCCCCCCCACGCCCATCATTTCCCTAAACAAATCCAATCAAAATTGTGAGATAGCCATTTTATTCAGTGTAGTTGATTTCCAGATAGAAAATATGTTTTTGAGGAGGACACTCCCCCAGAACCTTCAGGGCAAGGGTTTAAGATATGCCCTAGGGGCATATTTAGGTTTTTATAGAAGGCGTTGTCGTATAAACTTCAAAAAAGGCTCATTGGATTGGAAATTCAAAGGGATGGTGCCCTTTTAATAGTCGAAAGTGATTGGAGGGCAACTAGCCCCCCCTCCCCACACCCTCATTCCCCCAAACAGATCAAATCAAAATTTTGAGATAGCCATTTTTGTTCAGCGTAGTTGATTTCCAGATTGAAATATATTTTTGAGGAGGACACTCCCCCACAACCCTCAGAGAAGGGTTTGAGGTTATGCCCTGGGGCATATAAGGTTTTTATAGAAGGCGTTGTCGTAGAAACTTCAAAAAAGGCACATTCAATTGGAATTCAAAGGCTAGTGCCCTTTTTAATAGTCGAAATTGATTGGAGGGCAACTAGCCCCCCCACGCCCATCATTCCCCCAAACACATCCAATCAAAATTTTGAGATAACCATTTTTGTTCAGCGTAGTTGCTTTCCAGATTGAAAATATATTTTTGAGGAGGACACATCCCCCACAACCCTCCGGAAAGGGTTTTAAGTTATGCCCTGGGGCATATAAGGTTTTTATAGAAGGCGTTGTCGTAGAAACTTCAAAAAAGGCACATTCAATTGGGAATTCAAAGGGCTAGTGCCCTTTTTAATAGTCAAATTGATTGGAGGGCAACTAGCCCCCCCACGCCCATCATTCCCCAAAACACATCTAATCAAAATTTTGAGATAGCCATTTTGTTCAGCGTAGTTGATTTCCAGATAGAAAATATGTTTTTGAGGAGGACACTCCCCCCAACCATCAGGGCAAGAGTTTTAAGTTATGCCCTGGGGGCATATAAGGTTTTTATAGAAGGCGTTGTCGTAGAAACTTCTAAATAGGCACATTCAATTGGGAATTAAAAGGGCTAGTGTCCGTTTTAATAGTCAAAAGTGATTGGAGGGCAACTAGCCCCCCCCCCCCCCCACGCCCATCATTCCCCCAAACACATCCAATCAAAATTTGAGATAGCCATTTTGTTCAGCGTAGTTGATTTCCAGATAGAAAATATGTTTTTGAGGAGGACAATCCCCCACAAACCCTCAGGGCAAGGGTTTTAAGTTATGCCCTGGGGGCATATAAGGTTTTTATAGAAGGTGTTGTCGTAGAAACTT
This sequence comes from Artemia sinica, assembly GCA_027921565.1. Classification (NCBI taxonomy): domain Eukaryota; kingdom Metazoa; phylum Arthropoda; class Branchiopoda; order Anostraca; family Artemiidae; genus Artemia; species Artemia sinica. The sequence goes on along the minus strand of CM051263.1, from coordinate 3,586,635 downwards.
CAAAACAGGCTGATTTGATTTGAAATTAAAGAGCTAGTGCCCTTTTTATAGTCGAAAGAGATTTGAGTGTAACTAGACCCCCTCCCTCCCCCCAACGCCCATAATTTCCCCAAACACATCCAATAAAAATTTTCAGATAGCCATTTTGTTCAGCGTAGTTGATTTCAAGATAGAAAATATATTTTTGAGGAGGATACTCTCCCACAACCCTCAGGGCAAGCGTTTTAATTTATGCCCTGGGGGCATATACGGTTTTTTATAGAAGGTGTTGTCGTAGAAACTTCAAAACAGGGTCATTCGATTGGAAATTAAAGAGCTAGTGCCCTTTTTAATAGTCAAAAGTGATTGGAGTGTAACTAGCCCCCTCCACGCCCATCATTTCCCCAAACAAATCCAATCAAAATTGTGAGATAGCCATTTTATTCAGTGTAGTTGATTTCCAGATAGAAAATATGTTTTTGAGGAGGACACTCCCCCAGAACCTGCAGGGCAAGGGTTTAAGATATGCCCTAGGGGCATATTTAGGTTTTTATAGAAGGCGTTGTCGTATAAACTTCAAAAAGGCTCATTGATTGGAAATTCAAAGGGATGGGGCCCTTTTTAATAGTCGAAAGTGATTGGAGGGCAACTAGCCCCCCCCACGCCCATCATTCCCCCAAACAGATCAAATCAAAATTTTGAGATAGCCATTTTTGTTCAGCGTATGTTTTTGAGGAGGACATTCCCCCACAACCCTCAGGGCAAGGGTTTTAAGTTATGCCCTGGGAGAATATAAGGTTTTTATAGATAGCGTTGTCGTAGAAACTTCAAAACAGGCTGATTCGATTCGAAATTAAAGAGCTAGTGCCCTTTTTAATAGTCGAAAGAGATTGGAGTGTAACTAGCCCCTCTCCCCCCCCCAACGCCCATAATTTACCCAAACACATCCAATAAAAATTTTCGGATAGCCATGTTGTTCAGCGTAGTTGATTTCAAGATAGAAAATATATTTTTGAGGAGGACACTCTCCCACAACCCTCAGGGCAAGCGTTTTTTTTAGCTATGCCCTGGGGGCATATAAGGTTTTTATAGAAGGTGTTGTCTTAGAAACTTCAAAACAGGCTCATTCGATTGGAAATTAAAGGGCTAGTGCCCTTTTTAATAGTCGAAAGTGATTGGAGTGCAACTAGCCCCCCCCCCCCCACGCCCATCATTTCCCCAAACACATCCAATCAAAATTTTGAGATAGCCATTTTGTTCAGTGTAGTTGATTTCCAGATAGAAAATATGTTTTTGAGGAGGACACTCCCCCAGAACCTTCAGGGCAAGGGTTTAAGATATGCCCTAGGGGTATATAAGGTTTTTATGGAAGGCGTTGTCGTATAAACTTCAAAAAAGGCTCATTCGATTGGAAATTCAAAGGGATGGTGCCCTTTTAATAGTCGAAAGTGATTGGAGTGCATCTAGCCCCCCCACGCCCATCATTCCCCAAACACATCCAATCAAAATTTTGAGAAAGCCATTTTTGTTCAGCGTAGTTGATTTCAAGATTGAACATATATTTTTGAGGAAGACACTCCCCCACAACCCTAAGGGCAAGGGTTTTAAGTTATACCCTGGGGGCATATAAGGTTTTTATAGAAGGCGTTGTCGTAGAAACTTCAAACAGGCTGATTTGATTTGAAATTAAAGAGCTAGTGCCCTTTTTAATAGTCGAAAGAGATTGGAGTGTAACTAGACTCCCTCCCCCCCCCCAACGCCCATAATTTCCCCAAACACATCCAATAAAAATTTTCGGATAGCCATGTTGTTCAGCGTAGTTGATTTCAAGATAGAAAAATATATTTTTGAGGAGGACACTCTCCCACAACCCTCAGGGCAAGCGTTTTAAGCTATGCCCTGGGGGCATATAAGGTTTTTATAGAAGGTGTTGTCTTAGAAACTTCAAAACAGGCTCATTCGATTGGAAATTAAAGGGCTAGTGCCCTTTTTAATAGTCGAAAGTGATTGGAGTGCAACTAGCCCCCCCCCCCACGCCCATCATTTCCCCAAACACATCCAATCAAAATTTTGAGATAGCCATTTTTTCAGTGTAGTTGATTTCCAGATAGAAAATATGTTTTGAGGAGGACACTCCCCCAGAACCTTCAGGGCAAGGGTTTAAGATATGCCCTAGGGGTATATAAGGTTTTTATGGAAGGCGTTGTCGTATAAACTTCAAAAAAGGCTCATTCGATTGGAAATTCAAAGGGATGGTGCCCTTTTAATAGTCGAAAGTGATTGGAGTGCATCTAGCCCCCCCCACGCCCATCATTCCCCCAAACACATCCAATCAAAATTTTGAGAAAGCCATTTTTGTTCAGCGTAGTTGATTTCAAGATTGAACATATATTTTTGAGGAAGACACTCCCCCACAACCCTCAGGGCAAGGGTTTTAAGTTATACCCTGGGGGCATATAAGGTTTTATAGAAGGCGTTGTCGTAGAAACTTCAAAACAGGCTCATTCAATTGGAAATTAAAGGGCTAGTGCCCTTTTTAATAGTCGAAAAAGATTGGAGGGCAACTAGCCCCCCCACGCCCATCATTTCCCCAAAACACATCCAATCAAACTTTTGAGATAGCCATTTTGTTCAGAGTAGTTGATTTCCAGATAGAAAATATGTTTTTGAGGAGGACACTCCCCCACAACCCTCAGGGCAACAGTTTTTAAGTTATGCCTGGGGCATATGAGTTTTTTATAGAAGGGTTTGTCGTAGAAACTTCAAAAAGGCACATTCAATTGGAAATTCAAAGGGCTAGTGCCCTTTTTAATAGTCGAAAGTGATTGGAGGGCAACTAGCCCCCCCACGCCCATCATTCCCCCAAACAGATCCAATCAAAATTTTGAGATAGCCATTTTGTTCAGCGTAGTTGATTTCCAGATATAAAATATGTTTTTGAGGAGGACAATCCCCACACAACCCTCAGGGCAAGGGTTTTAAGTTATGCCCTGGGGGCATATAAGGTTTTTATAGAAGGTGTTGTCGTAGAAACTTCAAAACAGGCTCATTCGATTGGAAATTAAAGAGCTAGTGCCCTTTTTAATAGTCGAAAGAGATTGGAGTGTAACTAGTCCCCCCCCCTAACGCCCATCATTTCCCCAAACACATCCAATCAAAATTTTCAGATAGCCATTTTGTTCAGCTTAGTTGATTTCCAGATAGAAAATATATTTTTGAGGAGGACACTCTCCCACAACCCTCAGGGCAAGGGTTTTAAGTTATGCCCTGGGGGCACATAAGGTTTTTATAGAAGGCGTTGTCGTAGAAACTTCAAAACAGGATTCATTCAATTGGAAATTAAAAGGCTAGTGCCCTTTTTAATAGTCAAAAGTGATTGGAGTGCAACTAGCCGCCCCGCTCATCATGTCCCCAATACATCCAATAAAAATTTTGAGATAGCCATTTTGTTCAGTGTAGTTGATTTCCAGATAGAAAATATGTTTTTGAGGAGGACACTCCCCAGAACCTTCAGGGTAAGGGTTTAAGATATTCCCTAGGGGCATATAAGGTTTTTATAGAAGGCGTTGTCGTAGAAATTTAAAAAAAGGCTCATTCGATTGGAAATTCAAAGGGATGGTGCGCTTTTTAATAGTCGAAAGTGATTGGAGGGCAACTAGCCCCCCCCCCACGCCCATCATTCCCCCAAAGACATCCAATCAAAATTTTGACATAACCATTTTTGTTCATCGTATTTGATTTCCAGATTGAAAATATATTTTTGAGGAGGACACATCCCCCACAACCCTCAGGGCAAGGGTTTTAAGTTATGCCCTGGGGGTATATAAGGTTTTTATAGAAGGCGTTTCGTAGAAACTTCAAAACAGGCTCATTCGATTTGAAATTAAAGGGCTAGTGCCCTTTATAATAGTCGAAAGTGATTGGAGTGCAACTAGCCCCCCCCCCCCCCGACGCCCATCATTTCCCCAAACACATCCAATCAAAATTTTGAGATAGCCATTTTGGTCAGTGTAGATGATTTTCAGATAGAAAATATGTTTTTGAGGAGGACACTCCCCCAGAACCTTCCGGGCAAGTGTTTAAGATATGCCCTAGGGGTATATAAGGTTTTATAGAATGCGTTGTCGTATAAACTTCAAAAAAGGCTCATTTGATTGGAAATTCAAAGGGATGATGCCCTTTTTTTATAGTCGAAAGTGATTGGAGGGCAACTAGCCCCCCCCCCCCCCACACCCATCATTCCCCCAAACACATCCAATCAAAATTTTTAGATAGCTATTTTGTACAGCGTAGTTGATTTCCAGATTGAAAATATATTTTTGAGGAGGACATTCCCCCACAACCCTCAGGGCAAGGGTTTTAAGTTATGCCATTTGGGCATATAAGGTTTTTATAGAAGGTGTTGTCGTAGAAACTTCAAAACAGGCTCATTCGATTGGAAATTAAGGGCTAGTGCCCTTTTTATAGTCGAAAAAGATTGGAGGGCAACTAGCCCCCCACAACCTATCATTTCCCCAAACACATCCAATCAAACTTTTGAGATAGCCATTTTGTTCAGTGTAGTTGATTTCCAGATAGAAAATATGTTTTTGAGGAGGACACTCCCCCACAAACCTCAGGGCAAGAGTTTTAAGTTATGCCCTGGGGGCATATAAGGTTTTTATAGAAGGCGTTGTCGTAGAAACTTCAAAATTGGCTCATTCGATTGGAAATTAAAGAGCTAGTGCCCTTTTTAATAGTCAAAAGTGCTGGAGTGCAACTAGCCCCCCCGCCCATCATTTCCCCCAACACATCCAATAAAAATTTTGAGATAGCCATTTTGTTCAGTGTAGTTGATTTCCAGATAGAAAATATGTTTTTTTAGGAGGACACTCCCCCAAAACCTTCAGGGCAAGGGTTTAAGATATGCCCTGGGGGTATATAAAGGTTTTTATAGAAGGCGTTGTCGTAGAAACTTCAAAACAGGCTCATTCGATTTGAAATTAAAGGGCTAGTGCCCTTTTTTAATAGTCGAAAGTGATTGGAGTGCAACTAGCCCCCCCCCCTCCCCCCCCCCCGACGCCCATCATTTCCCCAAACATATCCAATCAAAATTTAGCCATTTTGTTCCGTGTAGATGATTTTCAAATAGAAAATATGTTTTTTGAGGAGGACACTCCCCCAGAACCTTCAGGGCAAGGGTTTTAAGATATGCCCTAGGGGTATATAAGGTCTTTATAGAAGGCGTTGTCGTATAAGCTTCAAAAAAGGCTCATTCGATTGGAAATTCAAAGGGATGATGCCCTTTTTAATAGTCGAAAGTGATTGGAGGGCAACTTGCCCCCCCCCCCCCCCCCATGCCCATCATTCCCCCAAACACATCCAATCAAAATTTTAAATAGCCATTTTTTGTACAGCGTAGTTGATTTCCAGATTGAAAATATATTTTTGAGGAGGACATTCCCCCACAACCCTCAGGGCAAGGGTTTTTAAGTTATGCCATTGGGGCATATAAGGTTTTTTATAGAAGGCGTTGTCCTAGAAACTTCAAAACAGGTTCATTCGATTGGAAATTAAAGGGCTAGCGCCCTTTTTAATAGTCAAAAAGATTGGAGTGCAACTACCCCCCCCCCCCTCCCGACGCCCATCATTTCCCCAAACACATCCAACCAAAATTTTGAGATAGCCATTTTGTTCAGTGTAGATGATTTTAAGATAGAAAATGTTTTTGAGGAGGACACTCCCCCAGAACCTTCAGGGCAAGGGTTTAAGATATGCCCTAGGGGTATATAAGGTTTTTATAGAAGGCGTTGTCGTATAAGCTTCAAAAAAGGCTCATTCAATTGGAAATTTAAAGGGATGATGCCCTTTTTAATAGTCGAAAGTGATTGGAGGGCAACTAGCCCCCCCCCACGCCCATCATTCTCCCAAACACATCCAATCAAAATTTTTAAATAGCCATGTTTGTACAGCGTAGTTGATTTCCAGATTGAAAATATTTTTTTGAGGAGGACATTCCCCCACAACCCTCAGGGCAAGGGTTTCTAAGTTATGCCATTGGGGCATATAAGGTTTTTTATAGAAGGCGTTGTCGTAGAAACTTCAAAACAGGCTCATTCGATTGGAAATTAAAGGGCTAGTGCCCTTTTTAATAGTCGAAAAAGATTGGAGGGCAACTAGCCCCCCCCCCCCACGCCCATCATTTCCCCAAACACATCCAATCAGACTTTTGAGATAGCCATTTTGTTCAGCGTAGTTGATTTTCAGATAGAAAATATGTTTTTGAGGAGGATAATCCTCCACAACCCTCAGGGCAAGGGTTTTAAGTTATGCCCGGGGGGCATATAAGGTTTTTATAGAAGGCGTTGTCGTAGAAACTTCAAAAATAGGCTCATTCGATTGGAAATTAAAGAGCTAGTGCCCTTTTTAATAGTCGAAAGACGAAAGAGATTGGAGTGTAACTAGCCCCCCCCAACGCCCATCATTTCCCCAAACACATCCAATCAAAATTTTCAGATAGCCATTTTGTTCAGCGTAGTTGATTTCCAGATAGAAAATACATTTTTGAGGAGGACACTCCCCACAACCCTCAGGGCAAGGGTTTTAAGTTATACCCTGGGGACATATAAGGTTTTTATAGAAGGTGTTGTCATAGAAACTTCAAAACAGGCTCATTCGATTGGAAATTAAAGAGCTACTGCCCTTTTTAATAGTCGAAAGAGATTGGAGTGTAACTAGCCCCCCCCCCCCCAACGCCCATCATTTCCCCAAACACATCCAATCAAAATTTTGAGATAGCCATTTTGTTCAGTGTAGCTGATTTCCAGATTGAAAATATGTTTTTGAGGAGTACACTCCCCCAGAACCTTTAGGGCAAGGGTTTAAGATATGCCCTAGGGGTATATAAGGTTTTTATAGAAGGCGTTGTCGTATAAACTTCAAAAAAGGCTCATTCGATTGGAAATTCAAAGGGATGGTGCCCTTTTTAATAGTCGAAAGTGATTGGAGGGCAACTAGCCCCCCCCACGCCCATCATTCCCCCAACACATCCAATCAAAATTTTGAGATAGCCATTTTTGTTCAGCGTAGTTGATTTCCAGATTGAAAATATATTTTTGAGGAGGACACTCCCTCACAACCCTCAGAGAAGGGTTTAAGTTATGCCTTGGGGGCATATAAGGTTTTTATAGAAGGCGTTGTCGTAGAAACTTCAAAACAGGCTCATTCGATTGGAAATTAAAGTGATAGTGTCCTTTTTAATAGTCAAAATAGATTGGAGGGCAACTAGCCCCCCCCACGCCCATCATTTTCCCCAAACACATCCAATAAAACTTTTTGAGATAGCCATTCTGTTCAGTGTAGTTGATTTCCAGATAGGAAATATGTTTTTGAGGAGGACAATCCCCCACAAACCTCAGGGCAAGAGTTTTAAGTTATGCCCTGGGGGCATATAAGGTTTTTATAGAAGACTTTGTCGTAGAAACTTCAAAACAGGCACATTCAATTCGAAATTCAAAGGGCTAGTGCCCTTTTTTAATAGTCGAAAGTGATTGGAGGGCAACTAAACCCCCCCACGCCCATTATTCCCCCAAACACATCCAAACAAAATTTTGAGATAGCCATTTTGTTCAGCGTAGTTGATTTCCAGATAGAAAATATGTTTCTGAGGAGGACAATCCCCCAATACCCTCAGGACAAGGGTTTTAAGTTATGCCCTGGGGGTATATAAGGTTTTTATAGAAGGGGTTGTCGTAGAAACTTCAAAACAGGCTCATTCGATTGGAAATAAAGAGCTAGTACCCTTTTTAATAGTCGAAAGAGATTGGAGTGTAACTAGCCCCCCTCCCCCCCACGCCCATCATTCCCCAAACACATCCAATCAAAATATTTGAGATAACCATTTTTGTTCAGCATATTTGATTTCCAGATTGAAAATATATTTTTGAGGAGGACACTCCCCACACACCCTCAGGGCAAGAGTTTTAAGTTATGCCCTGGGGGTATATAAGGTTCTTATAGAAGGCGTTGTCGTAGAAACTTCAAAACAGGCTCATTCGATTGGAAATTAAAGGGCTAGTGCCCTTTTTAATAGTCGAAAAAGATTGGAGGGCAACTAGCCCCCCCCCTACGCCCATCATTTCCCCAAACACATCCAATCAAACTTTTGAGATAGCCATTTTGTTCAGTGTAGTTGCTTTCCAGATAGAAAATATGTTTTTGAGGAGGACACTCCCCCACAACCCTCAGGGCAAGAGTTTTAAGTTATGTCCTGGAACATATAAGGTTTTTATAGAAGGCGTTGTCGTAAAAACTTCAAAACAGGCACATTCAATTGAAAATTCAAAGGGCTAGTGCCCTTTTTAATAGTCGAAAGTGATTGGAGGGCAACTAGCCCCCCCGCCCATCATTCCCCCAAAAACACATCCAATCAAAATTTTGAGATAGCCATTTTGTTCAGCGTTGTTGATTTCCAGATATTTTTGAGGAGGACACTCCCCCACAACCCTCAGGGCAAGAGTTTTAAGTTATGCCCTGGGGGCATATAAGGTTTTTATAGAAGGCGTTGTCGTAGAAACTTCTAAATAGGCACATTCAATTGGGAATTAAAAGGGCTAGTGTCCGTTTTAATAGTCAAAAGTGATTGGAGGGCAACTAGCCCCCCCCCTACGCCCATCATTTCCCCAAACACATCCAATCAAACTTTTGAGATAGCCATTTTGTTCAGTGTAAATGCTTTCCAGATAGAAAATATGTTTTTGAGGAGGACACTCCCCCACAACCCTCAGGGCAAGAGTTTTAAGTTATGTCCTGGGGGCATATAAGGTTTTTATAGAAGGCGTTGTCGTAAAAACTTCAAAACAGGCACATTCAATTGAAAATTCAAAGGGCTAGTGCCCTTTTTAATAGTCGAAAGAGATTGGAATGTAACTAGCCCCTTCCTCCCCCCCCCGACGCCCATAATTTCCCCAAACACACATCCAATAAAAATTTTCGGATAGCCATGTTGTTCAGCGTAGTTGATTTCCAGATAGAAAATATGTTTTTGAGGAGGACAATCCCCCACAACCCTCAGGGCAAGGGTTTTTAAGTTATGTCCTGGGGGCATATAAGGTTTTTATAGAAGGCGCTGCTGTAGAAACTTCAAAAAAAGGCTCATTCGATGTTAAATTCTGAGGGCTAATGCCCTTTGTAATAGTCGAAAGTGATTTGAGGGTAACTAACCCCCCTCTCACGCCCACCTTTTCCCCAAACACATCCAATTAAAATTTTAAGACAGATATTTTATTAAACGTAGTTTTAAGTTCTGGAAATTAGGTCTTTGAGGTTTACAACTTCCCCAAAGCCCTCAGGGCAAGGGTTGTAATTTAAGGATTCTCCGAATCCTTCATATTGTTTCTTATGGAAGGGATGCTCGAATAAATTTTAGAGAGGGCTCATTTGATTGAAAATTGAAAGTCCTTGTTCACTTTTTAAGAGTCAAAAGACATTGAAGGGCAACTAGCCCCTCCCCCTCCTCCACGCCCTAAATGCATCAGATAAAAATTTTGAGATATATATTTTGTTAAAATAGTTCAAACTTCTAATAACAAAAAACTCCGTTGTCGACACAGCCCACCAGGGCCCAGGGGTAGGCGTTGTAAGTTATGTCCTGGGGCATAGCTTATTAAGGGGGTTTTTAACTTATGGGAAGGGTTTTTTGTATGGGAAGAACACATAGGAAATCTATTATAATTATCCAATTATAAGGTTAAAATGCATACTCTGTGATAGATGCAAAATTGCTTTGGCACACAAATTCCTATTAAGGTCAATTCCAAACAGTCGTGATCCCTTTGTGTCAGCAAGTGAAATGGTCTAAACCCCCTTATTGGAGCTATTTTTTCAATCCATTTATTGTTGTCAATCGCTGTCCACAAATTATGCAAGCTGTCTATTGTTCATATATAAGGTTTTTATGAAAGAGGTAATCGTATAGACTATGAAAAAAGCCTCATTCGATTTAAATTGAAAGTTCTAGATCCGTTTTTAAAGTCAAGAATAATCGGACAGTAAACACCCCCTCCCCATGCCATAAAAACTTGAAACTTTTTGCAATCAGAAACGAACTAAAATTAATTAAAAAAAAAAACTTTCCGAAAAATAAGTTTTTCAAAGAAAAGTACAGACCATTTTAAACTTAAGCTCAGGAGATACAAATACCTGTTAAAATTCAAACTCAAAACGACCAGAAATTACTATTAAAGAATAAATGAAACCCAAAACGAACAGAAATTAAATAAACAATCATAGCAAAAATATACAACAAGTAATAATATAAATGAATAAATAGATCTTAAAGCGAGTAATGCTTGAATTAAATATGAAAATCAAGCTTAAAACGAAAACAAATATTTTGCTATTAAAGTATAAATGAAATTTAAAAACGAACAGAAATTAAATAAACAATCAATGCGAAAAAACATACAATATATATTAATGTAAATGAATAAATAAATCTTAAAACGAGTGAAACTTAATTGAATATAAAAAGCAAGTTTGAATCGAATAAAAATAAATACAAATAAGAGTTTGGGTATTGTCTCACTTCAGAGGCCTAAAACCTACTGCGTCATTGGCGCTTTACTGAAAACGAATTATATTACAAATGTTTTCTTTTGTACTTAATATTGAAAGTAAATATTAAAATTACAGTAAATTTTGAATTGATGAGCTTTTAGCAATTAATATCATGATGCATCAAATATTCAGTATAATTTATTAGTTCTTTTCAAGATTGGTCAAGACAAATATAGTTTCACTACAAGCAAAATTTGGATACTGCCCCCTTATTTAACTGTAAAAACCTAAAGCCTTCTGCGTCATTGGTGCTTCACTGTAAACGAATTACTCGTATATTACAAATTTATTATTTTCCAGTTCTTACAGCATTGAAAATGAAAATAAAAATTACAGTGAAAAAAATCTTGAACTGATGAATCTTTCAACAATTAATATCATTATATATCTAATATTCAATTTGATTTTGTTTATAGTTTCCAAGACTGTTCAAGACTCATATAGTTTTGCCATTTTTATAAATCTGCCATTTTTTGTATCTAATCGTGTTAGCTTGTTATGAAAACATTCTATGGCTTCTAGGCATTTCTATTTGAGCGGAAAACTGCACCTCAAACTTTGTGGAACATGCATTTTCTTGCATGAAACACCAAAATATAATAAAATGTCAAGTTTCGGAGTGTTCCACCACTTGCAAGCAAGTGCCATTGGTATTTTTTGAATCCGCATGGTCAATTTAGGGGGTGGAGGGTAGGCTAATTCTCGTAGCAGCCCCATTCCGTCGTGGTTTGGCTCACATTTTCAACACCTGGCGTCCGGACTATCATATAATCTACCAAGCATACAACTACCCCAATCAGTACCAATAAATAAATGAAACCCAAAACGAACAAAAATTAAAATAAATATTAGAGTCAAACTCAAAACGAGCATAAATTAATGTGAGTAGGGTTCAAAACCCCTATGCTTTCTAAAAGCCAGAATATAATTTGTACTTTACTGAAAAAAAAAATTCAAATGAGCTTACTGAAAAAAATGTGCATTGTCAATTTAATATACATATGCTGATATTTATTCCCTAGAATCTTAATTAATTTTTGATTTCTTAAAGTTACAAAAGTGAAAATATTTCAAAGAATTGTTTTCAGTAGAGCGCCAATGACGCTATTTATTAGATCTATTTATTCATTTATGTTATTACTTGTTGTATGTTTTTTGCTATGATTGTTTATTTAATTTCTGTTCGTTTTGGGTTTCATTCATTCTTTAATAGTAATTTCTGGTCGTTTTGAGTTTGAACTTTAATAGGTATTTGTATCTCCTGAGCTTAAGTTTAAAATGGCCTTTACTTTTCTTTGAAAAACCTATTTTTCGGAAAGTTTTTTTAATTAATTACTTTTAGGGACAAGGGTAGTAGCCAAACGTTTGCTTGTATTGATATTCGTTTGTTTTAAGTTTGACTTTTACATTCAACATAAATTTTACTTGGTTTAAGATTTGTTTTATTCATTTATATTAGCACGTGTTGAATGCCTGTTTGCTATGATTGCTTTTTTTAATTTGTGTTCGTTTTGGGTTTCATTTATTTTTGATAGTGGATGATTTTTGTTCGCTTTAAACTTGATTTGTATTTTCGGTTTAAGTTATATTTGTTATAAGTTTTTTTTATGTTTGTTTTCTATGATTGTATTAATGGATGGAGCAAAGGCTGTGAGGATAGTCATGCTTCAGAAATTTCCCCTGGAATGGACTCCAAATTCTAGTTACAACGGTTCCCATTCAAGAAATGCGCTTGTGACGTATAATAAAGCTATTTGACTGTAAAAGCCTGTTTAAGCTTAGAGGTATAACGTTATATTTCACCACATCGTTCCTTTAAAGGTTTTTGCAGTCAGGGGTGGCTCGAAGCACTCAGGCCAGGGGGGTGAGAACCCTCATTTAAACGACTTGTAGATCATATTCTACGACTCGTCATTACCTACAAATTCATAGACAATAGTGTTCATACCATTCATAGACAATAGTGTTTTATCATGTGCAAATACACAACTAAGAAAAGCTTAAGTCTTGATTCGCCTCTTCTTCAAAATGGACCAACGCTGAACAATCTTGTTTAAGTCGACACCATCGGTGAGGTCTTTCTCACTCGCCAACAATATGAAGGAATCCAGTCGAGAATAAAGCATGACAGTTCTCAGCCAATTCTTCACAAACTTGAGTTTGCTGAATGTTCTTTCGGCAGCTGCAACTCCAACAGGTGCAGTCACTGCCAATTTGCAGAGACGACTGGCTTGCTTAAGCTGACGGTTCCGGCGATCTCCTTCACCAAAGACTTCTCTGAAGCAAGCAGCGCCTTGGCAAAACTTGAAAAAAGCTTCAAGCTCTACTTGTAGAGCAGTAGCGTCTGGAGCTCTTTCCTGGTTTGGGAAAAACTTTGTTGCTTGCTCAATATATGCAACTGAGATACTTTTGTTCATAGGAAGCTGGAGTAAGGTGCAAAATGGCAGAAAATTGGCAAGGCAAGCTCTGAGATTATCTCCCATCATTGTAGTCAACTTGTCAGGCAAAATTCTGAAATGTTGTCTATAGAACTGATGCATTGAGATATCGGCTTGACTTTGAGCTCTGCTGTCATAACGAGATGGTCCAAGTCTCCGACGATGGTGTCTGATGAAATCAGCCTCTGGGTCCACTTCCATCCTTTTGGCAAACTGTGCTGCACTGTCAATTAAACTGTTCATTTCCTCACAAGATATTCTTTCAAAAGTTTCTTCGTAGCGTCTAGCATCTCAATTGCGTCGATGATGTTCATCTCCTCTTCTTCAAGCTTTTCTGTTGCAATCCTGGCCTTGTACATGATATTTTTCATGAACATGAGGCAGGCGATAAAATCGAAGTTGAAAATCCTTTTCAGGAGGTCAAACGAAGTAATCACTGCTTGTATGATTTCAGCCCTTGTGGTCCACCGGGTCCGTGATACCATGATACCGGGTCCGGGTCCGTTAAGGCTGTTTTCAATCGAAGAGAGTTTTCCTTTAATGGCGGCAAAACGCTTTGTAGATGAAGAGAAGAAACACATACATTTCTTCGAGGATATTGAAAAGCTCGGCTATCAAGAGAGATGAATTGCAACTATGCTCTATCACGGTGTTTAGTCTGTGGGCCTGGCAGGGTATATAAGGCACACGGCGACTGAGAAGTTCCGATACTTTCTGCTGGGCTCCATTAAAATGACCAGACATTGCACTTGCATAGTCATACGACTGAAAAGCTAATTTATCCAGCGGAATTCCTCTCCTTGTCAGTGTTTCCTATTATACTTTTCTGCCATACCTTGACCAGTTTTGTCATTTGCCTCGCTAACATCTAATAGTCTCTCTCTAGGCATCCCTTCAGAGCTGATGATGCGGATTACGACTGCAAGCTTATCAGAATGTGAAGCATCGGGTGTCGTATCCGCCATCACAGAATAAAATTCTGAATCCAGGACCTCTTCAAGGATCTTCTCCCTGACTTCTGCTGAAAGCAATTCAATAAACTCGTTCTGGGACATTTTGTGTAGATAGGTAACTTTGTATGGTCTATACCGAGAATCATTTAACCAAGCTTCAAGAGCAGGCACATATCTCGCTAGAAGTTGAACAAATTGAACAAAGTTGCCGTCTTGTTCTTCCGTTATTCTAAATGCAATGCCTTGTCTCGCTAGGGTTCTTGCAACGTCCAAAAGAATTGTCACAATTTTTCTGTTTGTCTCTTCATCTTTTGCTTGCTGCAAAAGCTTAGCTCGAGTTCTTTTATCAAGTAGGAAATCAACATGACCATTACTGCTGACGAAGTGACAATAATCCGACAAAGCTGCTTTGTGTGACCCGGAAGAGAAGTGACTAGCCAGTTTTCCTTTCTTTGCTTTTCCTTGGCTCTTCATTTTGTGCCATTGCCGCACACCGTCTTTCACCCAAGCGTTTTCGGACTGGTCTCGCCCCGGACCACTAGGAAAAGCGAGCAAACGAAGCAGAAGGCAGCATCTTTCTTGATACTGTACTCTAAGAACTGGTAATCTTCATACCAGCCAGGGTGAAAACGACACTGTTTCTTTTTTTGATATTGACGGATCAGCTGGGAACACACTAAGCTTTGGTTGATTAGGACCACATGAAATCAGGTATTTTCTTTGATTTTCGCTTGAGATTGGCTTCCTTATTCCAGGATCCTTGTGAACTACACTTTCGGAGTCGTCACTGTGATTTTCGACAACAACTCCACTAGTTGCCGAAATGTTAAGTAGTTCTTCAGTGCAATCGACTGTTAGTTCCTTGCACAGCTCAAACACAGAAGATGATGTAGATTGTGTTTCACCAAGATATCTCTTGCATTCAACGCAGAATTTTCCCGGACGGTCTTAACTATGTCATTGGAACCAGCAACTACTGATATAATGTACTCCAGCTTGGCGACATATGAAAAGAGTTCATGTTGTGTCTTTGATCGGAGACCTCTTGCCCTATATCTGACTCCTTCTCATCATTTGTGTTGACCGATGGCATGAAGTCTTCTCCGGTTTCAAATTTACCTCTCGTTTCTGTCGCTAGGTGTTCCGTCAAGGTTGGTGTTCCAACGCCAAGTGTTTCCTTGGTAATTGTAACATGCATTTCCTGAAACAAAAATTGTCAGTAAACACAATTTCGCCGGAGACCGCCCCAAAACCGGTTTTGGCCAGATTCTGGGTGAACTACTTGTCCGGTAAGCAATGAAGCTGAAAAACGGATTCAGAATGTGTCCTTACCCCTATATCGACCCTCTAATTAGCTTCAGGAACAACTTTTAACTTCTTGCAAACCGGATTCCGGGTGAACTCAATGTTCCGGCGTCAAAATAAGTTTCAGGTTTGGATTCAGCATGTCTACTTACCCCTATGTCGACCCTGTAATACGCTTCAGGAACAACTTTTACCTTCCACCTAATTACCGGTTTTGGCTTTCCGGACGAACTGCTTGTCCGGTAAGAAAATGAAGCTGAAAAACGGATTCAGAATGTCTTCTTACCCAATATCGACCCTCTAATCAGCTTCAGGAACATCCTCCAAATTTCCGGTTTCCTTTCTTCTTTATGTGCTATATTTTATTGGCTTATTTGTGGGCTATATCAGTTGATCTCTCGTTTGTTTTGATGTTTGTGACATAACTCCTTGATCCGGCTTTTCTGCGATATTTAGTTGATTGATTTTTTTTATCTGTCTGATTGGTTTTATCAAAGCATCAGACCCGCCTTATCTTACTTACGTCAGACTCCGAGATCTCGAATTACTTAGGCCATTCTTATCCACCCTAACGGAACTACACGGATTTTTGCATTCTCCTTGTTTGATTCTTTTCGAGCCAGGTTAGGCTTCCGCTTGTTCTGATCCTAAAACGTTAGTGACGGATACCTAGCAAGGGATTGAGATATTTTGTTCAAAATTGGTGTGAGAATCCTTTGGGTCAAAGTAGAGGTCAAGTTCCTAAATGCCAAAACCGGGAATTTGGTAGAATTAAAGTTTATTTCTAAAGTCGATTAGAGATTCGATGTAGGGATAAGGAGAAATGCTGAATTCAATTTTGAACTTTATTTCTGCGACGGATAAGCAGTTCACCTGGAATCCGGCCAAAACCGGAAATTGGCTATAGGTAAAAGTTTCTTTTGAAGTCGATTAGAGATTCGAGTTCGGGGTAAAAATAAATACTGAATCCGTATTAGCTAAACTTTTTTTTTTTCACTGGACAAGGAATTCGTATGGAATCCTGCAATCCAGAAATTTGACAAAAAGCTAAATTTAATTCTGAAGTCGTATAGAGCTTTGATTTGGATTGCGATGCAGAAGTAAATTTTCAGGCGGTTACTAGGGATAAATGTTAACATGTTTACGGAGTCTGGCGATGATTGGAAATCTACAAGACCCGTTTGTCTGGACAAAGAAGTCTAATAAATATTCCGCTTTTTGGGATCCCATCGAAACCTTTGGTCTGCTTGACTACGAGGAGACAGTTAATCAGAAATACCGGGTTTTCAAGTTTTCCGCAGTAAATACAGAAAGCACTGCTACTACTGCAACCTTTGCTTTAAACGACCTATGATCACCAATGTACGAGGCCAGCCCAGGACAAGACTGTATATTTGAGGGAAACGGTGAATATCCTACGCAACTGGTCCCACATCCGCTTTTCGTGCCTATAAGACTGTTCCTAAATATTCGATGCAAAATCTTAAAATTTTGGGATCCCAAACGTAAGTGACGGGAAATCTATGACTTTTTACAATTTGTCCGTCTGTAAGCATGATAACTCTCGAAGGGGCTGGCCTATAGATATTTTGGTCAAACTTGGTGTGAGGATTCTTTGGGTCAAAGTACAGGTCAGTTTCGTAAATGGGCTATGTAGCTATATATCTAGGAGTGGGGGTTAGTTAAAGATATTTTAAAAGTAAATAACATAGTCGATTTAGAGGTGTAAGGAGACATGCTGAATCCATATCTGAAACTAATTTTCTCGCTGGACAAATAGTTCGCCCGGAATCCAGCCAAAACCGGAAAAATCATTAACAGTAAAAGTTGTATCTGCAGTTGATTAGAGGTTCGATGTAGGGGTAAGGAAACATACTGAATTCGTTTTTGACCGTTATTTTCTTCCCGGACAAGTATTTAGCCCGGAATGCGTCTGAAACTGGAAATCTGGAAGAAATAAAAATGTGTCTGCAAGTCGATTACAGATTCGGTACAGGGGTAAAGATAGATGCTAAATCTGTATCTGAAGTTTTTTTTGGGCCGGACAAGTAGTTTGCTCAGAATCCTGCCAAAACCGGAAATGTGGTAAAACGAAAACAAAACCCGAAGTATAAGGGGTAAGGAGACATACTGCATTCGTTTTAACCGGAAATTTAGCGTACTAGAAATAAAAGTTTGTTATGAATTCGATTATAAATCCGAAATTGAGTAAAATTGCATACTAAATCCATACTTGCTCATCCGTCCCTTTATATTTTTGCCGGACAATTAGTTTGCCCGGAATCCGGCCAAAATGGTAAAAATATTTTTCTGATCTTAATTAGAGTTTCGATATAGGGGTAATAAAACACGCTGAATCTGTTTTTGAACTTTATTTTCCTGCCGGACAATTAGTTAGTTTCCACGGAATTGCTAAAATCGGGAATTCAGTAAAAGTAAAAGATTTTTCTAAATTGGATTGTCGACTGGAGATGATATTTAGGCGTAAACATAGCTGATGAATCCATATCTGAACTTGGTCTTCTCAGCGGAATAGCCGTTTGGTCGTAATCCGTTGAAAAACCCCACTTCGGTATCATTTTTTTTTATTTACATTTTCAAGCGGTTGATTAGGGATAAATGCTAACATGCTTACGGGTCTGGCGAAGACCGGAAATCTACAAACCCGATTGTCTGGACCAAGAAGTCCATTAAATATTCCATTTTTGGAATCCCATCGAAATCTTTGGTCTTGTTTTTACTTCGACAATACGCCTATTTTTTTTTATTTTTTTTAAAATCCCACCTCCTCTCCTCTCAGTGACAACAAATTTACTTTAAGCAACAAATTTAATTCTTAACTTTTATGCGTCACCTACACTTTTTTAAATATCAATTAGCAGCCGAACTGGACACACATTAAGTCACCATACACTACCTAAAACTTTTCCATTATAAAAAGCTTGCCTTAACCGTATAAAAGGGTGTCGTTCCCCCACAGGAAACTCTTCTTACGGTGGCTATCTCTTACAAACTCATAAAACTTTTCCAAATAGTGACCCGTCATGTCCCCCCCCCCAAAAAAAGGAACTAAAACAAACTATTAAATTTAATAACAATAACAAAACCTAAAGAAAGATTTCTATCATTATAACTTTCTTTAACACAAGAAACCACCATAATATATACGCAAAAAACAAAAAAAAACATCGAAGAAAGTTATAATGATAACACTTTTTAATTTACCTTTTCTTCTTTTCACTTTAAAAACAAATTCTGCTGCTATTTAACGAAAATGCACCTTAAGACCAAGGCGAAGTACTAAATTTATGTTTGGGGACGTTTCGCCATGGGGGCGTTTGCCAAGAGGAAATTATGTTATGGGGACATCTCCACGGAAAGTTTAGCAGACAAACAGAGTTTGTAACTATGTTTCACTAGAGTCGTAGCCAAAAACTTACCTTCCGACTTGAATGAGCTATTCCAGCGTCTTCAGAACCACCCCTGCCCTGGGAAACAAATTCTGGGTACATGGCCAAATCTTTCTTGTCCTTTTCAAACGCTGTATCCACCTCAACCTCAGACTCGTTTTGTAATTGAGCTTTTTTCACTGTCTAGAAACACTTGCTTCAAAGGGGTTTCGCGGGGCTCCTGTCATTTGAATTCTGATTGCTTTTCCATATTGTTTAGAAATTTCATGCCTTCTTTTCCACTCGTAGTCAAAGTTTGACCCACAGTCCATGCATGTAACCTTGTCTCTCACTTTTGGTTTATTCATGTTATCCAGTCAGACTTCACTTTAACGACTAGCCTACAATAATTTTGACAGGCTAAATCTGAACGACCTATCTGAGACAGACACAAATTATATGCGAGTAAGAAACAGGTTTTGAAACAAAGCGAGTTGCTGCCAGTCCAGTCCCTTTGGGAAAAAAAATTATATGCGAGTAAGAACAGGTTTTGAAACAAAGCGAGTTACTGCCAGTCCAGTCCCTTTGGAATCATTTCACCAGAGACCTAACGGGGTTATGAAACCTGGTTTAATTGAAACGACCTTGTCTTTGAGTGAAAGTCTTTCCAGGAGGAAGAAAAAACGACTCGGACTGTCACTGACTGAGATGAGCGCCCGGGACCTGGATGAGGTCAAGATAAACGACTGATACAACTTAGCAAGAGGCAGGGGGATGTATCACCCCCCCCCTCCCTCACCCCCTCTCTCAACTCCCTCTTCGAGTCACCCCTGTGTACAGTGATTTCCTGTCAATATCAGTCAATTCAATAGCAAACTTTTCATTTTGAAAAATCCATTAGGCCTATTGCGTGTCCTGAGGCTATTGTGTTAGGAATCTTGTTTTTGTGTGTGTTTCTACTAACAATTTAGGCTATGGGGTATATCTACTCTCAATTTTGGTCCACCTGTTCTTCTCTTGAACTTGATGTAGAAAAAAGCAAATTATGATTCTTAGTTAAAAATGGTGCTCCCCATTTTAATTGTCAGGTATCACAGCCTCAGGGAATTCCTAAATGGGAATTTACCTGGTTCATTCGTTGGTATTATATGTCGATTGTGTCTCAATAGTCAGGTACAATATCTCTGGAAAATGCAACATGGGTGCAACAGTAGGCTTGTAGTCATGTTTTTTTTTTATCGTATGAATGATTTTGGTAATGCAATACATGGTTCTCTTTGTAAATTAGCTGTGGGCATAAACATGAAGATTTTTAATATTTCTGTTTTTCCTATCAAAAATCCGAATAAGATTTCTATAACTAGTAACCATTGGCTGGCTTCCAAAAGGCAAGCTCTTGTATTCTCGTAAAAAATGTTGCAGATATCGCGGCTGCTGCGTGCAAACCTCGTATAGTCGATTTTTCACCGAAAATGACTTTACATGTGTCAGGTGTAGTTTTTCATGGCGCGTCGTCTGGTGGCAACGAAACAAATCTATCTCTAATACTTTCGTGGCAAAAAAAGAAAAACACACCTCGTAATATCTTTGATAACTTTAATCCGTAAATACAAGTTGTGTATAAATAGACTTCATAAGCCTTTATTTATACAAGGTGTGCGCTTGGGCCTATCTGGCTGTATTAATTTATTCGTTGTGTGCTTTTGGTCGAATCTTCTCTTTGGCTTTTAATACGAACTGTGCTGGCGATCTTTTAATATAGTTTCATCAGCATCATCATTGTTTACAAGAAGATATTTTGATTTTACTATGAATAAGAGAGGATCTTTGCATTATGGCAAAATAATGGTGATAGCTGCGCTTGAAATAAACAAGAGGTTTGATAATAGATTTACAAGTTAAGAAAAGCTCTCAATGAATGTTGAATTCACTACAATTTCTTGGAAACCAGTGTGGATACTTACTAAAAGTAAGTTCAGGCGAATGGGAAAACGAATAAGGAAAACGATAAGGAAGAACAGGAAAGTGTTCGAACACTCAATCCCTTATAGAAGGAAGGAAATATTTCTAATTTAAAAATCATGTGTGACTTGGGCTCATAAACTTTAGCCTAGGCAGCCTTTTCGATTGCTGTAGCTAGCTTCAGTTGGCTAGAATCTCAGGAATCAGCTAGGTAAAAACAAAAATCAGGTTGTACTTTGCAAATGATTTACCCTAGACATGTCTTACTGAATTTGAATTTTGCGCTTCAAAATTCCCTTGAATCCCATTTGGTTCGCAGGAAAAAAAGTTTAAAAAAATCCAACAAAAGAACGAAACGGGAAAAACGATGGCTCCTAAAAGAAATTCCCATAGGGAATGATGGGATCCCATTCGTCTGAACTTACCTTAATTCCTCTGTTTAAGCAGTCTAGCACAGTAGCTGTTTTCTTTCATGGTGCATCAACGTGTAATTTAGGTAGGATAGGATAAGATATTTATTTCAAAATGTCTATCACAAGCATCGAAGGACCGAATTCGCATTTCGGAGTCATAAAAACCAAAATCGAACAAACATAAAACTTGGGTATTACCAGTACCAAAAAAAAAGAAAAAAGGAAAAACTAGTGAAGGGTGCAAAGGTTTTTTCATACCTTGAGGTTAAGCAACGGATAGGGGACAAGATAGGAACGGGTTCAGAAACAGCAAGTGGCAGGCAGTGTCTGGATGAGGAGTGTCTTTTGGGGAAAATGTTTTCCGTGCAAGGAATTATTATTGCATTTTTTGCAAAACGAAGGCACAACGTTCCTCTTCTGTGCTCAAGAGTTTCCAGCTTGGCTTTTCTTTAGAAGGAGCGAGTATGGTACCTTCCCTCCTTTAAAGATTATTCTCAGGGCTCTTTTTTGAATGGATTCAATTTTTTCTGATTCATCATGGGAGATGCCAGGATGCCAAACTGGACAAGTATATTCAAGATGAGGGCAAACAAAGGAGGTATAGATCCTTAAGGAATGGGATGGGGGGGATGGGGGGACATTAAATTTGTTCAATAGTTTAAGGAGAGACATGGAAGCATTAGCTCTATGGACAATATCTTTAACGTGGATATCCCAATTTAAATTAGAGGAAATTGTAACACCAAGTAATTTAAAGGAAAAAACAGAAATATTTAGAGGGATAGGATTGAGGAAAAGGGGTGAGGTTTTAACTCGAGGGGTTTACACTCATGTCTGCAGCGTCATTTGTAATATCCTTGAGGATGCTCATAGGGTTGCTTACTAAGTTTCTGTAGGCGGTTTCAACAACCGTTAGGTCATCCACAAATTTCCTTCTGTCGGGAAATTCCTTAGCGAGGCTATTTATCATAAGAGAAAACAGGAGGGTGCTAGTCGATTGTGTACCATGATCTGTTTCCTAATCACGGTGCATGAACGTCTAGTACCCAAGCACGGTTCTCCAGGCAGGCTCCAGCCAGTCAGGAACACAGGATTTTTTCTACTTTCAAAAAGATTTCAGAGTTTCGTTTAATATGGCAGTAATTCAAAATGAATTGTACTAAGTCAAGCAAGAATATTTATTTCTATCTCTACCCCCAAAAAGATGCTGGAGTTTTGTTTCATATAGCGATAATTCAATATTGAATCGTCATTAATTCAAGTGAGATTATGATTTAATCTCACTTGACTTAATGACAATTCTATTGTGAGGCCGTGAAGGTTACATTACCCAGCTATCTGGGAACTAGGACTATTCTGTTTTACAACATCCGTTTTGCTAATATTATGCTACCCAACTGAAACCCTCTGACAGGTTCCTTGGGAAAAGAGTTCAGACCCTCGAACTTAATACGCTAGGCCTATCAAGGAAAGCGGCTCAGTGTGTATAGATGGTTTGCTGTTGAAAGTGGTGTTCCATTACGCTATTTGTATGGACACATTTTTTTTTTTTTTTTTTTTTTTTTTTTTTTTTTTTTTTTTTTTTTTTTTTACCAGCTTGTGATTTCTAAAACAACAGATTTTGAGTATTTCCATTTTCAGATGGAGAACATTTAAGCTAGAACTTGGAAACACTAGAACGCTCCAGCCAAATATCAGCTTGGTTCACTAATTCGTCCCTGAAAACAGTTCCAGCCTTTCAGGACCAGAACCCTGGAAATAAATTAAGGACTACAGAATACTCCAGCAGAGTGGCAGAATGGGTTGCAAACTCTCCATTGAAAACATTTCCAATTCTGGAACAGTATGAAAATTCTATACCCCTCGCGCCTTTAATCAGATTTGCCTGTGACAGAGCCAGCCCTCAACCAGTTGAGGTCAGGTAAGAAGGAATCGAGAGTGAGGTTACAGCAGATGAATATTTGGTCTTTGCTGAGCTCGCATCCCTTCTTCCAGATAGCAGATTACAGAGCGCTTCACTTACAGAAGTTTGTGTTAATCTTTTGCTGCCAGAGCAAACCGATGAAGCTTTTAATGAAGCAGAGTTAATAAGTACTGAACTGAGTGGACAGTCAGTTTTATATACTGATCTGAAGTCAAGAAATGAAGAGGAATATCAAATGAATCAAGACAAAAGTGTTGCTGAAGAATCTCCTCTGGCTGAATCAGCGGGTATAAGTGGTGCTATTTTATTACCAAATATACCTGCCCATGAAAGTGGAAACGCATCAGTCTACGAGAGAAGTCTAGGAGATATTCCAGAAAACAATTTGGACGCAGAAACAGAAAGCTCAGTGATAAATAGTATTACATCATCTAAAAAAAGCAGGAACAAAGACAGATCAAACCCAGGGGAAAACTGATTGAAAAATTATTATGCTAGATGCCAAGGGAAGGAATACGAAGGAAGATAAGTACAGAACAGAAAAGATGAGAAATGGAAAGCTACTAAAGATTTAAAGCCTGAACAGAAAATTGGCCATCAATGTAATCATTGTAATATCAATGCTAAGAAGGTCAGAGTTTTTGAAGGTTCAATCATTCCTGAAAGTGAGAGGCAGAGTTTGTTTGGTAGCTTTTAGAAAAAAATGTCCTGGGAACAAAAGAAGGTCTACATAGCTACACTTGTCACTTACGACGATTGTGATAGATTCAAGAAGGCTGATCTTGGCCCTTCTAGGAGAAAAGGAACCCTGAAATACAATTTGAAAACCTCAGAAGGGATGCTAAGAGTTTGCAAGCAAATGTTTTTGAGTCCGTTTGGCATTGGCGAATAGCAAGTAAAGAACTGGTCTGAACAGGCAGAGTAGGACGGCATCCATCCATCACAAGATTCAAACCACCCAGAAACCTCAGTTCGATTCAATACTAGGAAATCACTTAGCTTTGCAGAGAGAAAGCAAAATGCAGAGAAGTTTTTGGATGATCTTCGAAAGCTTCCATCCCATTACTGTAGAGCCTGGGACAAGGAAAAGTGCTTTGAATATCCTTTTGGAACTGTTGAAGAGGTGTTTTATGTTTACAGGGAGCAAAAGGGGAAAGAAAAGCTGATATTGTTAGCTATGAGTTTTTTAGACAACTATTGAAAGAGAAAGACATTGGGATTTTCAAGCCAAAGAAGGACCAGTGTGACAGATGCATAGCATTTGAATTGAAGAATCTTGCCGAAGTGGAGTATTCTGAGCACATATTAAAGAAAAAAAAAACAACAACCTAGGATTGAGAAAAACCGTGACAAGGACAAAGCCAAAGGGAGCTCAGGGGTGCTTGTGGTAACAACTCATGACCTTGAATCTACGTTGCTTTGTCCGAACATAAAACCGTCGTCTCTCTACTACAAAACGGAAGCTCGTTGTATATAATTCGACTTCTTACGACCTTGTAAGTTTTGACGCATTGAATATAGCGTGGGATGAAACTGAAGGGCAGTTGAATGCATCTGAATTTGTTTCGTGTGTTATTGACAGGTTGGAAGACCTGTTACGGTCATACCAAAACACTGAGACAGTTATTATGTGGAGCGATGGATGTTCATATCAGAACAGGAACGGAATTTTTTCTAATGCACTTGTCCATTTCGCTTTTATACATGGAGTGACAGTAATGCAGAAGTGTCTGGAAAAAGGGCACACACAAATGGAATGTAACAGTGTCCACCAGAAGATTGAAACCCGATGCAAAGATAGAGACATTTACATTCCAAGTATGAATGCATCTGAGGTGAAAAATGCAAGGCGCAATCCTTACTCTTATCAAGAAAAAAAAGGTGAATCATACTTTTTTCAAAGACTACACAGGATTGAAGTATTACCCTGATTATAGACCCGGATGTAAAAAGGGGGACTCGACTATCACCGTGACTGTTGCTTATAAATACAGTCCTGATAGATCGGTTTATTTCAAGCTCAGACGTACGGACGATTGGATAATTCTGCCAAAACGGGTTGTGAAAGAACCGAAACTTCGAATACGTCCACTTCACGAAGGAACCCTTACCCTTGATGCATGTAAGATAAACGGCCTCATGGGATTGCTGGATTTGCTGCCACGAGATACTCATGCTTTCTACAAGAGTATCAAAGTCAGTTAATTCAATGCTCTCAGTCGTATAACATCTTATTGCAAGAGCCAGTTAAATAATTTCCAGTGAACAATATACCTGTATGACGCAAACAATTTATTTTTAACCATCTTCTTAGCTAGTGCTTACTAATTTGTGTGATGGGAAAAGGAAAGAAAAGACAAATTGAATTGGAATCGCCTCGCGTCTCTTCTGATTCTATAACCATACACGAATCAATCCAAAATCTTGCAGCTAGTGTACAGTAGATTTTATCAACTGTTAAAATTATTCAAGATGAAGTGCAAGGTCTAAGGAATGAAATAACAGAAATTAGATCTGAAATAAGAAGTGTATCCTCCAGGACCCTTACATTAGAAAGCTCAAGTCGAGCTCATGATGATGCTATCTCAAAGTTAAAAGAAGAGGTTAAAGACGTATCGTCAAGTAAGTCAGTTGACAATTCCAGACTCGGGCCACTTTCAAACAAAATATTAATACTAGAAAATGCTGAACGGCGAAATAATATTATTGCATGGAATTTAAAGTGTTCGTCAAAAGAAGAGAGTCATGATAAAATTAACGAACTATTGCTGAAATTACGTGTTCGATGTGATTTTTAAATCACGGAACAAAATGATAAATTTACCAAGTTCAGACTTGAAAATACAAATGACAAATATATGGTTTTGCAAGCGAATAATAAAATAAAGACCATTCGGAAAAGAAATAAAGATTGAGAATTGCCATATTTTCTCAAAGGTCTAAATAACAGATGATGTCAACTAATCAGTCCAGGAAACGAAATGATCTCTTATAAAGAAGAAAAATGAGCTCAAACAGAAAGGTTCACAAGCCTGAATCCCACCAGTAGTTCCCCCTGTGCTGTGCTACATCGATGAATTTGGTGTCAAAAAGAAATTAGATTGGTTCAAATTGTGACCAGTTGACTATTGTGAATATGGATTCTGTGGTTCGGTCGGGAGGTAATTTTTGTTTCTGTTTTTCTTATTTTGTTTGATTTTTCGAGTGTAACTATTTAACCTCGTATTTTGCGAAGGGGAAAAAATACTTTTTAGAAAAAAAACAAAAAAAAAAAAGAAAAAAAAAAAAAAAAAAAAAAAAAAAAAAAAAAAAAAAAAAAAAAAAAAAAAAAAAAAAAAAGAAAAAAAAAAAAAAAAAAAAAAAAAAAAAAAAAAAAAAAAAAAAAAAAAAAAAAAAAAAAAAAAAAAAAAAAAAAAAAAAAAAAAAAAAAAAAAGAAAAAAAAAAAAAGAAAAAAAAAAAAAAAAAAAAAAAAAAAAAAAAAAAACAAAAAAAAAAAAAAAAAAAAAAAAAAAAAAAAAAAAAAAACAAAAGAAAAAAAAACGAAAAAAAAAAAAAACAAAAAAAAAAAAAAAAAAAAAAAAAAAGAAAAAAAAAAAAAAAAAAAAAAAAAAAAAAAAAAAAAAAAAAAAAAAAAAAAAAAAAAAAAAAAAAAAAAAAAAAAAAAAAAAAAAAAAAAAAAAAAAAAAAAAAAACAAACAAAGAAAAAAAAAAAAAAAAAAAAAAAAAAAAAAAAAAAAAAAAAAAAAAAAAAAAAAAAAAAAAAAAAAAAACAAAAAAAAAAAAAAAAAAAAAAAAAAAAAAAAAAAAAAAAAAAAAAAAAAAAAAAAAAAAAAAAAACAAAAAAAAAAAAAAAAAAAAAAAAAAAAAAAAAGAAAAAAAAAAAAAAAAAAAAAAAAAAAAAAAAAAAAAAAAAAAAAAAAAAAAAAAAAAAAAAAAAAAAAAAAAAAAAAAAAAAAAACAAAAAAAAAAAAAAAAAAAAAAAAAAAAAAAATTTATCATTATCTAGGTGTTATTTATTCTATTATGGCTCACAGCAGAGTGTTTTGTTGTTTTCCATGAGAAAAAGCCCATTCAGTGTGATTTTCAATGTTTTTCGTTTCTGGTGGGGGGAGACTGGGGGGCTATCTTTTCGCATGGCACTATATTAGTATAATGGATAGTGATTTGACTAAAATACCGTTATCAAGGTTACAGGAATTAGAAAGAAGGTCAGTTTTATTTAATTCGGTTTTTCAAGATCATTTAGCTCATGAGATTAATGATATTTCAAATGCTTTTAATATTCCACCAAATAAATATGTGTTTTTTAATGAAATAACTCAAAAAAAATTCTTGTTCTAGGACGATATCGTTTGGAACTGTCGGGGATGGGTGAGCGGATGCGATGTGATTGAGAAGTTTTTACTTGATTTGGGCACTGATATTTTAGGCCTTTGTGAGACTTTCCTTGATGAAATTTCTGCAAATAAAATTGATGTAAAAGATTACTAACTTTTTATAGAAATAGAACCCAGCAAAAATAGGGCGGGCCTTAGCTGTTTTAATTAAAAATCATATTCCTGCACGAATGAGAGATGATTTTTTACAGTTTAATATTGAAAGGAAATTTGAATGTTGTGTAGTTGAATGTTTTTTGCCTAATAATGAAAAACTCTTGATTCTAGTGATATACCGCCCCCCTTTTCTAGTATGGTAAATTTCATAAGTAAATTGGAAAATATGCTAGTTTACCTTTCAAGTCTGCGTATTCCATTCATGATTTTTGGCGACTTTAACATAGACCTAACGAGATGTTTACCTTCAGACCATCATGGGATTGATAATTATGCATTACAGTTTTTAGAATATTCTCTTTCTTGTAATTTATATCCAGTTTGTTTTGTCCCGTCACGTGTAGCCAACTCATCTACTTCGCTTATTGAAAATATTATCTCGCCTTATACATGTGAGGCTACGTCTGCGATTATGGATGAATCATAAGATCATTGCATGATTATGTCGGATTATAAGATTCAAAAGACTTTGATTAGGGAGATCATTACAAGAAAGAGAAATCTTTCACTTAGAAATATACATAATTTAAAAGTAGCCCTTGGTGACGTAGATTGGAGTGAAGTTTTAAAAGAGAGAGATCCTAATAGATCGTTGGGTATTTTTTATAGAGTATTAAATGAACGATTAGACCATCATTGTCCTTATGAAAAAATACATCGTAAAAAATAATTTTCCACGAAAACCATGGATTAATGAGTCAATCCTAAGATCAGTTAATGAAAAAAATCGTCTATATAAGATATGAATGAAATATCCAGAACCTGATAATATTATATGATTTAAAAATTATAAAAATTTGTTGATGAAAACTCTTAGAACGAGTGAGAAAAGGTATTTTGAAAATTCTTTTAGGAATGCGGATTCACCCAAAAAAAAAACATGGGATCTAATTAAACAAAATTTGGAAACAATTGGAATAATTTTTACCCATAATTATTAACGGATAAAATGGTTTTGAATCAAAGGTTAATGGAGCTATTGCAGGATCTTCCAGTGCTCATTTTGCTAGTATTGGCTCTGATGTTACTCGTGGTCTTGGCTCGACTTCAGTTCATTCATATAAAGCATACCTTCCTCAATCAGGGATACAAGTATGTTTTTGACCCCAGTTAGTCTTGATGAATTCCAAAAAATTTAATAGATTTAAAAGAGGTAATTCATTAAGTTTGGATGGATTTTCAACGAATCTTTTGAAAACACCTTGCATCTGTAATTCATACACCTCTTGTTTATATTTTCAATTTGTGTTTATCTTCTGGAGTATTCCCTACTAACTGAAAAATTGCCCGAGTTATCCCGCGGTATACAACAGGTGATAAGACCAATGTTGATAATTACCGACCTGTTGCAATACTTTCTACTTTGTCGAAGATTTTGGAAAAGTTATTTCACAAAAGAATTTTGTCTTATTTAGATAAAAAAAGTCTTTTAACCAAAAGCTAGTTTGGGTTTAGACCGGGTCGTTCTACTGAACAAGCAGTTGCAGCCCTTTTGCTTAAAACTGATGATGCACTGAATAATGGTAATTATGTATCCTGTATTTTCTACGATATTAAATAAAAAAACAAGTTTTTTTAACTGAAAGTAAGGAGCGACATTAAAACTTAAAACGAACAGAAATTATTCCGTATATGAAAGGGACTGTCCCCTCCTCAGCGCCTCGATCTTTACGCTAAAGTTTTTTATTGTTTTAAAAAATAAAGTTGTGAGACAGAGTCAAACTTTAGCGTAAAGAGCGAGGCGTTGAGGAGGGGACAGTCCCTTTCATATACGGAATAATTTCTGTTCGTTTTAAGTTTTAATGTCGTTCCTTACTTTCAGTTAAAAAAACTTGTTTTTTTTATTTAATTTTTGAACGTTTTTTGAATAAATGCAGGTTTGGATCTTGGCTCACCGTACATGAATAATTAAAACAAAATTTTCATATTAATTTACTTTATTTAGTTAAATGGCTTTCTCGAAACTTGTTTTATTTTATTTACGAACGTTTTTATTAGTAATAAATATACGTAACTTACGAATTAACTTACGTAACGAACTTTTATATTCATATATTTTTAATTTGTTCATTAGGGGGTTCGCCCCCTAGTCAATACCTTGCTCTTTAAGCGAAAGTTCGAATTTTGTTCCAATTCTTTAAAAATGACCGCTTAATCACAAAGGCCGTTAATTAGAATAAATAGCTCTTATGAAAGTACTAAAAAATCTTTGGCTTAAAGAGCGAGGTATTGACTACGGGGTGAACCCAATCATATGTGTAATATTTTCTGTTCGTTTAAAGTTTCGATGTTGCTGCTATTGCAGTTGAAATACTTGTTTTTTTATATTAAATTTCTGATCTTTTTTTAAATAATGCTGGGAAGTCCGGCGTCCCCTTCTTAGCAATGTCCCTTCCCCCATGAAAACTTCCTTCATGGAAATATCCTCCCACATAACCCCCGACCCACCCACCCCCCCTCCCCCACTACCAGGAAAAATCTCCCCAGAAAACGTCTGTATACTTCCAAATAACCAATACTATATGTTAACATTGGGTAAAGTTCATAACTTTCAGCCCTCCCCCCAGGAGCTTCGGGGGATTAAGTCATCCTAAAAGACATACTTATTATATTTTCGAACATGCTGAACAAAATGGCTATCTCAAAATTTTGATCAGGTGACTTTGGGAAAAAAATGAGCGTGGGAGGGGGCCTAGTTGCCCTCCATTTTTTTGGTCACTTAAAAAAGGGCACTAGAACTTTTAATTTCCATTCCAATGAGCCCTCCCACGATATTCTAGGACAACTGGGTCGATACGATTACCCCTGGGAAAAAAAAAAAACAAACAAACAAATAAACACGCACCCGTGATCTTTCTTCTGGCAAAAAATGCAAAATTCCACATTTTTGTAGATGGGAGCTTGAAACCTCTACAGTAGGGTTCTCTGATACGCTGAATATGATGGTGTGATTTTCATTAAGGTTCTATAACTTTTAGGGGGTCTTTCCTCCTTTTTTCGAAAATCAGCCAAATTTTCTCAGGCACCTAACTTTTGATGGGTAGAATTAAACTTGATAAAACTTATATATTTGAAATCAGCATTAAAATATGATTCTTTTGATGTATCTATTTGTATCAAAGTACCGTTTTCTAGAGTTTCGGTTACCATTGAGCCGGGTCGCTCCTTACTTACAGTTCGTTACCACGAACTGTTTGATAAAAAAAGCATTCGATACTCTAAGTCATTCCATTTCGTTTGAAAAATTGAATAACTCTGGAATTCGTGGAAAGGCACTGGATTTAATAAAGTCATATCTACGTGATCGCAGATTCCAAGTAGACCTACAAGGCCATCTGTCTCAGCTTAACTCCCTGGATGATATTGGAGTGCCCCAGGGGTCTATACTTGGACCGTTACTATTGTTGATATATATATATATATATATATATATATATATATATATATATATATATATATATATATATATATATATATATATATATATATATATATATATATATATATATATATATATATATATATATATATATATATATATATATATATATATATATATATATATATATATATATATATATATATATATATATATATATATATATATATATATATATATATATATATATATATATATATATATATATATATATATATATATATATATATATATATATATATATATATATATATATATATATATATATATTATGATCTCCCTAACTTGGCATTTTTCATTTGAATTGTCAGGGGTTAAATAGTACAGTGGATTATTTGTCGGAGCTGTGTATGCTATCTGATTTTCATATTCTTGCACTTACTGAAACATGGTTAATGAATAATAATTCTGGACTATTGGATATTTTAAATTATAATATGTATGTTAAGAACCGTACTCACCATCAGCATGGAGGACTTGCCCTGTATATTAGAACTGATTTGAATGTGAAGGTTAGGGATGATTTGTGTGTTAATAATGAGATGATTTTTGAGTGTTTTGTTACGGAGGTTGATAAGAATGGTGACCCATTTTTTATTGCTGTTTGTTACCGCCCCCCTTCAGCTAGTGTAGATTGTTTTTTAAAATTATTAGAGCAACAAATGGACCTTCTAACTCGTAAGAACATGCCGTGTTTTGTGTGTGGGGATTTTAACATTGATTTGAAGTTGTTAGCATCTAATTTAAAAGCCCGGAATTTTTTGAATTTAACGTTAGGTTATGGGATGCATCCTGCTGTAAATATTTGTACTAGAGTGACGGAGTCATCTTCATCTCTAATTGATAATGTATTTTTGAATGTTCCCCATGATTCGTCAAGTGTTGTGTTAAATGATGTTTCGGATCACTTTGGTTTGGCTATATTAGTTCCGGGTATATTTAAGAATATTAATATTAATTGTGATGCTCGCCCTAAGCCTAAGAAATTATTAGTTGATTCAAATACTATTACAAGATTTAAGCTTAGGATAGAACAGTTAGACTTTAAATTTTTACAAGAAGAATTAGATTTAAATTTGAAGTTTGAGCTTTGGTATGGTAAGATTAAGGATACGTTTTTGGAATGTTGTGAAGTGTCAGGAATACAGAAAAGAAGGGTGTCTCCGAATAAACCTTGGATTACAAAGAGTTTGTTACAGTCAATTAATAGAAGACGTTTTTTTATATAAGTTGTCAACAAGGAGCAATGATCCTCATGAGTAAGTAATATATAGAGTTTATAATAGTAGGTTAAATGCTGCACTCCGACTGGCTAAGGTAGAATATTATAAGGTTAAATTAAAAAAGTTGAGGGTAACCCGAGTAAGACTTGGAAATTGATTAAGTCGGTGACTTGCCCTGGTAGCGTCTTGATCCGCCCAGATAATATGGGAATGAATAATAATGTTGTAGATGAGATGTGTAATCACTTTGCTACTATTGGGCAGCGTGTGTCATCATCGGTGCCAGTATTTGATCAAGATGGAGATTTTCGTCAGTTCCTACCTGAAGATTGTGATGTGTCTGCGTACCTTAAATCTGTAACTATTGATGAATTATTTGATGTTATAAATAATATGAAAAATGGTGCATCAGGAGGCGATTTTATTTCGTTGAAGGTTTTGAAGTCGATATTACCTGTTATATCTAGTCATTTTTAGGACTGATAAATAATTGTTTAAAAGCTGGAATATTTCCGATTGTCTAAAGTGCGCGAATGTTATCCCGATATTTAAAGGAGGGGATAAGAATTGTTTTAGTGATTATAGACCGATTTCTTTACTGCCATTTATTTCTAGAGTGTTTGAAAAGTTGATTCATAGTAGGATGGTAAGTTTTTTCGAAAAAAGACAATTTTTTAGTTCTAGTCAGTTTGGGTTTAGGAGTCATCATTCTACAGAGCATGGAGTTTTGTTTTTAACAACTTTTATTAATGACGCTTTAGACAAGGGTCTGAAGATAGCTTCGATATTTTTGGATATTACTAAAGCATTTGACTCTGTTGATCATGATATATTAGTTCAAAAGCTATATAGTAGTGGTATACGTGGTGATTTTTTAAATGTGATAGTTAGTTTTCTTAGTGGAAGGACTCAGTGTGTCGTGATGGATGGAGTTACGTCTAAAATTGAATATATTTCGATGGAGTACCTCAGGGTTCCGTTTTGGGCCCTTTGTTGTTTTTGGTTTATATAAATGACCTTTGTAGAGCTACAAGTAATGTGTCTTGTTCTTTAGACCTTGATAATTACGGTACTAAGGGAATTCTACCATGTTTTGCTGATGATGCCCATTTCACTGTAGCTGCTAGAACTGAAAATGAGCTGATGACTATGTTGAAACAAGGTATTTCTTCGATTGAAAAGTGGATGCGAGTAAATAAATTGAAACTGAATCATAATAAGTCGAATTTTTGATTTATGGTAGAATTACTGGACATTATCCATGGATTAATAGTATAGAAGTAGGGCACCATACTATTGTAAGATCTACTAGTACTAGATACCTTGGTGTTATAATTGATGAAAGCCTTAGTTTTAAAGACCATATTGCATCTGTTAATAGCAAATTGTCTCGTAATATTGGTATTATGCGTAAACTTAGGTATCTTTTTCCGTGTGAAATTCTGAGAATGTTGTATTTTTCTATGGTTCACCCATATCTCATTTACTGTTGTATGGTTTGGTCGAAAACATTCGTAACTCACCTTCATCCGCTCTGCGTTACACAGAATATGGCAATTAGAGTTCTTTATGGTAATCAAATTGACCTATCTGTATCGGTGAGGCATCTTTACAGCGAGTATAAAATTCTACCGTTGGCAGGAATATGTGTATTCTATAATGCTCTGTTTATGTTTAAATATTTAGCTTCGGAGTTACCATCATGTTTTTCAGGAATGTTTAGTCTTGCGTCTACTACTCACGATCATTTGACACGATCTTCTCAGTTGGTGCGAAGACCAGCTATGGTCACGTCTAGGTCTAGGTTTTCAATTCGCCATGTTGTTCCGTTAGTTTGGGAGAGTTTGCCAGAGGATTTGAGGAATGTTGGGGGTTTGCAGGATTTTCGTAAGTCGCTAAAGAACCATTGTTTTTATGTGTATATTTTGAATGGATTATTCCACGCCACTTAAGTTTTGTTTTTGAGGAGGGCTTTAGTTGCAGCTGAATATGATTATAGTTATTATAATTTTGTTGGGTGTTGTTTGGAGGTTCGTTGGTTTTCGGGTCCGGTAAGTTGAGCTCTAATTTCTTTTTTTTTTTTTTTTTTTTTTTTTTCTCTATTTCTTTTTTTTTGTTTTTGTTTTTTTTTTCTTTTTTTCTTTTTTTTTTCTTTTTTTTCTGTCTTTTTTTTTTGGTTTCTTGATTTTTTGATTTATTAGGAGGGTTTTCTCCCGCACAAGCATTGCTTCAGGGAATCGATGATGTATATATTTTTTTTTTTTAAATAAACCCAATGTTACTGTTAAAAAAAAAATTGTCTATCCTGTAAGGATAGTCGAGTATTTATGTTTGCAGATGATACAATGGTAACTGTTGAAGCTAAAACTCCTTCATTATTGATCGAGAATATGGCATCTGAAATGAATTCAGTTATCCAGTGGTTTTATTGTAATCGTCTAGTTCTCAATTTGTCTAAGACAAAATTTATGATTTTTGGGAGATCTAAGCAACGAGTTTCTAAAGTTGGGATTGATGAGTTAGTTGTTTCTGGGTGTAGAATTAGACAGACTTAGACATATAGATATTTGGGGATTATTCTTGATGAGCTTTTATGTTTCCGCAGTCATTCTATCCATCTCCGTATAAAATTAGCCCAAAATTTAGGATGTTTACATCGATTTAAGTATGTTTTTCCTTCCTTTTTCAATTATTAAAATTCGTTATCATTCCTTAATAGAATCATACCTAAGATATTGTCCCATTATTAACCTAAATACATTTCCTAATCATTCTAAACACCTCCAGACAATGCAAAATAAAGCCGTAAGAATCCTTGGTCCTTTCTCTCATCGTCCTGCAAGACTTAAAAATCTTTCTGAAACAAAAACATTATTTTTATTTCTTCATATATTAAACCTTAATCAACTTAGGTCATTGCAATTATCGCTCTGGCATTATGATATTCAGTCTCCGGCGAGTTAAACAGAGATTCCGGTGATTTAAGAATAAACGAGTCATATTTCGGTTTTCTCAAAAGAGAAGCCGATACGTTAGTAATCCCTGAAATAAACCTTGAACCACTTTCCCAGTCATCTAATCAAACACGTGAACAACCCCTTAGGTCTCAAAGGGTGTCTGCAAGAAATGCCTTAATTAAAATCCGAAATCAAACGACATAGTTTTCCAACTTATTTAATTGCTGGGTTCGTTTTGTTTTTTCGAGTGAATGAATTGATTCCTTTCATTTGTCAGTTGCTCGCTAGTATCCGTCGATGGCAGTTCATGTTTTTTTTTGGATTTTGTGCAAATCGCGGATATTGGCGAATAACTCGCTTTTATGGTTGTTAGGTAGTTGGTTTTAATTCTTTTAATTTTTGGCTTTTATTGATACATCGTTTCGTTTCGCGCTGAAGAAGAGAGGCGTTTGTCCTCTCGAAATATTCGCTTTGTTTTTTCAGTATCGTCATTTGGCCTATAAAAACCCCATTTTTGCTCGTTTTTCTTTCTTTATGTGAGTTATTTTTATGAATCACAAATTCTTGTTACCCCTATTCGCTCACTCTCTTCTTCGTCGGCTCGTTTTGGAGCGCATAGAATCCCTTTAATTAATTGTGAAAGAGATAAATTTTCAATAAGATACCAAATCTCTCCTATAGCAAATAGGCTAAAATTAAATAGTAAATTTAAAAATCTTAATAGCCGATCACTTTTAAAGACTAAATTAGTAGAATATATTATTAACCTTTGATGACGGGGTGATTCTTCTTGATAATTTGTTTATTAGCATTATTTTCAGATTTTGCCGCGCTGGGGTAGCCTCCTTTGTTTTTCTCCTTCTATATGTTATGATGTTTTTTGGTTTAGGTTCTTTATCTTTATTTTTGGTGTACTTGAACTCATTTTAATAATTATTAGCCTTCCTTTCGAGCTTAGCTCCCTGTTGGCTTTATTTAATTATTTGTGTTGTTTATATTTATATGAAATGCAATTTATCTGTCTTATCTAAGTGATGCATTATGATTGTAAACCATTTTGTTTTCTTGGCATAGCAGAATGATTTTGTTTTAAATAAAAATAGCTAATTTTAAATCTATTGCCTTTAGCCTACAATGTTATTATACCCAACACACCTCGTAATCAGACTTTTAACCCTTAAGAACTTGTGCACTCCTCGTAAAAAATTCTCTTTACTACGTTGAACTTATGCACACCACGTATATTTGCATTTTCGAAGGATGTCGATTATCACACCTCGTATAAAGCAAATAGGAGCCGCGCACACCTCTTACGAGCTGTTTATTGCTAGTTGTAATTAAAATTACCACTGTGTGTAAAATTACCAAAGTGGTAAATAAAACTTCAAATTGCTAGTGGTAATTAAAATTACCACTGTGTGTAAAATTACCAAAGTGGTAAATAAAACTTCAAATTGCTAGTGGTAATTAAAATTAATATCCACATATAAAGGATTTTCTTCTGAGTCATGTGGATTTTTTTGGTATTTATATCTTAAAAATCGTACCAACAAATTAGTCTCTATCTGAAAAATTGGATTTTTGAACCATTCGAGGTGTGCAAGCAGCAGCCGCGATATCTAAAACCGTCTTCTGTAGAGGCTTAGCTATTTCTTTATTAATTCCATACTGTTGTCGCTGGAGTGTTTTGGATGTTTCTTTCGTCCCTCTGTAGTCAAACAGTACGATGAAAGGGTAAAGGTCCAAGGAATTGATAATTTGAAATGAGATGCTTTGACTTATAAATTCAGATTTCTTTTTCATTATTCAGCGCTATTCTAAAATCCACTAAGAATGAGAAAGACATATCGGTAATGGATAATTAATATAAAAAATGAGAGTTTCGATTAATTTATCAATTATCCTTCAGCCTCTGTAAAAGTAACCTTAGAATATCTTTAATTTTTCAATTCTTTTTTAAGTCTAAATTTGTGATAATTGACAGTTAGTAGCTGCTTTATAAACCAATATTTCGATTATCGTTTAGAATGTTTCGATTATCGATTTACATTTCAGTTTATCGTTTCTATTTTCTGTTTCCGTATTCGCCTTCAGGATTCACATTAGGTTAAATTTCCTTTCAAACCATTTGTTTAATCTATTTTAGTAACACTAGCAAGCTAATAACCATTTTAGAAACCATTTATTAATACTATGCAACACATCTGGCTCCAATAAAATACATGGGTGTTTTCAAAAGATGCTGTAGGCGTAAATCCAATTTGAAAGCCAGTGAGACATCCAACGCTATTTTCCGAAAGCTAATGTGCATAATGTGCTGCTTTTTCTGCAAACAATTAAAAAACATATCTATTTGTATATTTGAATTATATGCAAACTGGAAATCAAAATATTGAGACATAACAACCTTCACACGACCTTTTGTTTTACTGTAATTTCAAAATTATCAATATTGGTCTGTAAAGCAGATGATAAAAACAACCGACCACTCTCTAAAATTGAACCGTCCTCAGTAACGCTTATAACTAGCTATCATCCAAATTTTTCATCATAACTCATTTCAAAGACACAGTAGAACTCTTCAATATTTCTAGAAATTACACAGTCTCGTTCTACTATTTTAGAGCGACTTAAGGAACCACAAGTTTTACAATTTATTAATATTAAAACTAAACAAGCTAAATCCTTGGGTTTGCTGTCATTGTGTGATAGTCAACGAGCTCAATCCTTTTTATTTTGCTAAGTTTATGATTGTTCACCTTTGGGTGATATAATCATGGTCAAAGTAAGTACTTTT
This sequence comes from Artemia sinica, assembly GCA_027921565.1. Taxonomy (NCBI): domain Eukaryota; kingdom Metazoa; phylum Arthropoda; class Branchiopoda; order Anostraca; family Artemiidae; genus Artemia; species Artemia sinica. The sequence goes on along the minus strand of CM051263.1, from coordinate 3,548,706 downwards.
TGCCTCCTTGGATGTTTCTGAAAGGTTGGCATGTAATTTTGTAATTGACAACGTAATCATTTCTTCTAGAGTTTTATTTCCCTGGCCTTGCAGAGAGTATGGTCTTACAATTCAAATGAAGTGTCGTTTGCATCGATAGTATGAGAATCAAGCAGAGGAAGGGGTCCTAAGTATCTTGGTTCCTAGAGGAACCATCCTTCAGAAATAGGAACTATTCCCGTGACTGAACGTATATAAAGGGTGATATGCTTACATGTCCCGTTCAAAACTGTTTTACGCCAGAATTTATAATTTCTGGTGTTTAAACCCTGCTAAATAGCATCTGTAGCTCTTTGGAATCATTTGGAACAACTTGAGCTTAGGGTTACCACTGTAAATAGTAAAACACTAAACTTTCTGTAACTAAACTACTACATTTAGGCATATAGATGGTGCTGCTAGCGCTATTACAGATGCTTTTGCGCCACTCTAGTTTAGCTTGTTTGTGTGGAGTTCTCAACTGTTTTTGATGGTGCATTTTTTCAAAGAATTGGCCTCCCTAGCTTTGCTAAGTGCAATCTTAATGACTTTTACCTATCAAAAAGAATGTTTAAGAAGACATTTTGATTCATATAGATGGTAATGCTAAACTCTAGTTTAGCTTGTTTGTGTGGAGTTCTCAACTGTTTTTGATGGTGCATTCTTTCAAAGAATTGGCCTCCCTAGCTTTACTAAGTGCAATCATAATGACTTTTACCTATCAAAAAGAATGTTTAAGAAGACTTAATTCATTTCAACTGACTACAACGCCATTTACATTTGTCAGTCTGTGGCTTTTTGGATTACTCAAACGGCCACCAGAGGACTCTTTGCTTGTGGTGCTTAAAAAAAAGCGTAGACGGCGTGGAAAGAGAGGCGGGCGGCGAAACAGACAGACGGCCATACCCGTTCATGTTTCTGAGGAACGTCTTTCTGACCGGAGGACGGCTGTATGTGAACCAAGGACTCTTGTGAAAATCAGATGTTTGTAAAGGTACGAAATTCCTCCCACTCTTTCTCCATCAAAGCTGCAGCCGATCTTACCGTGTTCCTCTGATGAACTTCCCCCGCTATTACGTCCTGAACAGTTATCAGCTCAGGCAAAGCTTCCGAATTTCATTCTGTGTAATGCCCGATCCTTAACAAATAAAGTTGACGAGATGGAGATACTGCTGAGAGAAGTGAGTGTTCCTATTGCCGCAGTTACCAAATGCTGGGATATCACTGATGAAATGGGTAGAATAAAAGGCTACACTAGCTATTTCAACACTCGCCGTGATAGAGGCTTGAGTAGAAAAGGTGGTGGCGTTGGTATCTATATTCGTAATGACATTTCATCTAAGCTGTTAAATATACCAACCGATTCGTGTCACGAAGTTGTCTGGGTAGAGTGCAAGCCATCCAAACTATCAAAAAAGTTCTCATGTTTGATAATTGCATCTGTGTATTACCCAGAGAGTGCAAAAAAATAGGAAAGAGCTTATCAGCTACTTACAGACCTACATCGATAAACTTCGTCGTGCCCATGCCTATCCTGGCTTCATAATAGCTGGCGATTTTAACCAGACGAACAAACAATGGGTATCTAGTGTCCTTGATCTGAAGCAGGTATTTACCATTGCTACGCACCAGAGTGGCAGTACTCTAGACCTAATTTTTACAAACATGAGTGACAATTATTACTCCCCTCGGTCGTTAGGTCCTCTTCAGAGTTCAGATCATTATGTAATTCTCTGGCAAGCCAAAAATAACCAACCGAAGCCAAAGAGAACCAAAGTGACTATTCGTCCGCTTAACTCTCAATCAATCTGCGATTTCGGTCGGTGGATCGGGACTAACTGCTTCGACGACCTGTGTTCTATAGTAAACCTGAATAGCAAAGTTCAGCAGTTTAACTCTCTTCTGTTAGAGATGTTTCACAAGTTTTTTCCCACTAAAGTTGTAGTGGTAGGTGAGTCCGATAAGCCATGGATCACAAGCGATCTAAAAAAAATGAACAAGATGAGGTGCAAGCTGCACAGTTCCGGACAAATAGCCGCGGCGGCGAAACTTAGAAATCGAATCGTGGCCGTCAATCGTTTCAAGCGAAGAAATTATGTTCGGGAAAAGGTAGTACCCCTTCTCCAAAGTAGCAGTCGGAAGTGGCATTCCACAGTGAAACAAATGACTGGCAAGTCAGTTAACAGTGAGCTAAAAATACCCAAGCCTGACGGATCTCAAATGAGCGCTTCAGACGTAAACGAGTTCTTTGCTGGCATTTGTACCACCTACCCCTCAATTACAGAGGCCGAACTGGTTGATCTCTTAGTCGATTGTGAAACTGACGAAATAAAACAGTTTACCGAATTTGCTGTTTTTAAAGAACTTAAAAAACTAAAACCGAATTGCTCTTCCTACCCTGGTGAGTTGCCGGTGAAACTTATTCGCGAATATGCCTTGTTTTTAGCCAAACCATTGCCATCGATCATCAATCAGTGCTTCAGTGAACAAACCTTTCCCGATGCTTGGAAGCGAGCCTATGTTCGCGTAATACCCAAAGTTAAAGGACCTAAGACATGTGATCAGTTAAGACCTATTTCGATCACACCGAACTTCGCTAAAGTTGCAGAATCTTTCATATATCGTGTACTTCTCACGGACATTTCACCGTCACTTGACCCCTTCCAGTATGGTTGCTTGAAGGGATGCAGCACGTCTGTTTATTTAGTACGGCTTTATCACCTAGTAGTTGAATGGTTGGAGTTTGGAAGCTCGTTTGTAGATTTACTTCTGGTAGATAACCGAAAGGCTTTTGATTTGATTAAGCCCCCTCTTGCCACCCAGAATATCAAGTCAATGGGTGCCCGTAAGCACATCCTTCAATTAGTAGTTGATTTCTTACGTCACAGGTATCAAAAAAAGTGTAAGCCCTTTTTCCCGGTGATATTGAATCGGAATGGGTGGAAATTACATGTGGCGCCCCACAAGGTACCAAATTAGCAGCTCTTCTTTTCCTGGCTGTTATCAACTATGTACTTTCTGACTTTGACGATCGTTTTAAATTCGTCGATGATTTGTCTGCGCTTCTTAAATACCACGTAAAGGATTCGCAAGCTGTAGCCCAGTTCAACCCAAATTTTTTTCGATCAGTTTAAATCACAGTGTACTGCGAACAGTCTTCAAATTAATGAGAATAAATCAAAGGTTTTGAGGTTCAACCCACTTAAACGCGATTTTACCTACCCCGTGACTTTATTCCCTTCTACTTCGTGTGCGACTATCTTGGGCGTCACCTTTAGTGTGGACTGTTCGTTCTCTATTCATGTACAAGAGCTGGTTAAGAAGGGACATTATGCTATGCGGACACTGGTGGCGATGCGCCGCCTAGGTTTTCCAGTGTATCAGCTGAAAACAGCGTACCTCACTTTTATTCGACCCATCCTTGAATATGCGTGTCCCGTCTGGGGCCCACAAGTTCATCCCATAGATTACTTAAGTGATGATTTGGAGGGGATCCAGAAACGAACTGTAAAGATCATTCTTTGCGACAAATGTGTAGATTACAGCTCCGCTCTGAAGTCACTTGAAATACCAAGTCTTCGCGATCGCCGTTTTCAGCTGATGATTGGTTTTGGCCAGTTTTTATTGTCTAGTCCTGTACATAGGACAATATTACCACCTAAAATGCCTGTCCGCGAAAATACCAGAAGCAAAAGCAAACTTATGCCCGTCTCGTGCCGCACAAACAGACTTAGTAACTCCTTTGTTCCTTTTTTTACAAGTGCTTTTAATAAAATGTAGAGAAGTGTTTTCATGTAAAAAAGTTTTCATGTAAAAAACAGAGCCTTTTAGTGCATTTTTTTAATGTGTCTATGACAGCTGTTTTCATTAAAATGATTCTGATTCTGATTTCCTGTAGACACAATTAGTAAGATTGAATAAGATCCTAAGCCAACATGTCTTTTCCGGGGGTTGCAATGGACGAATTTACATCCACTGCACCAAGAATAGCAGAAGATGACAATTTTGAAGAAACTATGTTCACGCCCAATTTCATTGCCACAAGTTGTAAATTGTGTTCTTTTTTTCAGATGATAATTCTGACCTAGAAAACCTGCCAAGTGAAGATGAAGACCTATTTGATCAACAGTATGTTCCTCCTGATGAAGTTTTGGAAGAACTGGTCGAAGTGGAAAAAGAAACCGGCCAGATTGAAGCCAACGACAGTGACAGTTAGGATGAGTCTCAAGCTAACAGAGGTGAAGAAGTCCAACCACAAGCCTCAAGCATTCCTACTTCCAAACCAATTAGACCTCGAGACATTGCTTGGAGAAAAGTAGATTTAATCCCACCAGAAACTCTGTGAAAAGATCAGCTTCGAGTTGACCAAGAAATGAGTCAGGTTGTTTTTTGACAACGAAGTACTAAGCCACATAGGTGATCAGACGAATACAAATGCACTTCAGACGAATGGGAAGCAGTTTGAAATTCCGTCGGCTGACATTGAGCGTTTTTGGGAGTTCTTTCATTTACAGGAATAAATTAAGGTGTCCTTCTATCGTAGCTACTGGTCAAACGAAACTCGTTACTACATGATAGCAGATGCTATGTCACGTGACAGATTTGAACTGATACAGAAGTATTACATTTTAATGACAATATATCGCAGAAGCCTCCCGGAGACCCTAGTTACAACAAAATTCATTAAATTCATCCTTGAATGAGAGGGCTGAAGCCAACTTCATAATGATACACCCGGAAGAACACTAGATCATTGATGAGCAAAAAGTTCCGACGAAGCAGTGGATATCACTGAAGCTGTACAATCTGAAAAAAAATACATAATTTGGGGATACAAGTTCATCTCCAGAGTGGGAATAAGTGGATTTGTATATGATTTAAACATATAACTGGCAAGGAATCAGTTAAAACAAAAGATTTGGGCGTTGGTGGTGATTTTGTCCTCTGGAAAAAGAGGGGAATCACAAACCACATAAACTACAAGCTCTTATACAACAACTGATTTTCGTCACTGGGCCTGGCCCTGACCCTAAATGACCAGGATATAATTACACTGGCTAGAGTTAAGGTAAACAGGTCAAAAGGCAGTGCTTTGGAACTAGATAGCAAAATGAAAGCGCAAGGAAGAGGCTCGTATGACTGACGGATGGAACCGCTGTCAAATGTTGTAGTGTTGAATTGATATGATAATAAGCCGGTTCACTTGACTTAAGCCTTTAAAGCTGAGGATCCTGAAGATACCTGTGAATGGTGGAATTGCATGCGAAAAGAGCATATAAAAGTGAAGAGACCAAACTGTGAAGGAATTCAATCGCTATATGGGTGGCGTCAATCCTGCAGATGTGCTGATAGAGCTGTACGGAATTCACTTTAAGTCTCAAAACAAGTGGTACATGTGAATTTTCTTTTTCTTGTTTGAGTTTTCCATTGTGAATGGATGGATCCTGTATTTCACGTGTTTTCCTATTGGAGAAAAAACCCATGAACTTGCTGTAGATTAAAATGGACGTTGCACGTGTCTTACTGTCTGGCGCATCTTTAGTGATACCTAAGAGAGGTAGACCACTCAACGAAGCTCTACCCCAAAAGAAAAGAAAGTATATCTGCCGCTGGCCAGACTCGATGAGACTTGATGGCCAAGAGCACTTGCCAGCTTGCATGGATGGCAAACAGAACTTCCTTGATTATGTAAGATCGAAACTTTTTCTTTTGAGATTGAAGTTTCGGAGAGGAAAAAATTGTTAGTTTGTGTAGTATACCGGCAACAAAGTGCCATTCCCGAAGATTTTCTTTACGATTTTGATAAGTTTATTCCCGATGCAGTGGCAACTAAATTGGATCAGCTTTTAATTGGTGATTTTAATTTTAATCTTCTTAATTTAAGTAGTTCTAACCTTGATTTTTTTAAATCTTATGTTGTCGCAAAATCTTTTTCCTGTAGCAGAAATACCGACACCGATTACTAATCAGTCAGCTACCCTTATTGATAAAAATTTATTTATCTGCGAATCTTATACCGAAAAGCTATTGCGACCTGATCATGTGTCCAGGTTCTGACCATCTTCCTTTGACGTGCGTAACTCGGGACACTGGAAAAATGGTTATAAAATAGAGAAAACGACAGTTAGGGATCTTAAGCCGGAAAATCTTAAACAGTTTCAAGAAAAGATAAGTATCGTTTATTGGGAGGAAGTTATGAATGAAAAAGAAAACGCATCGATGGCGTTCGACACTTTTAAAAATTATTTTCACCTGTTTATGATAAGTGTTGTCCTGTGAAGGTTGTTCGTAAGAAGAAAAATGTCCCAAGGAAACTGTGGGTGACGAATAAAATTTCGGAAAAAAATTAGTGAACGGAACAGACTTTATCGGTTATACCTTGATTCTCCAACGCAACAAGGCCTTGAAGAATTCAGGAAACTTCGGAACATTGTGAACTTCCTCAGAAGATCACCAATGAAACTTTATATTCAGAAAAGTTTCGTGATAAAAACGGTGATGTTAAGGGAATTTGACAAATGATAAATGAGGCACTATGTGGTAATAACACTATAGACCCAGTGGATGAACTTGTAGTCGGTAAAAACGTATGAAAACGAGCTGTTTATTAATGAGCTTGGAAAGGTCGTTCCATGAAATTCATGCTGTGCACTCAGTCCAATCTTGAGGACACACTGAAAACTATAAAGCAAATAAAGGGCTACTTAACCTGCATGTTTTTACTAGTCTTAGCTGCTTAGCAGTGAATGCAAGTAAAATAACTACATGATTTTTAGTCGTACTGGAGTTATTGATAATGTTTTCGGTTTAGTCAATTTTAATGGTACGGAGATTAAGAAGAGATTTGATACAAGGTATCTTGGTTTTGAGATTGATTGTAATTTAAGTTGGAAAAAACATAGTGAAATTGTATCGGTGAAACTTGTGCGGGGCTAAGGGCTGATTCGTAGATTAAAAAATGTTTTTCCTGTCTCAGTTTTGAAAATTTTATATAATTGACTTATTCATCCTTACATTGTATACGGTTGTTCTGTGTAGGCTAGTAATTTTGTTATAAATTTTAAACTGTTACAAATTGTGGTGAACAAAGTGCTGCGCCTGCTCGGTAATTTTGAAAAATTTAAACATGCAATGGATTGTTATCGCCACTTTAATATTTTAAATGTTGGGTAGTTGAGAGATTATCAGAACGGTAATTTCATGTATCAATGTTTTAATAAACTAGCACCTACTTATTTTTATGATGTTTTATCATCGCATTGTGCGCACCATTCTTATGATACAAGGAATTCCGCGGATTTCAAACAGTTCGTGGTAACGAACTGTAAGTAGGAGCGACCCGGCTCAATGGTAACCGAAACTCTAAAAAACGGGATTTTGATACCAATAGATACACCAAAAGAATCAGATTTTAATTCTGATTTCAAATATATAAGTTTCATTAAGTTTAAGCTTACCCATCAAAAGTTACGTGCCTGAGAAAATTTGGCTTATTTTCGAAAAAAAGGGGGAAAGACCCCCTAAAAGTTATAGAACCTTAATGAAAATCACACCATCATATTCAGCGTATCAGAGAACCCTACTGTAGAGGTTTCAAGCTCCTATCTACAAAAATGTGGAATTTTCCATTTTTTGCCAGAAGAAAGATCACGGATGCGTGTTTATTTGTTTGTTTGTTTTTTTTTTTTTTTTCCCCAGGGGTGATCATATCGACCCAGTGGTCCTAGAATATCGTGGGAGGGCTCATTGGAACGGAAATTAAAAGTTCTAGTGCCCTTTTTAAGTGACCAAAAAAAATGGAGGGCAACTAGGCCCCCTCCCACGCTCATTTTTTTCCCAAAGTCACCCGATCAAAATTTTGAGATAGCCATTTTGTTCAGAATGGTCGAAAATATGATAAAAATGTCTTTTAGAATGACTTGATCCCCCAAAGTTCCCAGGGGGAGGGCTGAAAGTTATGAACTTTACTCAATGTTAACATATAGTATTGGTTATTGGAAGTATACAGACTTTTTCAGAGGAGATTTTTTTCTGGTAGGTGGGGGAAGGAGAGGGTCGGGGGCTATATGGAAGGATCTTTCCATGAAGGAAGTTTTCATGGAGGAAGGACATTGCTATGAAGGGGGCGCCGGATTTCCCAGCATTATTAAAGAAAAACATCAGGAATTAAATAAAAAAAAACAAGTTTTTCAACTGATCAACTGATTGTGATTAAGAGGTCATTTTTAAAGAACTGGAAAAAAAATTCGAACTATAGTTTAAAGAGGAGGGTATTGACTAGGGGGTGAACCCTCTAATATACGTGTTAAAATTTTATGAATATAGAAGTTCGTTACGTAAGTTAATTCTAAGTTACGTATATTTATTACTAATAAAAACGTTCGTAAATAAAATTAAACAAGTTTCGAGAAAGCCATTTAACCAAATATAATATGCAAAATTTGTTTTAATTATTCATGTACGGTGAGCCAAAATCAAAACCTGCATTAATTAAAAAACGTTCAAAAATTAAATAAAAAAAACAAGTTTTTTTAACTGAAAGTAAGGAGCGACATTAAAACTTAAAACGAACAGAAATTATTCCGTATATGAAGGGGGCTGTCCCCTCCTCAACGCCTCGCTCTTTACGCTAAAGTTTGACTTTCTCACAACTCTATTTTTCTAAACAATAAAAAAACTTTAGCGTAAAGAGCGAGGCGTTGAGGAGGGGACAGCCCCCTTCATATACGGAATAATTTCTGTTCGTTTTTAAGTTTTAATGTCGCTCCTTACTTTCAGTTTAAAAAAACTTGTTTTTTTTTATTTAATTTAGTACAAGAGAGACGATACACTGATAGGTCTAGTTTTGTATTTAGGCATGTAGGTGTGTAATCAGTATGGAACAGCCTTACAGAAAGCACTAGGATGGCCGAGGGTGTTCCTCTTTTAAAAATAAGATAAAGAATTTCTTGATGAATAAGGATGGGTGACTACTTCTTCTTCTATCTTCTGTAGGTATTGATTCGCGTTTACCACAAGGTTTATTTTTAATTTATTTATAATATTACATTTTTTTTCTTTTCTTGTTTTTTTTTCAATATATATGTAGTAAGGGAGTAAAATATTGAGTCCTGCCACAAACAAATCTGTGTTGGTTTTCACATGGTAGGTCTGTTTGAAATGATTTCTTTGTGAATATTGGCCTTTAATAAAAATGAACTTCTCTCTCTCTCTCTCTCTCTCTCTCTCTCTGTTCAAAACCTAAGGTAAAGTGTATGAAGAGCGAAGTGGCTTTGTGTTTTTTGCCGAACTGAAATCTTACCACACTACCTAGAAAATGTGTGACTATGTGCTGTTAGTGCCGGATGTTGCCTGTGAGAACCATTCTGTAGTTTATTCACTTTCGTCAATAGAAGTTTTTCTATGCATTTTCGTCATGGAATGACCTTAAATAAAGCAAAGAAACAGGCGCAGAATTTTTTCCTCTCTTCCTTCAATATTCAGGCATCAAAGAGTTAAGCAATAACTAAAGAGGCTTTTCAAATCTGGTTGCTCTATTTACCCATTCAAAGGAACGAGTAATATTTCGCACTGCTAATTAATTCATGGCTATGATTATTATTATTATTACTATGGGTGTATTCAACAAACTGAGTGGAGGATCAGGTCAAAACTGAGAAAACTGTCCCCCCCAAATTTTACTCCAGTAAAGCCAATTAGAACTGAACTGCTTAGATTAGATTAGATTCAATCGGGTTTAATTAAAACAAATAGAAATAAATAAAAATAAATAAACTTCTCTATGCAAAAAAATGCACGTTGAGTCCTGAGAAAATTATCTCCCCAAATCTGTCCCTTAGGACATTTTTATTTGGTAAATAATGCGGCTTTTAATTTTTATAGAAATGCCACTTGTAGCCTCGTAGGTCTACGTCTCCTACATCACTCACAATTTATTGTTTTTTTTTTTCTATTATATAAGATCTTACAGGTCTGACCCATAGGTATGATTGATGATTTTATTTCGTGACTACACCAAACAGGTATTTCACTCTACAATACTATATAGCTACATTTATACCCAAACACTATAATACTTACACAAAACTGAAAAAACAAAAAAAATTATAAAGAATGAAATAAAAACTACACATTCACTAAACCATCCTCAGAAAACTTCAAAAATAACCTCAAACATCAAATCTATTTGTGCTATACAGGAATTTCTTCACTATGTTCCTAACATTTTTATCACCAATTATAAAACTTAAATCAAAAGGGAAGCTAACATTATGTTCTCTCAATTCAAAAATCATATTCAAGCTCTAACGAACATAAAAAGGACAATCATACGGGACATGCTCACAGTTTTCTATACATCCACATTCACACGTTGGGCTGTCAGTCATGCCTATTCTATGTAAAAAATAATTCAGTTTTGAATGGCCTGTTATAAACTATAACTAGTTATAAAATATAAGTTATAAAATATAACTTGGTTCAGGTTTTTGCACACAAATTAAATCTTCTTTACATTTGAAAAATCTAACAGGCCAACTACTCATATAATTTTCAAATATTACATACCATTTATTATATAGAGCATTTTTTAAAACACTACAGTTCAGTTGGAAAGGTGAAAAAAAATTTTCCATCAGAAACTTAATTCCTAGCAACTCAGCAACTATTTCATCGGTAAAAACGCTATGATCAACGGAATATCTATTTAAAGGAAAACTAGGATGTACAATATCTGGCCAAAAAGGGGGATGTCCCTTTTTTAACAAACCTCATCACTGCCAGTTCTATTGCTCTTAGACCGATTGGAAGGACACCGGAAAGGGCCGTAATAACATGATTTTGAGCAGTTCTAAACGACTTCGAAATACTAAGGGTTGAACATCTTTGTGCTGACTGTAACATATTCTGTATATTTTTTTTCTTAAGGCCCCAATCCATACTGGAGCCGCATACAAAATATTACTTTCAATTACTGACTTATACAATTTTTTAAGAGCAAAAGGCTTTAAGCCCCAGGTCATCCTTGCCGCACTGAAAAGACGACTCGAATATTTCTTAGCTTCATTAATTCTGCATGTTACATGTTCTGTCCAAAGATGTTTCCTATCTAAAATTACTCCCAAATATCGAACTTTATCCTTAACTTCAATAACGTCGCCTCCAAATACTAAATTAACGTGAGGGGTTTTATGTCTATTTGTAAATAAGACGGCCTCTGTTTTGAATATGTCAAGTGTTAATTTATATTTACTGCCCATTTATCAAAACTCTCGAAAATCTTATTTGCTACTTTTTCCAGTGTACTTACATTATTTTCTGTAATAATAGCACATATGTCATCAGCATATTCTCGAATCAAACAATTTTCATTTATATTAATTTAAAGAACATCGCTAATATTAACAAGCCAAAGAAAAGGAGATAGAATTCCACCTTGTGGACATGACTTTTATAGTTTATATAAGTATCCATTTTCATATGCAACTGTTTGATCTGATAGATAACTATAAATTAATTTTATTAAGCCAGAACGGCATTGTTTTTCCGTGCTTTTATTTTTCGAAAAACCAAACTGATAATCAGAAATCCAATTTTTATCTTTACTTAAATTATTAAGTCTACCCATTATTAACTTTTCAAAAACTTTTCATAAATTTAGAAAGTAGACTTATAAGGCGATACGATCGAGCGTTACCGTCATTTTTTACTCTTTTTATTTATTACTATCACATTAGCCTTTCCCATTTTTTAGTTAAATACGAAACTTTCAAACACGCGTTTACAATTTTTAAAAGAGTTGGTGCAATTACAGTCATATTTTTTTTTCAAAATTAAATTTAAGATTCCATATGGGCCTGGGGCTTTCATTGGTTTTAATTTTTGATAATTTCTAAAAAGTCTTGAAGCTGAAAATCCTCGCTATTTTCTATATCTTCTTCTAATATCTGCTTTACTTCTTGTCGAAGTGTACGATGATAGCTATTGTCATCTAATATCTCATCTTTCGTGAACCACTTATTTAAAAGTACATCCCCAGCTTCAGTTATTGAATTCGTAGAAGTATCATCACTCTTTTTAATATGAATAGGCTTTGCAGTCCCACCCTTCAACCTACAAATCTTATGAATTGTATTCCACGGATCCGTAGTCCCTTTTTCTTCACCAAAACACCTCCAACCTTCTTTTTTAGCTTTCAAAATTTCCATCTTATATTTAGTTTTTAGCATTTTTCATATTAATTCGCTTTCTATCGATCTTAATATTTTAAAAATTCTCGTATTACGTCTATATTCTTTGCTTAGTTTTCTTAATTGTGGTGACCACCAGGGGCAATATCTTTTTAAAGAGTTATTATGACACAGAGGAGTCGATTCTTTTATAGCATTCTGTAATGATTTAGTTAAATGATCAACGCCTGAATCAATTGCTTCTTCTGAAGCCAAATTACATTCAAAAACTTCATCAATACGGTTCAGTAAAATAGCACTAATTACGTCCCAATTAGTCTTCTTAAAATTATATCACTGGTTCATATTTTTCTCTCTAATCTCATCATTAAAACTGAGATCAAAACTTATATACAAATGGTTTGACAGTGAGGGAGGGTCTTGTAGGACTTTCCAATTTTCATTATATGTCAAAAGTTGTATACTAGCAATCGTTACATTTGGGCTAGAATAATAATGATCATATGTGGGTGAATCAGGATCATTAGTGATAACAAGTTGTTTACAAGTTAAAAAATCCTCTAATTCTTTTCCTTTATGATCTGTAGAAACACCATTTAGCCACATTGGACTTTTAGCGTTAAAATCCCCACCTATCACATAAAAAGAATTACATATTCTATCCAAAATACTCAGCTGATAATCTAAGGACTGCAGCGAAGGGGAGCAATATACTGATGAAACTCTAATGATTCTAGACTTCAAATAAACAGATACGGTGACACACTCGTTTGTAGACTGATCATAATAATGAATATCGCACTTAAATTCTGTTTTAACTAATACTGCAGCACTGAAGAATCTTTTCTATAAATCAAACTTCAAGAATACTGCGTAATCACTTGGTACACGTGTTATTTTTCCTAACTTGTTGACATACGGTTCTTGTAACAATACCACATCTGGTTTTAAGTCGCAAAGTGTCTTCTGAAACTGAACTATTGCGCTATAAGAGTGCTGAGGGTTAATCTGAAAAAATATCAGTTTGTTTGCACTAAGTAAGTCATTTTGAGTGTTCAATTATACTGAATGTTCTTCTTGGGACGGTCCATGATTTCGCGAGCAATTGGGCATTTTTTAAATTCATAGGATGCATGTGGCTCACATTTGACATTTTTTATTACATGACCGACACACCGGGCGACTTGTAAAAGGTTTTTCACAGTCCTCGTAAGCATGGTTACCCATGCACCATGAGCATGCAACATCACCCTTACAAACAGAAAGTTTATGTCCATAGAGACAGCACTTCCTACATCGAAGGATGTTGATGTGATCCTCGCAATCAACCATTAAAAAGCTGAACTTAAGTCCACGATTTGAAAGGATTTCCTTCCGTAATACTGGGCTGACTTCAATAATCACGTTTTTTCTCGTTCCTCTTTCCACAACACTGATAACCTTGAAGGTTTCTCCTTTCGCTACGAGGTCTTTTACTGAGGGGTTCGTGTCCATCACACAACTCATACATTCTTCGCTTGTTACGTAACCTGGTATTTCTTTCGCTACCATTCGTAGGAGACGCTTCGTGACTGGTTTTGGTTTGAACTGCAACTGTTCAGATTTTTCTGTTAAAACCATGAGGGCTTCATCTAAGTCATTTTTGCTCTGCATTTCAAGAATATATTTACCTCCTCGTCCATGTACAATTTTCTTTGCTGCGAACTTTGTGTTATCCCCCTTTAGCACTTGGGATATCCCTTTGGTAATTTGTTCAGTATTTTGATTTCTCTGAGATCTGTTCCTTCCATCTTGGCTCTTTAGGGTAGTGTTCATTGGTTTGAGGACCAGGCAATGCGACTCGGGTCCTTTTGCTACGCTGGCATACGACCGGGCACGATTTTGAATGATGGGTGAACTTTGACGAATTTCTTGCAGCTCGGTCTGTAGTTTGATAATTTTTTTACAGGTGTTTATTCCTGTTACGGAGTTCCGAATTTTCTTCTATTACAGTCTGGTGCAAAAAACAGGATCCGGTCACATATTTCTCTAACATCATCTTTCCCACCATGGACTTTTTTAACGTTTCCGAAGACCTCTTTCAGAAGTATCAGTAATGCAACGACACTTTTTTGTTGATCGACGGGACATAAACTTTCGTCTTCATTTTGGCCACCGGTATCATTACCCAAAGCCATAGTCACTGTCACTGGTGAAAGCGAAAGTCAAACCCGGTTAACAAACACTATGGTCTTGCCTTGGGAAGCTAATATTCACTGGATTGTTTTCATAATTTGCTGGTGATTAATACACAGATTAATTCGAATAATGTGATGGATTTTGTGCCATCCTGTACTGCACTTTATTGTTTACAATGTAGTTTAACTATTATCACTGTTCACTGTAAGCTAAGCAATATATCCACTTTTTTCCGAATCTCTGTGTAACAGAGGCCTTCACACCTTGAAAGCTAAACTAAGACTCGACCCATAGGTATCTTGTTTAAAATTAACACCCTTGACCGGTCACTAGTGAAATTTGGAATTATTGCAAAGCAGAAAATATAGAATGTTTTCCCAAATAAACTTTGGCTGTTTTAGATATTTCAAGGCTATTTTAGGCTATTAACTACTCAACCCGATGATCAGATATTTGTGTAAGGTGTAAGATGCATTACTTTAATGCAGGATAAAAAAAAAAAAAAAAAAAAAAAAAAAAAAAAAAAAAAATAGTGGCCTAAAAAAGACAAAAATAACCATAGACAACGCGCGAATTATATAGTGCGGTCATATCTAACCTAGCGAAATAATAAATAAATCGTAAATTTACCAACTTGACACAATGTGCCGAATACAATGGAAAAACCGTTAAAACATTCATGAAACCAACATAATTACTGAAATTATGTCTATATGCTAAGGCTATATAACCCACATAAATTAGAGGTGGATGAGGCGCTGGAAAATAGATAGACTGTAAGCTACGCTGATAATAAAATGAAAACAAGTTTTCTGTCTTTAGCGAAATAAAAGCTATGTTATTGAGTATTTAGTTCATAAGAGGGTATTAGAAAGACTGTAAATAGGTGAGGAAGAGAAACCTATTAATACCTGTGTCATATTGGTGTATATGATTCTTCCTTTCCTAAATTTTTACCTACTTTAATTTTTAGATATTTTATTAAAAACCTGTATTACGATTTAGGAAACGATGCGATTGAGAAGTTTCAAATACTTTTTTCTAGTATTTGAATAGAAAAAAAACTATAACTGAAAAGTTTATTAAATAATTTCTTTTCTTCTAAAAATCTAGGACAAAATCCTAAACTCTCATTGGATTCTTGGTTACCTAACTGTGACAGATTTTCTAACCAATTATCCAAGTGTGAATACAGAATCCAAAAATTTATCTACAGTACAGCTATAGAGCAGAGCTTTCAGACACAGTATACCTTATAAGTTTGTTCATCATCTCAACCTATATAATATAAATAAGTAAATCAAATAAGTAAACCAATAAAAAGAAAAAAAGTGAAGTAAATAAGTAGAGTAAAATAAATAAAGTAAATAAGTGTTATAGCAAATAATGGTGGAGAATCAAAAGGAAAAACACACAACTGAAAGAAAAATACGATAAAATATCAATTAAATAATCAGGAAAGAAGTTGTTGAGGAGATATATGAGCATAAGCCATATATTAAACTTTTCTGTGTTGTATCTTTATCTTTTAATTTAAACCAGAAACAATTATGTTTCGAGGCAGGTGATAAAAAAGAAATTTGAAAATAATTGTAAGGAGGAGATAAATTTGAAAATAATTATAAAGACGGTGCTTAAGAGGAATTTATTTGTCAATTTTAGAGCATGGAACATAGATTATTTTAACTATATTTATTCCCAAATTACTCAGTTTTTAGATCTGGCCATCACTACAAACCGGAAAAATCCATGCATTGATTACTAACAAACACGAATAAAAGCACCTACCTTTATAGCCACGTCCGATCACACAATACGTTAGAGAATTCGTAGAAAGTAAAATACAACATTATTCGGGGGTGGGCGGAGATGTATTTTCGTTATCCTTTGAGGTAAAATAACATGGGTTTTGAAATGCTTGTTAACCATTATCAGCTATAAGTCTTTTCAAAGTATTAAATCATCCAGCGTTTTACAGTGTCAACGCCCATACAGAAAACATTAAATATTTACAACTACTATGTAATTTTAATTTAGTGCTATATTAAATTGCACTTAAAACTGTTCATAAATAAGATAACATTAATGTCCAGAATAGAAGGATAAACAAACATTAGTGTTTTAAGTCAATTATAAAATAATTAAAAAACAATTTTGTTTATAGCCTTGTTTTGTAATATTATTTTCAAAGACGGGTTCTCCGTAGGTCCACGGGACAATACCTTGAAGCATTTTCCCATTGCATGCGGTAGGTATATTCTAAATACAACTTGTATCAGTGACGTACTATAAGTATATATACTGTTTTACTAATGATAGTTCTATGACGAGACTTTTACACGAGGGAAATTCATGTTTAAGTGATACTCAGCCTTAGCGTTCGTTCCAAAACAATTATTGACAATAATCTTTTCCAGAGGTTTGTGTTTATCGTTGAAAAAGATGGTCATTTTCAAGGAAGTAGTGATAACAGAGACCTGACTATTATCAAGATAGTAGTTTGCTGATTCTACTGCCCAAAGAAATCCAATAATTAAAGTACGATAGTGTCTCTCTGTATTTAACGAGCTCCATTTGCTTCTTGGTAACTCTATTTGCTAAATCTAAGAAATTATTATAACTGGCTCAAAAAATTAGGGGGGTCTTGGAATTTTCTCCCAATTTTGTCTCCTATTTACCTAAATTTTGCTCTAGGTTATCCTGCCGCCCCGCTCCCATGCCTTATGAAGAGCAGAACATAATTTACGCTTTCATGAAAACAAAATACATTTTAAATGTACCCACTTTTTTTTACTTTAATAAATACAAAATTGTTAAGAATTTAAGAAATAAATATCATTATATGTAGGCTGTACTAAGCGGTCAATCCAAATTAATTTTTTTCAATACAGTGGAAGTTATTTTCTGGTCTTCAAAAAGCATAGGGGGCGTCAGCTCTTCTAATGTTTATTCCAGCTCGTTTTTTAGTTTGACTCGGTTATTTGCTGTAATTTCTGCTCGTATTGGGTTTTATTTATCTGATAGCGGTGATTTTTGTAGTTTAATCTTCAAAAATTCTTTGACTTTGTTTCTGCTAATTTATGGTTTAACTTGGCTCTTTACTTTTCTTTTAAAAATTTACTTTGTGGAAAAGGTTTTTGAGTTAATTTCTGTTTATTTTGACAAGCATAGTCTTTTCCGTGGAAAAAATAAAAAATATTTTAAATATTTTGGTTTTTCTTCTATAAGAATCCATAGTATTGGCTTGCTCTTTGTATGTTGGACATTCTTAACCATTTTTAACAACATACATCCTTTTGAAAATCTGGTCACAGATGGCGTTGTTTAATATAGCCTAGTTATATACCTCCTAAGGCTGACCTGAAAAAAAAACTTAATACCATTCTCAAAATATTGTACCTATGACAACCTTGATATATTTACACTCTTGTGATTTACTTCAATTGTAAGAGCAGAGGTAGTAAGTAGCCCTGGAAGTTTCAACTAAGTACCCTCACTCGGCCTTTTGATATTGCCAAGACGTCTTATTGGCAACCAGTCTAAGCACAGTGCTTTTTAATTTAGCTTTAAGCAACGTTTAGGTTTAAAGCATAATGGGCAAATTGCATAACTATGGGTTGTTGACATACCCAATATCCTTAGAGACTTAATAACTAGACGATTCAACTATTCTGAACAACGTTATATCATAATTTTTATTGGATGTTTTTGGAGAATTTCTGGGCTTTGAATGAGGGTTGCCCGCCCTCCAATTACTTTTGACCCTTAAAAAGGGCAATAGAGATCTTATTTTCTAATCAAATGAGCTCTTTTAAAAGTTTGTTGACATTGCTATCTATGATAACTCTGCGCTTCTTATGCTATTGCAGTAGAATAGATCTATGCAGATTGCCCACTTTACGTTCCCTGGCAGTACGCCCCGTACCAAACAGGTTTTTCTAGTAGTTACAGGTCATCACACTCTTTGCCAAAGCCCCTGTACAAAAAGGTCTATAGGTCTTTGCCAAGAGGACTTGCGCAATTTCAAAGTTCAATGTCTTTTTTAGTTCAAAAACCGATGTCTCTTCTTTTTTACTCGCCTATTATTTTTTGTATATAATCAGGTTCCATATTTGATTCTCCATCAGTTTCGAATCGTTTATATTCGAGATTACAAGCATTTTTTGTAAAAAACATTTATATATAGAAAAAATGGATAATTCTAACCTTTTTCTGGTGAGTAAAAAATATTCGCATTATTAAAAAGAAATTATCATTAAATTAAGGAAGAAATTCTTTCCTTACACTAGAACTAAGGGGTACTTATGTACTTAGAAGCTTGTTGTTTTTAGGAGTTGAAAAAACCTCTAATTCTCTTATAGGTTGAAATTTACGGTGTGATTTTTTATCAAGATCAGTGGTCTTTTTAGGGAATGTTTTTTTTTGAAAAAAGTGCTTAGCTTTTCGATTGGTAATTTAGGATTAGAATAAAATGTTGATTTTTTAATGTATTAATTGTTACAAAAGCTTCCTTTTTTATCAAGATCAGTGTTTTTTTTTTTTTTAGGGATGTTTTTGAAAATACTTCCAGGCCAGTCTGCATTTATGGTGTGATTTTTTATCAAGATCAGCGGCCTTTTTTAAGGATGTTTTTGAAAAAAGTGCTTAGCTTTCGATCGGTAAATTGGGATTAGAATAAAATGTTGATTCTTTTAATGTATTAATTGTTACAAAAAAGCTTCCTTTTTATTACAGTGTGATTTTTTTTTATCACGATCAGTGGTTTTTTAGGGATGTTTTTTTGAAAATATTTCCTGACCAGTCTGCGTTGAAGAATCTCTTCCTGAAATTTAATGCGTTCAAAACCCTCACCCCCCATTTCCTCAAAAATAAAATTTGTTACCTTATAACCCTATTTAATAAATAACATTGTTAGCTATCCTTTTTATTTAACGGACCTAATTATCTCATAAGAGGGATTGACTGAGCCGTGCTAATTAACTTTTCCACTTCTTAAATTTCTATTTATGTCTACATTTGATTGAAATCTGATAGTTTTACTTGACTGTCATATGCAATTCTTCTCCATATTGTTTAATAAGGAACGCAAATACTGCTTTTTAAGTTTGAATTTACAAATACAGTCACGGAAGCATGGACATAGGAGGAGAGGGGGGGGGGGCAGTTTATAAAAGGTCCTCCATCTCACTATCAAAACCTCTGATTTTGAAATCAAGATGTCTAAAATAAACTAAATTATTTTCCAAAAACCCGAAATGCATTTTTGCTACATGCTAAATTTTTTTGTCTTTTTTAAGGAAGAAGAGACGTGCAATAATCCTCCTTCCGAGAAGAAAGCTAGATATGGCGAACCTTCATTAATACAGCCCACAAGAGCGTCTGTTATCAAATTCGCTAGAAAAGTTACACAGGATCATGCATCGAGCACTCAGCTTATAGCGACAGAACCCTCTGACTCCTGCGTTGGCTCCATGGCAACTGGAAGGAAGTTGAAAAGGAGTTCAGATATAGAAGACCAGTTAGAATTTGTAAGCATATACATATTTTTTTTTTTCTATCCCTATTTTCAAAAAAATAAGACAAAATTTTCTCAGGCGCATAGCTTTTTAAAAACTTAAAATTTGTTTTTAAGCTATTTAATTTTCTTTCATTAACCGAATTAGCGATATTTATGGAGTGCTTATCATGCATTTCTAAATATAAAAAAACCTTACCTCGTAACTTATAACTAAGATGCATTCTAATACAATATTCCTTTTAGACAAAAAAAACTAACTATTTGAAAACAATTGCCACCATACAGTTAACGCGCGCACTTTTAGACTGGTATTTTCGTCCCTAATGCATTTGAATACATCCGCCATACTTATCAGATCTACCATCGCCTTTTAATCCGACTTGAATTCTAAGTAGGGTCGCATGCAAATTGGACGTTAAATAGCAAGATACATATCTTCAATTTACACAGGGAAAAAAGGTTTTTTGACAATTTCCAAATATGTCTTCGCAGCAATTTTAAGAAACATTATTTGGATGAAGCTGTTTTTGGCCATTTCATTGAAACACTTAGGTGTTTTCAAGAAAAGAATTTGAGACTATTTGAACAGTGTTGTGAAATCCGATACCCCTCCAACTCGGAAAGGGTATCGATCCTCCTACCTCGAAGGAAGCCCCCCCGGTTCCCAAGGGTTCTCCCTGGGAGGGGTTTGGGGGGGGGGGGGAGGGGGGGGGGGGGCCCATCCAACATTTTAATTGTTGATATGGACGGAGAAAAAAGTTCCTCTCTCTTACCAGTATTTATTTAGCCCAGGTCGAAAAAATCCGTTGGCAAAAGACAGAGGAAAATACGGATTGTTGAGAAGGTGGCACCACCGAGCTCCGACATATGGAGTTCGTTTCCTTTAACTGAAGCCGAGGAGCAACTGCTCGTACAACATACTGCATCAGTCGAACAATGGTCCAATTTCATTAACAGTTACAATGAAGAAGCTCAAAGAATTGAATTGGACTCATATTTTGCGTTTTTATTTTAAAAAAAAATTTGGAATAAAACCATTAATTTTTTCTATCATTCTCTTGTTCGAACTTACCCTTCTAATAAGAATAAGACTACATTTTCCCGACAAAAAAAAAATATTTTTTTTTTTTTTAACATGTTCAGTTGACATTATGAAAGACATAAGGCAATGTAACTTTTTTTCTTCTTTTAATTGTTCAGGTGGTGGGGACAATGACTATGAGAAATTGACAAAATTTTTATTAACTATAATGATTATTTTACATAAAAATAAAAAACTTTTTTTTTTCTACAGATTAAAAATATAGCACCCCCAGCGGCAGCACCATTGAGTGATGATGCAAGTATATTTACAGAACCAATTCTGTCACCACCAGCAGAGTTCAGGGATGAACCTACACTGGTTCTAGAGAACATGGAGTGGCATGAGGGGTTCCTTAATGATGTTTTTGGGGAAATGGCCAGCCTGGAGGACTTAACTTGTGATATTGACATGGTTGAGGACCCAGAGTGGGCAGATAGTTTCATGCGCGAATATTTAGATGATGATGCTACAAGTAAATCTGAACTGGGTCCTCATAATGAAATTCCATCAGAGGACAATACAGGCTGGCTTGACCAATTGTCCCCAAACACCTTAGAATATGTACTAGGGGACCTCATGTCACAACCTCCAATGTGATTGAACAAACAGGGTCAGGACATCAAAACAGTACTACGTCCCCGGAATTGCCTGATTTTTATCTGTTAGAATCTGCTCTAAGCCATTTGCAAACGTACAGGGTAGATTTTAGCCTTCCCGAGGAAAACGCTGGCATTATTTTAACTGACCCCGTGAAAAATCTCCATAGCTATATCGACAAAATTCGAGCACTTATTGATATTCAGATCCAGAAATGGGGAGGTCAGGGGGGAATTAAAGCATCAGTCAACCAAAAAGTTTTTTTACAAAAGGGGACATCTGGGGACATTTTTTATTTTCATTTTTCGACGGGGAACCAGACTTTTTACCCAGGTCTAAACGATTTTGAAGACAACTTTTTCAACTGGGTAAATAAACTAATTTCAACTTTGGATACATTTAATGAGAGGGGGAGTGGGTCCACCATTTTATACATTGAACGAATGGATCTGAATCTCAGTAGATTTAAAAAAAACTTTATTTTAAGGGGAGCGGGTAATCTAAAAATAAAATGTCACCCAGATTTGTCGACTACAGGAGGAGTTCAGGGTTTCTATTTTGACACTGGACTTCAATGCTTCAAATATGCATTTTTAGCGGCGGCCCATAGGACATTATATAATGAATCAACAATGAAAAATCTTGACAAACTTGCACGTAACGGTGGAAAAAATTTCCCTAAAGTAAATTTTGATTGTTTAGAGGGAAAATATCCGGTGTCCTTTAAAGAAATAAGCATATTCGAGAAAGCAAATGAAAATCTTGGGGTGGGGGTAGTCGTTCTCCAGTACGACACTGAATTTGTAGATGGGGGGAAAAAACCGAATAAAAAAGGGGTTTTGTACTCAGTGAGGACACCGAGGGTGGAAAATGTTAAAAATTGGGTATGGGTTATTTACCAGCCTCCCAAAGATGTAAATTCTTATGGTCATTTTTTCCCGTTACGGCGATAAGTCGACTCCTATGTCAAGGCAAGAACAAAGGAGGAGAATGTTTTTATTGCCCCATGTGCCTCTCCTCATTTAGATCTGAGCGAACTTTTTCAGATCACATGGGGCATTGCAAAATTCACGGAAATCAAAGAATAGAAATGCCGGCAGAAGGCAAAGACATTTTACAATTTAAAAATTTTCAAAATTCTCTTCTGCAATCTGATAAAATGTCTTTGGATTGTGAAACAAGACTGGTTGAGGTATCAGACCCATCAAGGCCAAATATAGTCAAGGAACACAAACTAGTTGCGTGTTCCTACGCACATGCCCGTCGCGACGCCAACAATAAAATGCAATTGGAAGAGTTTTTTTTGACTATGGACGAGGAGGGCAGTATGGAAAAGCTATTGGTTTCTTTAATAAAAACAGCAAACAGGGCAATTTCACGATTACGTCATACTAATTATCCGATGACATTGTCGGATAAAGAGCAACTGGCGTTGGAAAAGGGAACAATTTGCTGGGTGTGTAGGGGTGCCCTTGCCCCAAAAGACGCGGTGCAGGACCATAATCACCTTATTGACCCCAATTCAACGGGAAAAAGTAACTTTCGGGGTGTGGCTCACAATTCGTGTAATTTAAAAATTAAACAACAACTTTTTCTACCGGTTTTTATACATAACTCTAACTACGATCTGAAGTTTGTGCTACCTGCATTGGCACATCTTCAAAGAAATCGAACAGTGGATGATGATGCATGGGTGATAGACAGCTTTACGTACAAAATCATACCTAAGTCATCGGAAAAGTTGCTTGTTTTGGAATTTATGTGGAAATTTGTTGAAGCCGGTGTTGAGTACACGAATAAAATTCGCTTTTTAGATTCCTACAGTTTTTTTCCCAAATCATTGAGCGAATTAATTCAAGTGCAGAAAAACGATGACGGCAGCAACGCTTTCCCCTTCTCAAGCAACAATTTCCAAATGATTTATATGATTTGTTAACGGTCAAGGGCATCTATCCTTATGACTTTTATTGTTCCATGTCGAGATTCGCCGAGGAGACTATTCCTTGTATTGAATCGTTTTACGACAGTCTTCACGATCGTAGTTGCACCCCCGAGGAATACAGTTTTGCTAAAAAAGTTTGGGCAGCGGGAGGGTGTAAAAATGGATTTGACTACTGCAAGCTGTATTTGTCGAGTGACGTGTTAACTTTGTTAGACATTATGTGTAAAAATACGGATAAAATCTATGAGGAGTTTAATCTTGATTTGGGGTATTATTTTTCTTCGCCTCATCTAGTGATGGACCTCATCCTGAAAATTAGTGGGGAAAAAATCGGGCTGATCACTGACATTGATCAGCACCTGTTCATCGAGAGGTCAATGAGGGGGGGGTTTTGTTTTTCACGGAGACCGTATCTTGGAAACTGATCCAACGGGGGAGAAGACGGGGACAAAATCAAATGCAGTTTTCCTCGATATGAATTCTCTCTACCCCTCGGCCATGTCCCATTATGCACTACCTTGCGGCGACTATAAATGGCTCAATGACCCTCAAGCTCCCCATTTCCCCAACATTGACAGTGTTGAGGAGAATGGACCGGTTGGATGGTTTTTTGAAATTGATGGAGAGATACCAGCGAGCTTCACGATTCAGTAAAGGATTTTGTTTTCCCGTGCATCAATAGACCTGTGACTAAGGACTCTTTGAGTCCTCGCAATAGGCGTTTAGTCGAGGTGGACGGATTGCATTGGGCGCCTTCAAAACAAAAACTTATTGCTGACCTTCTGCCGAAAAAAAACATAGTTGTACATCATGTAGCATTAAAATGGATGTGTAACAATGGTTTCAACGTCACAAAGGTTCACCGAGCACTCGAGTTTAGTCAAAAGCCCTATTTGAAAACGTTTGTTGACACTTTTGTCAGCAAACGTTCTGCAGCAAAGTCGAAAGCCGAAAAAGAAATTTATAAACTCATTTTGAATTCGGCTTTCGGCAAAATGTGTGAGAGTGTTCGTAATAGGAATCGTTGCGACGTTGTGACCGATCCAGAACAATGTGCTCGAATTATTGCCGATCCCAATTACACTTCCTTTACAATCATTGGCCCGGACATGGTACTTTTGAATAGGAAAAAAAGACGCATTGTCCTGAATAAAAATATTGCTGCAGGCAGTGCTATCTTGGAGATCTCAAAAAAGCTCATGTTGGAATTCTACTACAATGTGGCTAGGGTACAGTGGCCGGAAAAGGGGCAAGTAGAGGTCTGCTACGGTGACACGGATTCTCTACTGCTCAAAGTAAAAACATCAAATCTAATTGATGATTTGGCGCACGGTGAAATTATCAGTTCACGGATGGACTACACCAATTGGAGTGTTGGTCTTTACCCTGAGCTAGTAAAACGTCGGGCGCCCAATCAACTTTTATTTTTAAAATCTGAAACGGGTAGCGACTTGATTTCCCGTGGTATGTTTGTAGGTCCGAAGGTGTACTTTATACAGACACACGACGAGGAAATCAAGAAACGTTGCAAAGGAGTACCCACGCGCTATGTGGACAAGAATTTCAATATGGACATTTACAGGAATTGTATTACTGAAAATACAATTCCACGAGCCAAATTGTTGGCAATTCGTTCATTGAAGTACAAGAACTATACTGTAAATGTAGAGAAAATAGCCATGAGTACCATTTCCGACAAGGTCTATGTTTGTCAAGATGGTGTGACCACCCTCCCCCTTGGTCACTATTAAACTTCAGACCGGATCGAATGTATTGCCCACCGTGAAAGTCTCGGTTTAAATAAAGTCCTGTAACTAATTTCCTAAAAACCTTTGGGGGGGGGGGCCTCGCGGCCCGGGGGGGGGGCCTCGCGGCCCGGGGGGGGGGGTGCGGCCGCCGCCAGCGCGGGAGGCGCACCGACACCAAAGTTATCTTTTTTTTTTTGGACTTAGAGCAGATTTTTTTTTTTTTTTTTTCAAGTGTCATCTCTAATTTAATGTTTTTTTTTCTCTATAAACAAAAAAAAAAGAAATGTTTTTCTCTCTCTGTACCCATGTAAATGTTGTTGTTGTATTTTATTATTATAAATAAATTAAAAAAAAAAAAAAAATTTATTTTTTCAAGTGCTCTCTCTCTAATTTAATGTTTTTTTTTTCTCTATAAACAAAAAAAAAGTGTTTTTATCTGTGTGTACCTATGTAAATGTTGTTGTTGTTGTTGTTGTATTTTTTTTATTATGAATAAATTTAAAAAAAAAGTGTATTTTTTCAATGTATTGTTACTTTTTTTATCTGCATATAATAAAAGAAAAAAAAATATGATTCTTTGTCTTTTGTCTTCTGGAAGAACAGAGTAGTAGGGAAAAAAAAATTATTTAGTCATTAGACAATTAGGGTCTACAGTTAGTTGTTCTCCAGGTGAACTGTTGAAAGGAACATGTATCAATTTAAAACACCATTCAGATCGTTTCTGTGTGGGCCCTCAATGTCGGGCAAAACAACACTCTTAACTAAAATAATTAAAAATTGTGATAAAATGTTTGCGGAAAAGCCGAAAAAAATCTACTATTGCTATAGTATTTGGCAGGAGTCGTACAATAAAATAAAAGCAATTGCTGCCATGGGATCGATGCAGATACAGTTCATACAGGGACTTGATGTTTTCAACATTGTTGAACCAAACTCTTGGCTGATCATTGACGATCTGGCTGAATCCATTGAACAATGGTCCCAGCAAATGTTGCAATTGTTCACTGTTCGCTCTCATCATGAACAGATTTCCGTTACTCTGGTTCTACACAATCTCTTTCATCAGAGCAAATGTATGCGAACACTTGCTTTGAACTGTACCTACTATATCATCTACAGAGTTGTTCGTGATTCTAGCTCGCTAATAACCCTCAATAAACAAATCTATCCAGGTGCCCCTAAATTTCTGCTCTCGGCATACAATCAGGCAACTAATAAACCCCACGGTTATATCCTGCTGGATCTTAATCAAAATACACCCGAGGATCTGCGTGTAGTCACAGATATTTTCGACAATGAAATTACAGTATATCTCCCGTGAACACTAAAAAGACCTATTAGTCACTATCATGACACTGAAGAAACTACATGAAAATAGACACTTGTTTTCAGTTCTAAGCACTTCAAAACCTCAGCTTAGAAAAGCAATACTCAAACATGGTATTGACAATGATTTCATTAATCTAATATCTGAACTTTGTTTAAATTTGACCGAGGGTAATGTTCAACTACCAGAAGTAGTTAAGCAACAGGCAAAGCAACATCGTTCCATTGTACGTACATTGGCCTCTAAAAAGAAAGGAAAGAATTTTAAAAGGAAACGACTTCTTCAGGCGGGCGGTAGCTTTTTCACACTTTTACTGCCAATAATTGCAGGACTTGTAAACAGTTTTCTCTAGTGAGAATGGCAAAACCCTATAAATTGACTCCAATAGAACTCGCTCTCTCACCCGTCGAACACTTTGAGGACAATCTGAGTAAATTCCTCGACAATGAAACTATTGATGATGATAAAAAACTGATTTTACTTCAAGATGCACTTCGCCGAGTGGACAAACACTATCGATCAAAGCCCACTGCTGCTGATCCCAAAAAAGAATCATCTCCTCAAGAGTCTCCTGCTGCTGCTGCTGCTGCTGGAACACAATTAAAGAAGGAGGAGGAATTGGACTCAATTGTATTGAAAATTGGAAATCTAATGCCCCACTCATATCGTGAACAAAGTAAACGACTCCTAATCTATCTCTTGGAAAGTGGTCAAATTCAAGTTGAGAGCAATGGGGAAAGGATTATAATTCAGGGCAAGAGCTATAATCTACTTGATTTAATGTATGACATGGTTACAAATCGTAAAGGACTATTATCATTTGACACTCGTCTATACAACTTTCTAAATACATTAAACTTCCCCAAAAGTCTTATTGGCAATAGACAAATTCTAAAAAAATTAAATGAACGTGCATCATCATCAACATTAAAAGATGAACTTGAAGCAGAAGAAGATTTTAAATCAATTTTGGAAAATACTAGCACACCACTGATAGCTAGACAAAAGCGAAGACGTATCAAGTCAACGTCTCCGCCACCAGCAGCAGCCAGTATACAAAAGGGTAGCGGACGTTACACAACGTGTTTACGTTCGAAATGGCTGAAGTTCTGAAAGGTGTTTATGAAAATATTGGCGAGGCGGGGAGTTTAAGTTCCCCCACAACTCTTTCCAAAGTCACGGGTGTTCGCACTAAAAGTGTACAAGACTATCTACAAAATGAACCAAGTTACACTCTGCATAGAAATCATAGACTTCGTGCCAATCAATATCGAAAAACTAAAGCCTTTTACCCATTGGATATAATGCAAGCAGATCTCCTGACTCTAGATGAGCTTCAAAGACGTCACAATACACCGTACAAGTACATTCTACTTGCAATCAGTGTTTTAGTCGCTATGCATATGCAATTCCATTGCGATCAAAGAGAGGTGTTGAAGTTGCTCAGGCCATTGAAAGTATTCTCGAAAAGGATTCATATAAAAAATTCAAACGGATCGCGGTAGTGAATTTGTTAATCCTCATGTTGCAAAAGTACTAGAGAAATATAGTACACTGCTCTATCATAGTCACAGTCCTATAAAGGCTGCATTGGCCGAACGATTGATAAGAACTATTCGACTTTTAATTTCAAGATATTGTACATTGAAAAATACACCAGCTTTTATTCATGATCTAGATAAAATCATGTTGATTTATAATCAACGACCTCATCGCTCATTGTCCAACTCTACACCAACGGAAGTTCATCATTCGGATCATAATACAATTGACACCTTTCTTAAACAATATTCCAATGAATCAAAAGTCAAGAAGAAGAAGAAAAATAAATTCAAGGTTGGTGATACTGTTCGAATTAATAGAACAACTAATGTTTTTGAAAAGGGGAATTACTTGTGGTCCACTGAACTTTTTAAAGTGGCAAAAATCCTAGACACTAAACCCATAACTTATCGCCTGCGTGATACCAAAGATGAAGAGATTCTCGGCGGCTTTTATGACTATGAATTGCAAAAAGTTAAAAATGCTAGTGAAATCTATCAAATTGAAAAGATATTAAAGACACGTACTCGCGGGGGTAAGAAACAGTTACTTGTTCGCTGGCTAGGATACAACTCTGATTTTGATTCTTGGATTGGTGTTGAAGATATTGACAATGCCCAATGATTTCTATGTAACTTTCATGTCCAACGTTTCCGATCCTCTCTACAATGACTTGAATAGGACAAGTGATTTTTGGACAAAACTCTCACCCGCCATCAAATTTGACGGTGCATATGAAGTGGCCCTTGTCGACTGTATCCTCAAAAATACCTATGACATCCTGAGAAAGGATCGTAAATATGAAATAAAAATACGACCGTTTGAATTCGGTGATGAAGGTGCAATGGCAACTTTTGACTCTAATCAGTACCCTATTGCTAACATCCCCTACAGGGAATACAATAACATGCATGAACTGTGTCGAGTTATCAACAAAAAAATTGCAAGTCGAAAAAAAGGTGGTTTCACTTTCAATTACTCGACAGAACAAAGGAGAATTTATATTACCAATCCATTTGAGAATGAAAGAATTTTCCTCAATGAGAATTTACGTGAGGTTCTTGGTTTTAAAAACGTATATTAGGACAGAAAATTTCAGTGGTAGTGACCAAGTTATCTATGCAGACTATGCACCCAGCTTCTCCACGGACACTTGTATATTTCTCTACGCTTCATTTGTGGAAACATCTCGGGTTGGTAATTCAAATGTTCCCCTCCTACGAGTTCTTGAACGAAAAAACCAATCAAGAACATGTTCACCACTACAATATAAAGCATCTTCAGTATATTCCCGTAAACACTTCCTATTTGGAACTCTGTCAGTTAACACTAAGAACTGAATTAGGTGATCCAATAGCAATTTCAAAAGGCCTAGCAGTGATTACATGTCATTTTCGACCTATTGTCAACGACGGTACAATCACCTAAAAAATGAACAATAGAAGAATTCCATTTGTCTGTCCCGATATTGACTGTTATGTTGGTGCTTTGAGTCCACGTCAAATAGGCAATGGATTGGACTACTACAAGGGGCGTACTACAATGTCTGGCTATGGTCTTGGTAGCTGGTTTGCTAAGCTATTTCGTTCTGCACTACCCCTTGCCAGAAAATATCTTGTACCTGCTGCATCAAATTTTGCTGCCTCCACACTACAGGACTGGGGGTCGGGCAAGAATTTCAAGGAGAGTGTTAAAGAAAATATTAGATCTTCAGCAAGAGCCGTTGGCGAACAATTAAAATCTCGACAAAATGGGGAGGGATTGAAAAGGATGCGTTCGCGTCATTCACTCATCAGTCTCCACCCAGGCAGGAAGCAAAGGACATCAACAAGGACTTTGAGAAATAAAACAACAAAGACCAATAAGCAGCAGAAGAAGAAGAGAAAAAGATTGTTAGATCAAAGAAGGATTTCTTCTCTTAAGATGACTTATCTCCCTCACAAGGAATCATATCCATCAATCACTTCCTCATTGAATCTATTCAATGCTGAAAATGTTGATGTCAGTGTCAAGTATGGCTACTATGAACAATTTCACCCTCAACAACCCCTCTCGGAAAATATACACTTTCAAATATTTTCCAATGAAGACTATTTCATTGATTTGTCGTCAACATTTATTGATCTAAATGTTGTGGTGAAGAAAAAGTCAGATAATACAACTCCAAATGCCGGTGATGGTCTCTCCTATGAAAACTGTATTCTACACAACCTATTCAAACAAATTAATGTATTTATTAATGGTACATTGGTGAGCACCAGCAATAATTTATCCAACTATGCAAGCTACATACAATTTATGATGATGACGCCAAAGGCGTACAAGGAGATGAGAGGACAATCATTGGGCTATGAATATCGAACAGGTGTTGATACTGACGGTGAGTTGACTACTGCAGTGACCCAGGAGTATCATCTAGTTGGAAAAATTAAATCATGAGATATTCAATGTATCCCAATGGCTACCCCCCAATGTCAAGATTGACATAAAGTTACAGATGGCCCCATCGAATTTCATTCTGAGAAAAACACTTCCTGCAGCACCCGATGCAAATGTTATTATCACATCTGCAATTCTCCACGTCCGAAAACAACAAGTTATGAGCTCTGTTGCATTGGCAGTGGAAAAGCTAAGAGCCAATGGTAACAACATTAAACTTCTTGTCCCCCATACAATCACCAATCAACGTCACATTGCCACCGGTTCTCGTAGCTATAGCGATTCATCGTTTATCAATGGAGAAATCCCTTCAAAATTGGCTTTGGCCTTTGTGAAGAGTGGCAGTGCCGTTGGATCCTGGACTGAATCCCCCCATGATTTTAATTTTTTCGGTCTATCTAGTCTTGTGTGCAAAGTGAATGGTATTCCACTGTACACTCTATCATTTGATAAAAAATCCTATAGAACTCTGTACGAGTTGACCATGCAATCCCTAGATCATGACTCTCAACTATTTGAAAATGGAATAACCGAATCAATGTTTTCAAAAAAATCATGGGGTTATTGTTTTGGACTTGTCAGGCACACAGGATATGAGCATAGTACGAACTGGGAATGTACGTTTAGAGTGTACATTTGCCGATGCTCTGACTGAGAGTATCACGCTAATATCACTGAGCCAATTTGAAACCTATTGGGAAATCACACCCGACGGCAGTGTTCTACTAGACCTTGCACCATGAACACAAATCAAATAATCAATGTATTTAGTATGGATCCATACATGTCCCAATACAAGTCCTATTGCATACCCTCGGACTTCATTGAAAAAATTCCAAGTGTTAACAATACCCTAATCATTGTTAATAGCAGTCCATCGACTTTGAAGACCGGTCATTGGCTATGCATCTTTCAAACGGCGAAGAATATTGAATTTTTTGATCCTCTTGGCCTATCGTATAAATTCTACGTTCCATACATCAGCAACTTTATTGAAAGCAGTGGGAAAACCATTATTCAAAATCAACGAAGAGTACAGGATTTAGCGACTAAGACATGTGGCTTTCATGCACTACTCTTTTTCATGTTCAGATGTCGTGGCTACACCTACAAGCAGTTTCTCAACATCTACGTTGACTTACCTCAATTGAATGACTCTCTAGTGGAGAATATACTTACAAGTGTATTTAATATTGATTTTAGTGCCCTAAGAATAAAATGTTCTAAAGATGTATGTGAAATTGTTTATTAATAAAAAAAAAAATTATATACATGATAAAACGACTTTTTTCTACTCTTTTAGATTTCATCCACTACTAGGTATTTGTCGACAACAACTAGTGCAGGTAGATTATTTGAATTCACAGTGTACTGATTCTGATGTACTGCAATGTCAGGGTCACATTTTCTACAGTAGAGTGTGACTTCACTCTTGTCATATCTCTTTGTATAGTCAATGATACTATTCGCATTCATTCTATAGAATTCACATGTTTCAATTTGTGTATTTGAAGCAATTTCACAAACAGTGTCCTCAAGTGTCGAATCACATTCTGTCACTGCCAATAAAAATCAGTGGGCTTATAATCATAACACCCAGTGTCTTCACAGCAATGACGTAGAAACCATATTCTCTTGTTGTTCCAACAGTTGAATCGTTGACCTGGTTCCTCCTCCCAGAACAATCTAAAACCACGACGATACCAATCTCGTAGCAATAAACTAAAATCACGGTTAGGATTCTTTCCAATCATACCGGGATATGTACTCTCCCACTGCTTACATTTTTCATAATGACAATTGGAACATAGGTGGCCTCTAGGATGAGAGTCACACACCTCTTCAAGACAGGAATTACAACCTTTAATTTGTACAGCATATCCTCTATGCAATTTACACGGGTTGCATAATCTACACTTTTCATCATACTCCTCAATCATTGTGCAATTCTCACATGATGACCAACTGCCCAGTGAGTACATACATAGTGGGCATGTATGGAACATTTTGTCATGTGTTGACGCTCTCACTGCCACAATGAAACTGAGCTAGCAACATCAAAAAAAATTGTCTGAGATAGAGAGAGAGAGAGGAGTAAATCATCCTTGAGCACCATCTTTCTTATGAAAAAAAAAAGTCCTAAATTTCTAAAAACTAATGTTTAAAAGCATATCCACAATATCGTTTTGCTGTGTCGTGATCAATATATCAATAAATTGTGTAAATGCATTTGGACCACAATGTAGAAGCTTCATACAATAGTCTAATGATGGAGAATCAGTTTTCATTATATCGACAAGCATCCCCCGAGAAAATATCTTCCTTTGAATAGACAACTCTAGAAAATCATCATCTAGAATCAAACGTTTTTCCATAAGAACTAGATTCCTCATGATTCGATCTTTCTCGAATCTATCCATTTTTTAGAGTCCTAACTCTCTCACAATCAACTTCAGACTAATCAGAATCTCTTTTTGTACTCAAAATATACGCTAGTCCACTATAGAAAAAAAAGAAAAAATACCATTGATTTAGAAACAGTTTTATTGAACATAATTACAATAATAATAATAATATTCACTGATGCATTTTGTTCTCATCAATATATTTCGATAGAACATCTAATGCTGACCGAAGTTTATTTATATGGAGAATATTTACTTTTCCAGCAAAACACAGCTGCTCCTCCTGCTTAAATTTGCTTAATGATATCACATATCTAGCATACATAGTGTCCCATTCAAGACATAGTCTACAGCCAGCAGTTATTTCCACAGCTACATTAGGTACTCGTATATCGTTGCTGCTGCTGCTGTCGGTTCCATCATTAATCTCCAATAGTGTAAATGCACCACTCATTTTTTTTCTCCACTAATATCCTCTCAAATAAAAACTATTCTCTTTGAATCCAATTCTTTTACTAATATGAATTGTAAAGAAAACTATTCCTTATATTCAAATCCTAATCGCCAATCAAGTTATACACGTTCCTCTTGGCAAAGAGCGTGATGACCTGTAACTACTAGAAAAAAAACCTGTTTGTACGCGGGCGTACTGCCAGGGAACGTAAAGTGGGCAATCTGCATAGATCTATTCTACTTATTGCTTACATGCCCTTTTGAAAACCTGTATTCATATAGTTTCTTTTTTGCATTAATTAAAAAAAACTTTTTCCAAAATAAGTTTTTTCAAAGAAAAGTAAAGAACTCCATTAAACAAAAAATGCGCAAAAATAAAATAAAATAATCTACCAAGCATGAAACTACCACGAATCAGCATCGATAAATAAATTAAAACCCAAAACGAACCGAAATTACAATAAATAACCGTGTCAAACTCAAAACGACCAGAAATTAACATAAGTTGGGCTCAAAATCCCCTATGCCTTCCCAAGGCCAGAACATAATTTGTACTTTACTGAAAAAAATATAAATGTTTTTACTTTTATAACTTTAATAAATCAAATAATATTAACATTTTGATTACTAAATATCAGTATATGTATATTAAACTGACAATGCACATTCATAAAGTTACAGTTAGTACATTCATAATGTTAAAGTTAGTAGCAGTAGTGGTAATACTAGTAATAGCAGCAGTAGTAGTAGTAGTAGTAGTAGTAGTAGTAGTAGTGGTAGTAGTAGTAGTAGTAGTAGTAGTAGTAGTAGTAGTAGCTTTAGCAGTAATAGCAGCAATAGTAGTAGAAGCAGTACAATTAAGATGTAAATTTTGCCTTTTGGCTAGTCCAAAATCCCCCACAACAAGACCTGTAAGTTTTAAATTCTCAGGCCAAATCATTCCTAAGACCTTGGCTGATATACCTCCTTGACAACCCTCATACAGACGTTGCGTTCTGATCCAGTTTAACCTCCCACCCTCATTATCCCATTAAAAATTTCACCTTCATACCCTTAGGCATAGTTGTAATAGTAGTCACAGCAGGGGAGAAGTTGGTAACCTGGGACATATTCAGCTTCAAGATGTATATCTCAAGCACTTGTGATTCGATTTTACTGAATCAACCGCTCTGAATAGCCTAATCATTCGCCATTTTAATGTAATTGTTTCATTTTTTAAAGTTCATAAAAGAGCTTGAGACCGTTTGTTTTCTGAATGTACTGATTTTGTCTCATAGTACCCATTTGCTGGGTACTATGGGACAGTTCGATGGTACTCTGGGACATAGTTGTAAATACAAATTTCTTTTCAGTTAGTAAGAAAAAAACAAAACATTTAAAAACTTTTCAGTTTAAAAGTAACAAAGGTAGGTACTACAGCAACATAATTTTGTCAGTTTCTCTCATTTAACCGCATACGTAAATAGATCAATCAAAGAATAGTCGTCTTTGAAACACGTTCAGCCCCACCACAGAGCCTAGGAACTGGAAGACGCAATTTGATCTCTCCAGCATCCACAAATGCCTCTTTTCTTTAACTGGAGAACACAAACTTCCAAAATGGGAGTTACATTTTCAGGAAGTTGACAAAGTAACCATCACCTAGTTAATCTAGGACCTCACCAGTATAAAATTTTGAACCCTTCTTGCCTTTGTACACCACCAAAACGAAATCAGGTTTTATCGTATCTGTTTTGTTTTGCTCCATAGCAACCATTTGGTCATCAGATCCGAAAGTCGTCCGAGTTATTGTCTCAAATAACATCCTGCTCCTCTTCACTTTTGTCACTGAGGTTAAGAATTTTTTCTTGTCATGCCCTTCTTTTGGCTGGTGTCTTGGCTTCATGCACAACACTTTTTCTCTTTCAATTTTGACTCCTTCCTTTCTTTTTTCTGTCTTCTTTCAGTTTGTGCATCATGAATAGCATCTTTACCCGGTGTAAATGTAAGTAACTTTGACTGAACAGGTTTTCTGCCCCCCTTCCGAAATGCAGCATCTCTCTTTGGTATCTTCTGGTTGAATAAGCAAGGACCTGGATAAATTTGAAATTGGTGAGGCAAGTCACCCACGACTCCGTCAGTCTATGGCAAATCATCCTCATATACAATTGACTGTTCCTCAGGTGTAGGAGGTGGTGTTCTACTTTTAGTCTGCAGACATTAGTGTTGAAAGGGAAGATACTAGGCTTTGGAAACCCACTGACCATGTTCGAGAGAGTGAATGCTTTTGGGAAGGATTCTCCAAACAACTGACTTATTCCGTACTCAGTCACTGCTCTGCCAGGGTAAGATCTCAGCCACTTCTCAATTGCTTAACAATTCAAAGTTAACTGATGCTTTCCCAAACTGAGCATTTTCGATCCTGCAAAATGGGATGAAAAAGAAGTTGCTGGTGAAGATTGGTTGAAAGATTTTCTTCAAAGACATCCCTCTATCTCTCTGCGTCTACTGGAGCCTACCAGCATTCCTTCAGCTTTTTTGATCTTCCAGCATTCCCTCAGATTTCAGCTTTTTTGATCTTCCCGTGGGCTCGTTTTGTTCTCAGGCTTCTCGATGGAACCCTCCTGGAACTGCTGCTGTTGCAAGTGGTAAGCCTGGTAATGCCTGGATGACAAAGGACTTGTTCATGCAGTACTTAGAACATTTTATTTGTCATATGCATCCATCCCCTATTGAGCCTGTCTTACCTCTTACGAAAAACCATGAGAGTCACACAAGTCTTGATGCAGTGTCGCATACTAAAGCAGTAGGAATACATCTACTTACCGTTCCACCACACACATCTTCAAAACTACAGCCCCTTGATATTTCAGTGTATATGGCCGTCTAAAAACTTACTGGTGTCAAGTAATTGAGAAGTGGCAGAGATGTCGCCCTGGCAGAGCAGTGACTGAGTACGGAATAAGTCAGTTTCTTGGAGAATCTTTCCAAAAAGCATTCACTCCCGCAAACATTGTCAGTGGGTTTTCAAAGCCTGGTATCTCCCTTTCGATACTGATGTCTGTCAACCGAGTAATTTTCTCCCAGCTCTGTAGAGTAAAAGTAGAGCACCTCCTCCTACACAAGAGGAACAGACGATTGCATATGAGAATGATATTTCAGAGACTGATGGAGTCGTGGGTGACTTGCCTCCCCAATTTCAAAATTCATCCAGATCTAGGTTCTTGCTTGTTCAACCAGAAGATACCAAAGAGAGAAGCTGCATTTCGGAAAGGAGGCAGAAAAACTGTTCAGTCAAAGGTACTTACATCCATACTGGTGAAAGCTGCTATTCATGCTGCAGAAACTGAAAGAAGACAGAGATACGAAAGGAAGAAGTCAAAATTGAAAGAGAAAAAGCGTTGCGCAAGAAGCCAAAACACCAGCTAAAATAAAGGCATGACCAAAGAAAATAATTAACCTCAGTGACAAAACTGAAGAGGGGCAGGATGTTGTTTGTAACGATAACTCGGAAGACTCTTTCAGATCTGATGACCAAGGGTTGCTATAAAGCAAAACGAAACAGATGCGATAAAACCTGGTGATTTAGTTTTGAAGGAGTACAAAGGCAAGAAGGGTTCAAAATTTTATACTGGTGAGGTACTAGAGGAACTAGGTGATGTTTACTTTGTCAACTTCCTGAAAAGGCAACTCCCATCTTGGAAGTTTGTGTTCCCCAGTGAAAGAATAGAGGTCTTGATAATGCCGATTTGTCTCCTTTAACCCTCGCCCTGTTTTCTTAATCCTACCCCTCCTGAAATTTCTGTGTCATCATTTAAACTACTTGGTTTCACAATTTCTTCAAATTTAAGGTGGAATATCCACGTTAAAGACACCATACATATAGCTAATATGTCTATCTCCCTCCTTAAGCTCCTAAATAAATTTAGTGTCCCCTCTTCCCACTCCCTAGGGATTACTAGTAGCTTGTAAGCATTTGGGTACCCTGGGACACAATGTACTCGACGTGTCCCAAGATACCCTGAACCAAATGTCCCAGAGTACCCTATAGGCACTGTTCTAGAAAAAAATTGCCTCTCTACCAGTAGATGGTGAGCGGTCAAATTGAAGAATACACCTAAAGAAAGCCAAGAAATTGATCAATTCCAACCGAACTAATGATTTTTCCCAACTGAGCTTACCTTAAATTACTTCAAAATCTTGCATACTGAATTTTTTTTCAAAATAGACAGAAAAACTTCTCACCTCGATACTTTGAAAAAAATTAATCTAAGAGCCACTATTTTTGTCCACGGATTTAGCGATAGATGGCAAACGCGTTGCACATAGACAACTTTTTTATCCCATATTTTCTGTCGGAAGCACATGTGTCTCAACGCACACTTGACCCACCGTACCCACTTCTCCCCTAGTAGTAGTAGACTTAGTATTACTAATTTGTGGAACGAGTAGTAGCATTACAGTAATTTTTTAGTAGCAGTAGTGATTAAAATAGTAGACTTAGTATTACTAATTGTGGAACTAGTAGTAGCATTAACAGTAATTGCATAAGTACTAGTAGTAGCAGTAGTATTAAAATATCGCCTTTTCGTCAAGTCAAATATCCCCTCATTAAGCCCTGGAGGTTTCAACTTAATACAAATAGCCGCTTCTAAGACATTGCCGATATGCTCTTCTGAAAACCTGTAAATTCATGGTTTTAATTTAGTTCCGTTTCCCCTCAACAGCTCCTGAGATTTTCAGTTTAATCTTAGCCAAAGAAGTATTTGCAATAGAAGTATTTTAAAAGTTCTTGCGGTTGTAGTAGTGGCAGTAGTAATAGCACATAGTGCATTAAGCACCTTTAAGCATTCTCTGCCAGTTCCAACTTAAAACCCAAATTTGGTCTGGAGATGCACTTATTTTACAATCTGGCTCAAATGTCCCAAAAATATGTTAGAGAGTCCTGTCCATGTTCCCAAACAGAAAGTCTGGAACATGTCTGGAACATGGACAGGACTCTTTAACAGATTTTTTGGCACATTTGAACTCTTTTGATTTGAATGTTCAATTCACAATAGAACTGGAAGATTTAGGAAAGCTCTCTTTCTTTGATGTTTTAATTATAAAAAATACTCCTAGCCTAGAATTTTCTATATATAGAAAGACGACCCATAATTATCGGTATCTAAAATTCTCGTCAAATCACCCTCCTTTTGTGAAAAGAGGAACACTAATCTCTTTAATTGACAGGGTTCTAAAAATCTGTTCACGTAGTCATGTGAATTCTGAATTAAATTATGTCAAAGATATTCCATTCTGCAATGGCTACCCGATAAACCATATTGAAAATATCATAGATAGATGATTAAAAAAAATAAAACAGGAAAATAGTGAGCCCTTCCCCCTTGATTCAGTTTTTCTGGCGATTGAGAACAAAACAGTTATTCCGGCAATGTGATGTTTGCTCGTTCTAAAAAGATATTTAGGCATTATTTAGGCGTTATTTAGGCATTATTCTAGATGATACGCTTAGTTTTTCAGATCATATAAATTGTATAACATCTAAAATTGCCCGTAATGTTGGAATTATTAGGAAATTGAAGCACATTTGTCCGAAAATTGTCCTTAGAATTTTGTATTTGTCACTTGTTCATTGTTACCTTTTATATTGTTGTTCGTTATGGTCTTCAACTTTTCAATTCCATCTGAAACGCCTTAGAGCTTTGCAGAATTCTGCCAATAGGATTTTAGCAAATTATGGACCGAGAGATTCAGTGAGAAATGTGTATTTGAAACTGACTATTCTTCCTCTAGCAGGTATATTCCTTTTTTATCGATCTATGCTAATGTTTGATAATAATATTATATGTTTGGCAATAATAATTAATAAAACGTTTTATGGCATGATATTGTTTTAATGGCATGTTTATAACTGGTGTGGATCTTCACAATTATAATACAAGAAGTGCAGATGCATTTCGGTGGCCGCAGTTTGAAACAACCCGGTCAAAGTTCTCTGCTCGGCATGTTTTGCCGAGCTCCTTGAGTCATTTATCAATTGGGGTTGTGCGTGAGTATGACCGAAGTAGTTTCCGGGGAAAATTGAGAGATTTTTGTAAAATGTTTATCAATTTGTTTTTTTTTTTATAATTTTATATTTTTTTTAGTAGTGCCATAATGGAAAATTTTGGTTGCGTTGATTTGTAAGCCCGTCGGTGGGGGATATTGTTTAGTTTTTGTTTATTTATATTGAAATATGCTTTAGAAGTTGGAGTTGGCCTAACGAACCGAAAGGTTCCTTGGCGTTTGTTTTTTTTTGTAAATTATGTGTAAATAAAATTATACTCCTGGAAAAAAACCTTCACAACTTTACCTTACACCTCAAAACTCAGCAACAAACTTGGAAAAATATTAAAAAAAATAATCTCTCTGTTTCTTTCAAAACTGAACAAAAAGTTGAACATGTTTTCAACTCAGGAAAGGATAAAACTGACCTTATACTTGATAGAAGTGTCTACAGAGTCCCTTGCTCATGTGGGAAATTTTACATAAGTAGGACCCATCAACAACTTGGGGAACGTTTGCATGAACACAAAAATTCAAAAAATAAGTCCCTGAAATTCGAAAATGAAAATAACAACTTTGATTTCACTTTGGCCCTGCATATCTTTGAAAATCCTGAACATTAGTTTCTTTTTGAGGAGGCAACTTTAATATCTACTTTAAATGGCCTACCGCAATCTTTTAAAGAGGCAATTGAGGTAAAAAAAAATATAAAAACAAAAATTTGGATATAAATGGAGACACCGGAGATATTTTCTTAAGCCCAATTTATAACATCTTAATTTCAAAATAGTCGAGCAATATTTTTGCCCAGTCTAATTTTAGACAACCTGTCCGCATATCTAATGAAAATCAAAGTTGCAGAATGGCGAAGTCAATTGCCAGGCAACGAATACTTATTCAATCCCATTGGTGAGTTTTTCTTTCATTTATTTCTGGCTGGGTTTTTGAGTAAGCATATATTCCGCTCTTATTAGATTTACTTTTTTTTTAGCGCAGAAGACGACATGGCGGAGGTCCTTATCGAAATATTTGCTCGTTGTTCGTCTTTATATTTTGCCATTTTCTGACCAAATTTTCGTTTTCTCACCTACTTGATTTTATTTTTCATTTATTATATCCTTTCCTCTCTTGGTTTCATAAATCACAAGGAAGCCGAATAAAGACATGGAGGTTAGTTTGTTTTGATTGTTGAGAAATTGGAAACACAAGAAGTCCTAACAACCGAGTGAAATGATCTGCCAAGATGCGATTATGGTAAATAATGGAAAAAATATCGCCGATGCTTTAAATCAGAGTTTTGTTAGCATCGATCAAAAAAAAAAAAAAAAAAAAAAATCAAATTTATCATCATCGCTGTCAGATTATGATTCTTATCGTAAGTAGCTCCCACCACCTTTAGACAAATCAATGTTCCTGTCTCCTTTTCCAAATCTGAGCTGATGAACATCGTTAAACTTGAGAAACATGATAATTCTGAAGCGTTAGACGGTTCTTCTTCCAACCTTTTGAAAGTTTTTATGCCTGGTGTTACGCATGTATTTTCACATATAATAGATCTAATATTTCCGACAGGAGTTTTTCTATATTCTTTTAAGGTTTCGGAAGTTATTGCTCTACATAAAGGGGATGACCATAATAATTCGTCTAATAACCACTCAATTTCAATGCTGTCTGCGCTTTCTAAAATTGTAGTAAGAGTTTTATCTAAGTAGAAAGTAGTGTATTTGTAGAAAGAAGTTGTCTACTACAACTTACGATTTTGATTGCAACTACTTATAACTGTGACTACTTCTACATGCAATTACTTTAAAGAAATATTGAGAGAGATATTGAACAAAATCAAAAACATACTATTTCCAGGCTGATTAGCAAAAGGAAACAGCAGCAATGTCTCGGGAATGGCCGTGGATACTAATATGAAAATTTCAGGTAATGTCGAAAAGTATCTGGAGGGAAAAGGGTCTTCCTTTCCTTTTTGTTGCCCCTACCTTCAACCCTGATCAAAATTCTCAAACAACCAGTTTGTGCAAAACAGTCTAAAGATCTAATAACTGTGCGTCTTGGGATGCCATGACCTCCATGACCCCCGAGAAAGGGTTGTAAACTGTGTAATATGGCAATTGATTACATACAGCATATTCTTGTGAAAGGGGTGGAATGTCAGATCCTGAGTGTGTCAGAGAAAGCTAAGGATATTAGGTTGAAGCTTAAGGGAATGTTGATGGGAGTGATAAACTTAATCAAAAACACTATGTGCATCCAGGTTATCAAAAAAAAAAAAAAAATTTCTGCAACATCTAATTATCCCTAAGGTTATCAACTTTAAACTTTGAGGACAACTATTTTTGCCACCACTATTACCTGCAACTGTGACTATGACTACTTGCGACCACTTGCAAGTGTGACTACTTACGACTTCGACTACGACTTTTGCAACTGGGATTGTGACTGCTTATGTCTGTGACCACATGTGACTGCGACTACTTTCAGTAGCTAGTGTGACTACTTGTGATTGCTAACGTGAATAATAACATATACAACCTGACTACCTTTGACTTCGACTACTTGCAATCGCAATATCCTTTGACTGCCAATAACAGTATCTCCAGCTACATGTGACTGGAACTACTTGCGACCACAACTACTCATAACTATGACCATGACAACTTGTTACTGCAACTGATTGAGACTTTGAATAATCGTGCTTTCAAATACTTGGGATTGCAACAGCTTATGACTGTGACTGCAATTACTTCCGACTACGAATACGAACACAACTACACTGCTGCTAATTTCGGCTGCGAGTGTTACAACTTGTGACTGCAAATCCTTCAACTCGGGACTGCAACTGCTACTACTTGTAACTGTGACTAATACTACTAGTTCTGCTACTACTACTGCGATTGTAACTTTGACTGCAAGTACTACTGCGATTTCTATTAATACGACTTTGGCTATTGAACTAAATCAAAAATGTTTAACTGCATTCGGCCAATCAAAATAGAGTAGTGAACTATATTACCAAAAAGTGTTTCTGCAATATCTCAGAAATAGCTATGGTTGGTTGAGATGAAAATTTCAGGGAATTTTTAGGGGGATGCTGCACTAAATTGAAGCAAAATCCAAGTTCGCAAAATTGTGTATCTGGGCGTATCTATATTAATTGCAGAAACAGCTACGGGCATTAAGTTGATTCTTTCCTGGAATTCTAAGGAGGATTTTAAACAAAATTAAAAGGAAACTATACCTATCAAAATATCAAAACAACAACATATATTTATCATCTCAAGAAAAGTTAGGAGAGGATATCTAGTTTAACATTTAGAGAATGTTGAATTGGAAGATGCTATGTGCATCCTTGTTGTCAGTGGGCGTAGCTGCAATATCTCTCGAACACCTAAAATTATAAAGTTGAAACGATCAAGAAATATCAATTGAGATACTATTCTGAATCAATAGATACCATGTTAATCCTGATTTTAAAGACGACATATCCGAAATGTGTCAAAAGCTGTTAAGGGTAAGGCTATACAGTTGAAACTCTCAGAGGACGTTAAGGGGGAGGTTGAACTTAATTATAATACTTGGGGTTGGTTGAACTTAATTATAATAATTATAATACTGGGGAGGTTGAACTATTTGTATCCTAGTTGTAAAAGGGCGTATATGCAATAGCTCAACATCAGCTAACTGACTTTGGTCGAAACTTTCAGGAGATGATGAACTAAATCAAAAGAAACTATGTATATTTAGAGTCTGTTTGAAATCTCAGGAACTGTTATAGGTATTAAGTTGAAACTTTTAGATAAGAGCATGAAGGTGAATTTTCAGGGAGTGTTGAGGGGGATGAGGCAATAAATCAAAAGAAACCAATTAGAATCAACAAATTATAAGTGGAAATTTAGTTCTTAAGACGAAGACCTGAAAAATTCGAAGA
Organism: Artemia sinica; assembly: GCA_027921565.1. NCBI lineage: Eukaryota > Metazoa > Arthropoda > Branchiopoda > Anostraca > Artemiidae > Artemia > Artemia sinica. The sequence continues at coordinate 3,505,303 of CM051263.1, read as the reverse complement.
ACATTCACTATATTAACTAAAAATAAAACTTTGCAAATAAAAAACAAACAGAAAATAATTTAAAAAATTTTTTCAAAGAGGAAGTGTTTAACTGAAATGAGGAAATCAAGTTTTATAATAATTCAAACTTACAACGACCGTTAATTACTATCAAACAGTTCGTGATAACGACTATAAGTAAGGAACGACCCGGCTCAATAGTAGCTGAAACTTTCAAAACGGAATTTTGAAGCCAATAGATATGTCAAAGGAATCTGATTTTTATGCTGATTTAAAATATATAAGTTTCAACAAATTTGGTGTTACCCATCAAAAGCTACGAACCTGAGAAAATTTGCCTTATTTTGAAAAAAAGGAGAAAACACTCCCTAAAAGACATAAAATCTCAATTAAAATCCTACCCTTAGATTCAGTGTAACATATAAACCCTACTGTAGAGGTTTCAAGTTCCTATCTGCAAACATGTGGAATTTTGTATTTTTTGCCAGAAGAAAGATCACGGATGCGTGTTTATTTATTTATTTTTTGGTTTGTTTTTCCTAGGGGTGATCGCATAAACCCATTAATCCCAGAAAATTGTGTGATGGCTCATTCGAAAGGAAATTAAAAGTTCTAATGCCTTTTATTAGTAGTACAGTCATAGACACTTCTATGGCAGCCCACCCCTTCGAATCCTGATCCGGAAACTTATTCTTAATTTGTAACATTGGGAAATTTAACATATGTTTGATGGTTATGTTGTTTGATGTTTCTTGGTTATGTTGATAGTTATTTTTTTTCTTGGTTATGTTGTTTGATGTTTGTTGATGTTTTTTATGGCTATCTTGGTTATGTTATGCTATGTTGATGTTACTTAATTTTGTTATGTTTTGTTGATGCTATGTTATTGTTGGTTATGCTATGTTGATTTTGTATTGATGTTATGTTATGTTGTTATGTTATGTTGATGTTGTTTGATGGTTCTGTTGTTATGTTGATGGTTATGTGGTTTAATGTTATGTTATATTGATGTTATGTTATGTTATGTTGATGTTATGTTGTTGGTTATGTTGTCATGTTGCTGGCTATGTGATTTTATGTTATGTTGTTATGTTATGTTTATGTTGTTTCATGGTTATGTTGTTTGATGTTTCTTTGTTTTGTTGGTTATGTTGTTTGATGTTTCTTGTTTTGTTGATGTTTGTTGTGTTTGCAGGACATATTTGAAATTAATTGTGTTGTCTAGGCAAAATCATGTCTAGACACGTTCCCAGATGGCAGAAACTATCGATCGAGGATCAGTTTCTTTCTGGAAGTGGGATAGTCAACATGGATGCTTATACACTTTTAAATATTAGAAGTGTTTATGAAACGGGACCTAGAGTGCCTTAGGTGGCAGTAGAAATTACAAGGGGTTCTCGACTAACCCTAGAATGGGACAAAATGTATAATGGGTATGTTATAACATTAAGCATATTCAAGTCGGAAGAACAATTGTGCTTTGCGGCTAAAGTGAATATAGCGCATATACAGAGACTAAAAGCTGGATTAATTGCGCTGGCGAAATATAAAGAGGAGAAAAATTGATAGAAAACAGTCTGTATTTAGTAGTGAGAAGGTTAAAATGGATAGATTTGAGAAAAAGAAAATCATTCATAATCTAGTAAAATTGGAAAAGTGGTTACTTTTAGATATTACATTCTGGAATTATCTCTTCAAAGAAAGATATCTTCTGGAGCTTAAAGATATAATGGGAACCGGTTCTCCTTCTTTGGACTATTGTATGAAACGTTGTCATCGTGGTTCCCAGGCTTTTACTCAATTTATAGATATATTGATTTAGACAAGAATAAATGATATTGTGGTTTTGCTCTTAACCACTACATAGACGGCCATTTTTTTAACGCTCCTAGAAGACATTGTTTGAGAGTCAGTTTGTTTTTGGAAGTGGACCAGTCAACATAAAAAATGTTTTACACATGGCCATTATGCTTGCATACTTTGGGCAGCTGGTCACCCTGTGAGAATTGTACTTTTTCTGATGACTATAATGAAAAATTTAAATTATGCATCCTTGTAAATTGCACAGAGGATATGCTGTGCAAATTAAAGACTGTAAATCTTGTTTTGAAGAGATTTGTGACTCTCATATAGAGGATTCTTATGCTACAATTGTCACTATGATAAATTTGATCAGTGGGAAAAATACTTATCCTGGCCTGATTGCGAAAAACCTAAACGTGAGTTCAAATTATTTTTAAGAGACTGGTATCGTCGTGGCTTTAAATTATTTTGGAAGAAGGACCAGGTCTATGCTTCAATTGCAGGAATAATAACAAAGTCCGGTTTTTATGAAATCACCGTGAAGATACTGGCTATTCTGAGTATAAACCTATAGACTTTTATTTGGCTTTTACAGAAAGTGATTCTTCATATGGGAATTTTGTATGTGATGTTGCTTCAAATAAGCAAATTGAAACACGTGAATTTTATCATATGAATCAGAGTAGTATTATTGACTTTACAAAGAGCATAAAATAAAAATGAAGTTGACCTATATTGTAGGAAATTTGACCCTGAATTTTGCATGTCAAGACGAATACAAGTTGAATCTCGAGGAGCTACCACCACTTATCGTTTCGGATGATTACCTATACGTAGAAGAAGAAATCTAAAGGACACAGTGTTTTGTGCAAAATTTTATTAATAAATAAATTTACATACATTTTTAAAGCATTTCACTTTTAGGGTTATATTATAGAGGTAAGAAATAATATTTTCTACTAGAAAGTCGTTCAATCGAAGATTGTCACCATAATCTTGATAAATTCCATGTAAGTACATCCACGAGTTCGAAAAATTAAATATAGTAGTGCATGAAAACCACAAATTTTTGTTGATAAATCTTGTACCCGCTTCCGATTTTGAATAATAAATTTTCCGCTCTGCTCAAGAAAATTTTTAATATGAAGTGTGTAAGATGTATACGGCAAGCTGGACGGATCAAAAAATCTATAGTGGTTTCTGTTTGAAATATGGATAATTTCAAAAATACCTTACAAATATATGCAAGTCTTTACACTCGACGGACTGCTATTAAGCAATGAGATTTATATTTGGACATGTAGGGGTCCATGTGAAATACATCAATTATTTGTTCCGTGTTCATGGTGCCAAGTCTAATAAAACACTTCCGTCAGGTGTAATTTCCCAATAGGTTTCAAATTGATTTAGCAAGCTTAATACAATGCCTTACTCCAATGGCTTACTCCAAATGTATCCTTACATTTCCCGTCCAAACAATACTCATATCTTGAGTACCAGACAAATCTAATACAATCATTCCATGCCTTTTCACAAAAACATTTCTTCACTTATACCATTTTCAAATAATTGAGAATCTCGATCTAGGAATTGCACTGTCAATTCGTAGAGGGTCCTATAGGATTTGTCAAAGGATAAACTGTAGAGCAGGATTCCATTTGCTATACATACAAGCAATGAAAGCCCAAACAATTAAAATTTATGCGGGGAATCTGTCCATGATCCAACAGTGCTAGCACATTTTACAAAAGCCAATGCCAATTCTGAAGGAATTTCTCCATTGACACATGACGAATCAGTATAGGTACGTGTACCTGCAGCAATATGACGCTGATTTGTGATTGTACGAGGAACAACTAGCTTAATATTATTTCCACTGGCTCTTAATTTTTCAATTGCCAAAGCCACAGAACTCTTTAACTTGTTGTATTCGTACAGGAAGTATTGCCGAGCTGAGAGAGACTGTTACATTGGGTGCAGCATCCAGTACTTTTCGTATAATATAATGGACGGCGCTAGTTGTAGTTTTATATCAATCTTTACATTAGAAGGCAACCTTTGAGGTATATTAAATATCTCATGATTTAGTTTCCCAACTAAATGTACATCTTTAGTTGTTGCTTCTCTAAGAATATTGGTAGTGTCAGTATTTGTTTTATATTCATATCTAATTGTAATACCTCTCAACTGCTTATAGGACATTGGTGTCATCAACATGAAATGTATATAACTTGCATAATTTGAAAGATTGATCTCGTTCTCACCAAGTTTCTATTTATTTAGACGCTTATTTGTCGAAATAAATTATGTAGTACACAATTTTCGCAGGATAACCCCTCGACGGCACTTGGTTTTTCATTGTTAGACTTTTTAACAATGACATTTAAATCTATAAATTTCGATTTCAAATCGATAAAGTAATCCTCATTAGAATAAATTTGAAAATGGACATTTTCAGAGAACGGTTGTTGCGGGTAGAATTGTTCATAGTATCCATGTTTTACACTGACATCTACATTTTCAGCATTGAAATGATTTAGAGATGTGATGATTGGAGGGTGAGAATCTTTATGTGGTAGATATGTCATCTTAGGAAAAGAAATCCTCCTTGGATCTTTTTACTTTATTTGATGCTTTACGCTTACCCGGCTGACTTGAGACTGATGAGTGTCTTTCTCCTCCTTTTCAAACGTTTTCCCCGTTATTTCAATCGCTCGCCGAGGGATCGCGCACTCGACATGAGATTTTACGAAAAACTTTCTTGAATATCTTTCCCAGAGCCCCAATCATGTAATGTAGAGGACGCAAAATCCGCTGCAACTAGTGCAATATAGTTTCTAACCAGGGGTAGTGCAGAGCGAAAAAGCTTAGCAAATCAACTGCCTTGACCGTACCCAGACATTGACGAACGACCCCTATAATAGTCCATTCCATGTCCCGACTGGCGGTATCCAAGAGTAGCAACATAGCAATCAATATCAGGACATACAAACTGAGTTCTATTAGCCATTTCACTGAATGGGTTGAAAATGACATGTAATCACACCCAAACCTTTTGTTATTGCTGGCGGATCACCCAATTTACTTCTTAATGTTAACTGACAGAGCTCTAAATACGAAGTGTTGACTGGAACGTATTGAAGGTGCTTTGTATTGTAGTGATGAATATGGTCATTAGAGGTTTTTCGTTCAAGAACACGTAGGAGGGGGAAATTAATATTACCAACTCTTGATCTCTCGACAAAGGATGCGTAAAGGAATATACAACTGTCCGAAGAGAAGGCGGATGCATACTCTACGAAAATGACACGATTCATGCCCCTAGCGCTTCCTGAACTTTAACTGTTGATTACATTATGTTTAAAACCAAGCACTTCTCTTAGATTATCATTGAGAATAACCTTTTCATTGTCAATGGGTGAACTAATGTAGATTTTCCGCTCTTCCTTCGAATAATTTAATTGAAAGGCACCATTTTTACGAGCGGAAATTTTTTGTTGATTACACGACACAATTCGTTCATACTCCCAAAGTCCCTATATGACAAAGTGGCAAAGGGGTGTTCAAATGAATTCATATTTTCAATCACATATTGATCATCCACAATTGGCCAATAATGGGGTCTTATTTTTATTTCATACGTACAATCCTTTCTTAGGATATCAAATGTGTTTTTAAGAATACAATCGACAAGAGCCACTTCATACCATCCCTCAAATTTATTGGAAGGGGAAAGTTTTTTCCAAAATCACTTGTTTTATTCAAATCGTCATAAAGTCGATCAGAAACATCGGACATGAATGTCACATAAAAAGCATCAGACATTATGAACGTTTTTAGCGAGTGTCCATGAATTAAAATCAGAATTGCATCCTAGCCAGCGAACAAGCAAATATTTTTTACCCTGACGAGTACGGGTCTTTAATACCTTTTCAATTTAATATATTCACGTGTTTTTAAACATTTTGTAATTCATTATCATAAAATCCGTCAAAAATCTCTTCATCTTTCATATCACGAAGACGATATGTTATAGGTTTAGTATCTAGGATTTTTGATACTTTAAAAAGTTCAGTAGACCACAAGTAATTTCCTTTTCAAAAATATTTCTTGTACGATTGATTCGAACTATCTCACTAACATTAAATTTTGTCTTTCCTGCCTTTTCATTAGAATATTGTTCAAGGAAATGTGTATTGCCACTACAATGAACTTCCTGAGGACTAGTATTCGATGAGGACGTAGGTAGGTATATTTGTATGATTTTATCTAAATCATGAATAAATAGAGCCGTATTTTTCAATGTACAATATCTCGAAATTAAAAGTCGAATTCTTCGTATTAAACATTCTGCCAATGCGGCCTTTTTAGGACTATGACACTGATAGAGTATTGTATTATATTTCAATAAAATTTTGTTTACATGGGGATTAACAAATTCACATCCATGGTTTGTTTGAATTTTTTATATCAATCTTGTTCAAAGATGGATTCAAGCACTTTAAAACTTCATTACCTCTGTTTGACTGCAGTGGAATGGCATAGGCATAGCGACTAAGAACCCTTATTGCGAGTAAAATATATTTGTAGGGTCTGTTATGCCGTCTTTGAATCACGTTTAGAGTCAAAAGATCTACTTTTAATATATGCCGAGGGTAAAAGGCTTTAGTTTTTCGATAGTGATTACCCCTAGTCCTCTGATTTTGATGAAGATTATAACTAGATTCCTTTTGTAGATAGTCTTTTACACTTTTAGCGTCAACACCAGTGACTTTGGAAAGTGTAGAGGAAAAACTTAAACTTCCTCGTTCTCCAATATTTTCATAAACACCTTTGAAGGTTTGATATATTTTGATCGTAGCCGTCCCCTACCCTTTTTTATACTACCGGGTGAATCAATACGTCTTTGCTTTTGTCTAGTTACCGGTGTCAAATCACCACTAGGTGTGCTTTCCAAGAAGGATTTAAAATCATCTTCTACCTTTATTGGACTCTGTTCTTTTAATTTCTTTAGAATTTGCTTATTATCGATAAGACTTTTAGGAAAATTTGACGACTTTCAAAAATTATATAAATGCCTGTCAAAGGATTCGAATCTTTTACGATTTGCAATCAGGTACAATAATAAGTCGATTAAATTGTAAGGCTTGCCCTGGATTATAACTTCATTCTTTTTCTCATCAATTTGTTCAGAATTTTATCAAGAATTTTATCAAGATTATTTTCAAAGTGCTCTTTGGGTGAAAGAGAAACTTCAATTGGCGTCAATTTATAGGATTTAGCCATTTCTAGAGAATAGCGTTTACAAGTTCAGCGATTTTCGGTAGTAATATTGTAAAGAAATTACCACCCGCTTGAACAAGAAGTTTTGTTTTACAATTTGCTTTCTTTTTGCAAGCTAGAGTACGTAAAAGTCATCAATGTTGCCTTGTCTGTTGCTTAACACGATCTGATAGCTGAAAGTTACCCTCCGTTTAATTTAAACAAAGTTCCGACAAGAGATTAAAAAATGCCTTGTCAACACCATGCTTGAGAATTACTTTCCCAAGTCGTGGTTTTGAATTAGCTAGCACGGAAAATAAATGCCGTTGTTCGTTTAGTTTCTTCAATGTCATGATTGCGACTAATGACCTTTTTACTATTGACAGCTAGATATACAATAATTTCATTATCAAAATATCAGTGACTACACGCAACTCTTCGGGCGTGTTTTGATTCAGGTCTAATAACATGTAACCATAAGGTTTATTAGTTGCTTGATTTTATGCGGAAAGTAAAAATTTATGTTCACCAGGATAAATTTGTTTGTTTAGAGCTATAAAAGAACTTGAATCGCAAACAACTCTATAGACGATATAGTAGGTACAATTCAAAGCAAGTGCTCGCATACATCTACTCTGATGCAAAAGATTATGGAGAACAATATTTACAGAAATTTTTTCGTAATGAGACCGGACAGTAAACAGTTGTAACATTTCCCCCGACCATTCTTCAATAGATTCAGCTAAATCGTCAATAATCAACCACAAGTTTGGCGCGATACTAGTAAACACGTCAAGTCCTTGTATGAATTTTATGCTTGGATCAATCTTCTTTATTTTATCATAAGATTCTCGCCATATACTACATCAATAATAGATATTTTTTCGGGTTCTCTAAAAACATTTTATCACAGTTTTGAATGATTTTTGTTAAAAGTGTCGCTTTGCCAGATATGGACGGTCTGCAAAAAAATGATCTGAAGAGTGTTTAAATTGGTAAATATTCTTCCAGTGCCAAAATGCAACTAACCTATCCTAACCTCAATCTGTTGAATAAATATTCAAGAGGAAATAGAACACGTGGTTTCTTTAATTCACATATATACAACAGCATAAAAATATATTTACAACATAAACATTTTAAAATACCACGGCCGGAGGGCGACCAAGCCAAGCCAGACCCGTAGTGGCCAGTGGACGGTACCTGCGACGGCCGGTTGGTTCCATGGCAGGCTAGAAAAAGGCAATTAAAGTAAAACATAAAATAAATACTTGAAAATTACCGCTTTGCGCAATGAAATATTAACACAAAGGGCAGTGCCGAGCTTGTGATAGAAAAATGACTAGAGATAAAAGGCAGTGTGTTGAGTTGTTAATGGAAACGGCCCCTCCCCATAACAGATGGCCCCCTCACACAACTATAGATCTTTCTCCAGACCGAATTGCTTTCTATAATCTACACTTTCAAATCGATCTGAAGTCAGGTAGTGGCCATGTGGTAGTACTCTCAAACCACACTGAAGTACATGGACTTTGTCCGATATGGTGGACGTGGCATTTTTTTCGACTCGAAATTGTCTAGTTTTTATATTTTAAAGAGTGATTGGCCATGAAACTCGTTCTTGGAACTGAATTTTGTTCTACACAGTTCCTATAAGCACTCATGGTGAAATTATCCTGTACATAGTATGCAGGCACCCATTTGCAGACTTTTTTGGTAGTCTCATTGTGCGTTTCCACGCAGCACACCTTCGGACTGAGAAATGCACCTTGCGATACCAAATCACTTCCCGTTTCTGATTTTAATTTTAATAATTGATTTGGAACCCGGCATTTCACAGTCTGAGGATAGCGGGACTCATCCCAGTTTGTGTAGTCCATCCGAGAGCTAATGTGCTTTCCGTTTTCCAAATCTTTTAATAAATTATCTGTTTTAACTTTTAACAATAAAGAATCGGTATCCCTATAAAAAACTTGAATTTTTCCCTCCCTCGGCCACTTGCGCTTGCATATATTGTAATGAAACTCCAACATGAGTGCAATTCTAATATTGCACTGCCAGCGGCAATGTTTTTGTTTAAAATTACATTTCATTTTTTCTTATGTAAGAGGACCATATTGGAGTCTATGATCATGAAAGATGTGAAGTTTGGATCCACAATGATTCGGGCACATAATTTAACGTCACAACGACTCCTGTTCCGCACGCTCTCACACATCTTACCAAAGGCCAAATTTAAAATGAGTTTAAATATCTCTTTTTAGAGCTTTGTTTTCGCTTGTGAGCGTTTGTTGACAAAGGTGTCAACAAAAATCTTCATGTAAGGTTTTTGGGTGAATTGGTGGGCTCTATGAGTCCTTGTGACATTGAAACCGTTGGCAAGCATCCACAGCAAAAGAATGTGGTGTATAACAATATTCTGTTTCAGCTCCAGGTCGGCAATAAACTTTTGTTTTGAAGGTGTCCAATGAACGCCTTTATTTTCTACTTATGATAAATTGTAGGGACTCAGGGAGTCCCTTTGCAATGGTCTATTAATGCAGGGGAAAATAAAATCTTTTACCGAGTCATGAAGCTCCAGAGGAATTTCACCATCAATTTTGGAAAACCATCCTTGTGGTCCATTTTCCTCAACAGTATGAATATTGGGGAAATCTGGAGCCGAAGGATCGTTAAGCCCTTAGTAATACCAACACGGCAAATAAAAGAAAGACGTTGCCGAAGGATAAAGGGAATTCATATCCAAAAAATGGTGTCCGACTTTTCACTGGTGCTCTGTCCAGTCGGTTTCAAGGACACGATCCCCATGAAAAACATACCCTCCTTGCATGGATCTCTCTACAAACAGGTGCTGATCCACGTTGGCGATCAGACCCTTTTCTGCATCACTGATTTTAAGAATTAAATCCATCAGCAAATGAGGAGTGGAAAAATAATACCCCAAATCCAACCCGTATTCTTCATGAATTTTGTCCGTGTTTTTACAGACAATATCCAACAACGTCAATACATCACTTGCCAGGTACATTTTACAATAGTCCAACCCGTTTTTACACCATCCCTCTGCCCAAACCCTCTTGGCTATTTCATAATCGGCAGTGGTGAATTGACGATCGCAAAGCGAATCATAAAACTTTGTGATTGGTGGTAATTTTTCCTCACTTAGCTTTGAGGTGGAGATGTAGTACTCGTACGGATATATGCCCTTACATGTTAATAAATCATACAGTTCCTCATCTGGAAAGTGCTGTTTGAGGAGGGGGAAACTATTAAAATAATCGCCTTTCTCTACTTGAATCAACTGACCTAGGGATTTAGGGAAGAAACTAAAGGAATCAAAGAAACGGATTTTATTTAAGCACGTATTACCATTATCAACTATTTGCCATTTAAATTCTAAGACTAGCAGCTTTTCAGGTGATTTCGGCGTGATGTTTAATGAAAAAGAACCATCTACTCATGCACCTTCTACAACTCCACCTTTCTGTAATCGTGCAAACGCTGGTAATATGAATTTCAAATCATAGTTGGAATTATGTATATAAACTGGTAAAAAATATTGCTGCTGAACATTTAAATTTCACGTTTTATTCGCAACCCCCCGAAAGTTACTTTCCCTGGATGAAATCTATTGGTATAAATGATCATGGTCCTAGGTTTTTGCATCCCCCTCATGATTTTTTTTCTTGCAAACCTAACAAATGTCTTTATTTTTAATAGCTAACTCGTCCTCTTATGATAGATTCATTGGATAGTGTGTATGGCGCAGCCGTGAAATCGCCTCATTTGCTGTTTTAATAAGAGAGACCGTAGCTGTGCCAACACAATTATTTACATGCAACGTCTGACAAAAATCTACCAATGCATAGTATTACTTGAATCTCTCCACGCGTGCACAAAAGAGATCGTAATGGCTTCATGTTTTTTCACATGATTCGAATTGGACGGATCCGACACATCCATGAGAGCAGCTTCAATGTCCAATGATACCTTGTTGCTATCAACAGTGTATTTTGAAAGCTGTTGAACCGCAAGGTAGCATTATCCCCTGAAACCGTTTCCACAGACTGGTACCCATGACGCTTGCAGTGTCTCAAGTGAGTATTTAATTTCAATTCACTAGGGAATCTTGATAGACACATTGGGCAGTAATAACCGGTACCATCCCGCTTTATACCCTCACTTAAAACCCGACTAATATTTGGAATTGGAAATAAATGTCCAATTGATTCAGGATCTTTGGCGGGCTCGTAGAGAAGCCATACCCAGTGTTGCTTAGAGTCAATGGGACGGTGCTCTTACAGAACGAATTACCTCTTTTTTATTACTAAGTTCCTCATCTTCAAATTCTTCATCAAACAGTAAACTGTTACCCCCCCCCTTTTCAAGTGTTCATTTGCCTTTTGAAAAATATCAATCGCCTTAAGCGTTACTGGACATTGACCCTTTAAACAATTAAAATCTACTTTTGGAAAATTTGACCCCTCTTTCCTATTTACTACCCAATCGTCCAAGTTTGTTTTAGTAGCATCATCCTTCAACGGTTTACGTCCTGCCACAAGGACAGAATACTTGAAACACTCCAAGCCCATGTCAAAACTAAAGTGCTGTGCACCTTTAGTAGTTTTTAAATTACTATTATATGGTTTAAACTCCCCCTCCCACCTCTTAATGCAAATTGCCTTTTAATTTAGTGATATTTAATTCTAATTTCTCTAAAAATAAAACCGACAACCCACTCCCATTCTCATTATGCCCCTCCATCCTATTAAAAATTTTACCCAGCCAATCCGAAAACACACCCTCAAAATTATGCCGGTCTGGATGTTGCGTCTGTATTCTTGTTTGAATATGGTGGTCACGCAGACACACCCAAACTTGCATTAAAAAAAATTTTTAAACGCGATTGATGCTTTTAATGAATCCCGCCCTCCCACCTCCCGTAAACGTTTTTCGAGAAGTGCCCGAATCATGCTGACGAAGAGGTGTGCGGTTTCTATTAGGTATGTTTGAATAGTACCACATGACGGGGAATTAAACGGGTCACAAAACTCAGCCCTATATACATGAATATTGCGTCAAGTGGTATCTTCTAAATAAAACTCTGGTAACACTGGGGGCGAGCCAGCCCCAATTTGTTCCATACCACTGTGAGGGGCGGGCGTTTCCAGCACCCTCTCGACCTCGTTAGCTGGTAACTGATCAAATACATTGTCCAAAAATCTATTGCTGAGGCCAATATCTCTCCCAAAAATGTCTAAATCAATGTTAAAAAAGTCACTAGCCGGACTTGCCCCCGCACTTAAACCCCCCCTCGTGTTCACTTTCCCTGATACTCTTGCGAAATTGCGATGGTGACGATAATATGTTCCCCTGTAATGTCTCTGTGTGAACCTAAAAAAAATAATAAGAGCATATTAGCTCACTGGAAGCTATTGTCCTGTGAAAAAGAGAGGATGGTTATCACTAGTATACCCTCTTGGAACCCTACTACTCTCAGCATTATGAAGGGGTACCATGCCCTCTTGGAACTGTAACAACTCCACTACTCTTTGGAATGTTCATTGCATGATTATGGGGTGCCCTGTCATCTTCGAACTGTAGGCCCTCCACTACTCATTGGAATCCAAAGGCGTCTTATGCCCTCACTACTGATATAAATGGAATGCCCCTTCCGTAGGATACCTTATATGTATTATGAAGCATTGAAAGGTTTCCCCAAACTACTGCTATACCCCTTTGAATTTAAAAAATAGTTATGGAAAACTTACCGAAGGGGGGATTATGCCGAGAAGATTCTTGGCCCATGCCATCAAATCGTCAGAGGCTTCATCGACTGCTCCAGTTCCTTCGCCAATAAATTGGGCTACAAATTGGTCAATCTCGGCCTGAAAAAAAATTAGCTATAAAACGAATGTCCCCATTTCCCCCTTTATTAGGAACCTCGAAACCTTCTAAGCGAATAATCCTCCCAAAAGCTAGCAGATAAAAGAGTCGATAAGTGTAGAAAAGGTGAATAGATGTCATTATCTCTATTAAACTATAGGGAAACATGTAACCTGGAACTTCAATATTCTGACCGCGTGAAAAAAAAGAGCATAAAGCAAACAAGTAAAACGAAAGAGTACGCTCTTAAATGAATAAAAAAAGCTAAACAATGTGACAAATTGAAAAGAGTCTTATTACTGGAAGGCACAGATGTCTCCAAAAACCAGTGATTATGCACTTAAACGCTAAAAAAATCTTATTTAGAGACCTCTAATATTCTAGCGAAAATCTACACATATAACAGTTTCCTTACAACGCTTAAAAATGGTGAAAAAACAAGTTTATTTCGGAGGGGGTGGTGAAATTTAAAACTAGGTAGGGTAGGGATGTATTCTGAAACTTTAATATTATAGCAAAATAGTGAAAAATTGTCCGAAAAAGAGTTTTATTATGGGAAGGCACTTACGACTCCCTCCAAAAACTAGCGAGTAGGCGCTTGAAGGCTGGAAAAAAACAGTCCGATTTCAGAGGGGCGGTAAAATTTTAAACTAAGGGAGCTGGAAAGATAAGAGTAGTTCCTTAAACATTAGAATAAGATAGGGAAAACATCTTTAACGTCTCTGACGAGCTTTTAATATGTTGAAAATTCCCTTCAAGAGCTGAAAGAGGTGTGAAAAATGTCTTTACTAGGCATGAAATATAAAGTAGGTAAGTAGAGAAAAGAAAGAGGGCTAAAAAGGTTGAAAAACACTCTATATTTAAGATTCTTTAAAACAATGAGTGGGGGGAAACTATAATATTCTAGCGAAAAATAGCATTATTAGCTTGAAATAGCGAGATGAAAGGCTCTCTAACAGTAAACTAGAAATTTTGAAACATATTATTATTAGGTTTAAAAAAATAGCGAAAAAAGTCTTTTAACACCTCTGACAAGCTTTTACTGTGTTGAAAATGGCGCGAAAAGGAAGGCCTAAAAAAATTGAAAAAAAAAATAGTTAGATATTTCTATAACCAGGTAGAAATTAGAGGTAAAAATGTTTACATCTCCTAATTCTGGCTGCACTTGAGTGCCGGATGATCCTAGGAGCGCATGTTGGAGGAGGGAGGGGTGGTGATGTCACACTCTTGTACAACTGGGCCAGCAATGTCACTGGGCTGTGCGGATGCGGCAGCGATGTCACTAGCTAGGGGGATTGGAGCAGTGGAGTTCACCATCCTGTGAGCGACCGCCCACTCTCTTTTCAATCTTCTACCAGGCTGCACTGGAGCCTGCGCGAATTGGCTTGGGCAGGCAGTAATGGAGCCTGCACGGATGGGGCTTGGCAGGCAGCAAGTTAGCCTGCGCAGATTGGACTTGGGCAGGCAGCGGTGGAGCCTGCGCGGTTTGGACTCGGGCAGGTATCACTTGTCTGGAGGGCCTCCGCTAGCGGCCATACTGGACAACGGATGGCCTTACTGAAGTTGTCTCGCCCACTTTTGCACGTTTGTTGGGAGGAGTGAGGGCCGGGAAATTCTGAAAAGAAGAGAAAATTTAGTATAAAATACTGACTCCCTGTTACAGAAGAAAAGAATTTAGTACCCTCCCTTCTAGAGAAGAAAAACAGAAGCTATAAATATTTAAACATTGTCTAAAATAAGTCCTCTCCTTTTCAAGAAAACATAAAATAGGTATCAATTAATCTAGATCTCAAAATATACAGCCCTCTCCTTCCCAGGAAGGTAAAACCTGGAAGCCATGCTTTCGTTATTGCTCTCCTCCCACCTTTAAATAAGTCACTCTTTTTTTCAAGAAAGCATAAAAATAGGCTTGGAAATAATACGCGATCGTTTCTTTATGCATAGGAATCTTAAAAATGGAAAATAAATCGAACGCTAAAGGAAAAAATGCTAGAGAATGATTTATCTGTAGCCAAGGCATGCATATGATTCTATTAATGGGGGCGGATATACATTGTTTTTTACCATTCAGAAGCAATAAACAGCTTAAAAACTAGATTTTTGTCTAGATTAAAAATAAATCTTTTTATTGTCCCATCCTCTCTCCTTACATGCAATTTCAAGGCCTAAATACTTCAAAAATGCATTAATTTGCAAACAATTCGTTTTCCTCTCTTTCAGACAGCCTAGAATTATGCAATGCCATAAGCTTGACAAGGACCCTTCCTTGTCCACCAGACAACCCATTGAGAGGGTTACACCCTTGTTTTGTTAATTTAGACCACAGTTTATAGAATTATCCTGTAAGTTTATCGCAGATCATTTCTGGTCTTCATTCTCGGTACGAACAAAAAGCTCCTCCCACTTCTTTCTGCATTAGCGGGTTAGTCTGTTTCCGATTGTTTCCAACAAAGTGCATTATTCGTAATAGCGGGTTTCCACTTGTTTCCGATTAGATCACAGTCTGACTTGTCTACCCGTGAAAAGATCTGATGCCGCCTATGTTTCTATCTGCAAAAACGTTCTCTGGAGCACTCGCACCTTGGTCCGGGTTTTTATAATGGGTGAGATAGGGAAACATCATACTGGATAATTATATGAAGTGTGATTTAGACAAAGCGTGCACGATAGATTTGATGAATACTAAGATTTAAACAAGTGTCTCTTGAGTCTAGACATGAGAGTGGAAGATTCCAGAAAAATGAAAGTTATTAGCAAAAAGAATAATTTCTTTTTCGAAAGAATTACATAGGTAATGTAATTCTTTTTAAAAGAATTACATAAATTAAAATTACATTACAAGGTAATGAATAATGAGAGGAGGGGTTGCACAGTGGAAAAAGTGTATATATTAAACAAAGCAAAGCATCAAGATCTTTTTTTTTTTTGGGGGGGGGCAGAGTGACAAAGGGACTTACTTGCTCATAGGTATTATCCATTGTTTAAGGTGCTTGTGTACTTGTCATCTTGTTAAAAGAGACTGATAGGGAAATGTCTCTACCCGGTCTATATATAGTATATTTTGTGGGGGAAGTTCTCTTTGGCTTTTAATAGAAAAGCATTGCGGGGGATTTCAACCACCTGGGAATTTCTTCTTGAAACAAGGCCGGGGATTGCAGCCATCTGGGAATTTTTTCAGGAAAAGAACCGCGGGGGAGTTTTTCTAGCTGGGGGTAATGTCTGGAAAGGTATTTTGGGGGATTTTAGCCATCTGAGAATTTTGCCTAGAAACAATGCAGGGGAGTTTTGCTAGCTGGTGTGTGTCTGGAAAACATCTTAGGGGATTTCAATCACCTGGGAATTTTGTCTAGTAAACATCATTTATTTCAAATATGTCCTGCAAACATAACAAACATTAACAAAACAAAGAAACATCAAACAACGTAACCAACAAACATAACATCAACATAACATGACATCTAACAACATAACCATCAACATAATATAACAACATGACATAACATCAACTAACATAACATCAACCACATAGTATCTAACAACATAACAACATAACATAACATCAACATAACAAACATCAGACTACATAACCATCAAACAATATAGCCAACAAACAACATAACATAACATAACATCAACATAACATAACATCAGACCACATAACCATCACCATAACACAACAACATAACATAACATCAACATAACAGAACATAACCAATATAACCATCAAAAATATCAACAAACATCAAACAACGTAACATCAACATAACATAACATAACACAAAATCAACATAACATAACATTAAACCACATAACCATCAACATAACAACATAACAATCAAACAACATCAACATAACATAACAACATAACATAACATCAACACAACATCAACATAATATAACCAACAATAACATAATATCGACATAACAAAAACAACATAACTTCATATCAACATAACATAACCAAGATAACCATAAAAAACGTCAATAAACATCAAACAACATAACCAAGAAACAACATAACCATCAACATAACCAAGAAGCATCAAGCAATATAACTATTAAATATATGTTAATTTCCCTATGTTACAAATAAAAAAAAAATGTGCGGATCGGGATTCGAAGGGGGCGGGCTGCCACAGTAGTGCCTATGAAGTTACTACTTTTATGAGTGACCAGAAAAAACTAGAGGGCAACTAGGCCCCCTCCCATGCTCATTTTTTCCCCAAAGTCACCCGATCAAAATTTTGATATAGCCATTTTGTTCAATATAGCAAAAAAATCCAATAACTATGGCTTTGAAGATGACTTTGTTTACATTTAGTATTGGTTATTGGGAATTATACAGACGTTTTCAGGGGAGATTTTGTTCTTGTGGGGGGGGGGGGGGGGGATATATGGGTTATTTGGGAAGATATTTCCATGGACGAAGTTTTCATGGGGAAGAGACATTGCTTTGAAGGGGGCACTGAATTTCCAGTATTAAAAAAAGACAATCAGAAATTAAATAAAAGAAACAAGCTGAAACATTAAAACTTAAAACGAACAAAAATTATTATATACATGAAAAAGGTTACACCTTCTCAAGCCATTGCTCTTTACGCTACAGTTTGAAATTGTGTCCGAATTCTTTAAAAACGACTCCTGAAACACAAGAAGTTTTTAATTCGAACAATAAAGTTGTTTTTTTTTTATTTGGGGGCTCACCCCCTAGTCAATACCTCCCTCTATACCCTAAAGTTTTTTTAAGTTCTTTCAAAAGAGCTATTTATTCTAATTAAACGACATTTGTGATTCAGGAGTCATTCTTAAAGAATTAGAACAAGATTTGAACTTTAGCGTAAAGAGCCAGGTATTTACTAGAGAACGAGCCCCCTAATATACGTAATAATTTCTTTTCGTTTTAAGTTTTAATGTTGCTCCTTACTTTCAGCTGAAAAAATTGTTTTTTTATATTTAATCATAAAAATAAATGAATTCCAAAACTCTGCTTCAGATGAATAAATAAATCTTAAAACGAATAAAAATTAAATTGAATATTCAAGTTAAAAATAAAAAGAACAAAACTTACTACCAATATGAGTTGGGATATTTCTTCCTTTCCAATCCCCTACCGCAAAATCTTTCAGACCTATTGTGTCAATTGCGGTTTAGTAAAAATGAAATAATTATAAATATTTTTTCATTTATAACATTGAAAAATATAAAAAAAATTACAGTAGAAAAAAAATCTTAAATTCCTGTGATTTCCATGAATTATTATTATTGTATGTTAAATATTCAATATTGTTATTTTTTCCATTCATCTTGTTAATAATAAAGTGATTTATTTCTTATATTTAGTTGATGTTTTTGAAAAATGAAGCACACTGTTCAAATTACACACAGTTTTCAATAAAAACACAAATGACACAATAGGCTTTAAAACTCTTAGAGTCGGGGAAGGGGGTGGTAGCCAAACTCGTGATCGTAGTAATATTTGATCGTGTAAAGTTTAATTGGCATATTCAATTTACTTTTTATTCGTTTTAAGATTGTTTTTTTTCCACCTGTATCAGTGTTTGTTATTTTTATGTTTGATATGATCATTTATTTTAATTTCTGTTCGTTTTTAATTCATTTATTCTTTGTTAATAGTTTCTGGTCGTTTTGAACTTGTATTATTATAGGACTTAATTCCTGATTTTTTTAGTTTCAACAGAAAGTGAGGAACAGCATTAAAACTTGAAACGAGCAGAAATTATTCTGTACATGGGAGGGGGGCTACCACCTTTACATAAGCTCAATCTTCATGCTAAAGTTTTCTAGTTTAATAAAGCTTCTTATACTAACTAAACGGCCCTTGTGTTTTACGAGTCATTTTAAGGAATTATGAACTTCAAACTATGGCGCAAAGAGCGAGGTACTCGTATTATGGAGGGGGTGTCCCCACCATATTCGGAATAGTTTATGTTTCCTTAAGTTTTAACATTCCTCCTTAATTTCAGTTGGTAAAATATTGTTTTTATTCACTTTCTGATTGTTTTTCAAAAAATGCCGGTAAATCCACCACTTCCCTTAATGGAAAATTCCCCCTATGACAAATTTGTCCATTGAAAGTTCCTCTAGAGTAAAAATACCTTCCTCCAGGGAAAATTAACCATGGAAAATTCAATTCTCGCTGAAAATCTCCAATTAAAATTTTTCTGCGGACAATTCCACCTGGAAAACTCAGCTCAGCATACTTTCATTTAAAAAGCAACTTAATTAAAATACTACTATTGTTCATCCTGGTTGTTAAAGGGCGTATATGCAATAGCTCATGATTGGCTAACTGAATTTGGTCGAAACTTTCTGGGGATGTTGAACTAAATCAAAAGTTACTATGTATATTACGGTTTTTGAAATTGTGTGTTTAAAGTTTCAACATTACTCCTTACTTTCAGTTGAATTTATTTTTTTTATTCATTTTCTGATCATCTTTCAAAAATGCCGGTAAATCTGTCTAATCCCTTAAGGATAAATTCCCCCCCCATGACAAATTTGTCCATCGAAAGTTCCTCTAGCGTAAAATACCTTCCTCCGGGAACATTAACCATGGACAATACAATTCTCGCTGAAAATCCCCAATGAAAATTTTACTTCGGACAATTCCACCTGGAAAACTCAGCTTAGCATACTTTCATTTGAAAAAAAAAACTTAATTAAAATACAACTATTGTGCATACGGAATCAAATGGGGAGGAAAAAGTCTCCTGGACTTAGATTATGCTGATGATATAAGCATCCTAGATGAAAGTGTGAGCAAAATGAATGAAGTTTTAGAGGTTTTGCGAGTTCAGGGTGCTAAAATAGGTTTGAAAATTAATGTTATCAAACAGTTCGTGGTAACGAACTGTAAGTAAGGAGCGACCCGGCTCAATGGTAACCGAAACTCTAAAAAACGGGATTTTGATACCAATAGATACATCAAAAGAATCAGATTTTAATTCTGATTTCAAATATATAAGTTTCATTAAGTTTAATCTTACCCATCAAAAGTTACGTGCCTGAGAAAATTTGGCTGATTTTCGAAAAAAGGGGGAAAGACCCCTAAAAGTTATAGAACCTTAATGAAAATCACACCATCATATTCAGCGTATCAGAGAACCCTACTGTAGAGGTTTCAAGCTCCTATCTACAAAAATGTGGAATTTTCCATTTTTTGCCAGAAGAAAGATCACGGATGCGTGTTTATTTGTTTGTTTGTTTGTTTGTTTTTTTTTTTTCCCCCAGGGGTGATCGTATCGACCCAGTGGTCCTAGAATATCCTGGGAGGGCTCATTGGAACGGAAATTAAAAGTTCTAGTGCCCTTTTTAAGTGACCAAAAAAAATGGAGGGCAACTAGGCCCCCTCCCACGCTCATTTTTTTCCAAAGTCACCCGATCAAAATTTGGAGATAGCCATTTTGTTCAGCATGGTCGAAAATATGATAAAAATGTCTTTTAGGATGACTTGATCCCCCAAAGTCCCCAGGGGGAGGCTGCTGAAAGTTATGAACTTTACTCAATGTTAACATATAGTATTGGTTATTGGGAAGTATACAGACTTTTTCAGAGGAGATTTTTTCTGGTAGGTGGGGGAAGGAGAGGGTCGGGGGCTATATGGAAGGATCGTTCCATGAAGGAAGTTTTCATGGGGGAAGGGACATTGCTATGAAGGGGGCGCCGGATTTCCCAGCATTATTAAAGAAAAAGATCAGGAATTAAATAAAAAAAAAACAAGTTTTTCAACTGATCAACTGATTGTGATTAAGAGGTCATTGTTAAAGAACTGGAAAAAAAATTCGAACTATAGTTTAAAGAGCAGGGTATTGACTAGGGGGCGAACCCCCTAACATACGTGTTAAAAATTTATTTTAACACGTATGGATATGCAGTAGTTTATTATTGACTAACTGAATCTAGTCGAAACATTCAGGGGATGTTGAACTAAATCAAAAGATACTATGTATATTGAGGTTTTTAAAATTGTGCGTTTAAAGTTTCAACATTACTCCTTACTTTTAGTTGAAAAAATTTGTTTTATTCATTTTCTAATCGTTTTTCAGAAAATACCCATAAATCTGTCTTTCCCCTCAAGGTAAAATTCCCCCCATGACAAATTTTTCCATCTAAAGTTCCTCCAGGAAAATTAACCTTGGACAATTCCATTCTCGCTGAAAATCCCCAGTGAAAATTTATGTGCGGACAATTCAACCTGGACAACTAAGATTAGCATACTTTCATTTGAAAACCAGCTTAATTAAAATACTACTATTGAGCATCCTGGTTGTAAAAGGGCGTACATGCAATAGCTCATGATTGGCTAACTGAATTTGGTCGAAACCTTCAGGGGATGTTGAACAAAATTAAAAGATACTATGTATATTCAGGTTTTTAAAATTGTGCGTTTAAAGCTTCAACATTACTCCTTACTTTTAGTTGATAAAAATTATTTTACTCACTTTCTGATCGTTGTAAATCTTTCTGTCCCCTCAAGGGAAAATTCCCCCCATGACAAATTTGTCCATCGAAAGTTCCTTCAAGAAAATTACATTTGAAAATTCCATTCTCGCTGAAAATCCCCAATGAAAATTTTTCTGCGGACAATTCAACCTGAAAAACTCGACTTAGCATACTTTCATTTGAAAAACAAATTAATTAAAATACTACTATTGTGCATCCTGATTGTAAAAGGTTGGATATGCAGTAGTTTATTATTGACTAACTGAATCTAGTCGAAACATTCAGGGGATGTTGAACTAAATCAAAAGATACTATGTATATTGAGGTTTTTAAAATTGTGCGTTTAAAGTTTCAACATTACTCCTTACTTTTAGTTGAAAAAATTTGTTTTATTCATTTTCTAATCGTTTTTCAGAAAATACCCATAAATCTGTCTTTCCCCTCAAGGTAAAATTCCCCCCATGACAAATTTTCCATCTAAAGTTCCTCCAGGAAAATTAACCTTGGACAATTCCATTCTCGCTGAAAATCCCCAGTGAAAATTTATGTGCGGACAATTCAACCTGGAAAACTAAGATTAGCATACTTTCATTTGAAAAACAGCTTAATTAAAATGCTACTATTGTGCATCCTGGTTGTAAAAGGGCGTACATGCAATAGCTCATGATTGGCTAACTGAATTTGGTCGAAACCTTCAGGGGATGTTGAACAAAATTAAAAGATACTATGTATATTCAGGTTTTTAAAATTGTGCGTTTAAAGTTTCAACATTACTCCTTACTTTTAGTTGAAAAAATTTGTTTTATTCACTTTCTGGTCATTTTTGAAAAAAATACCGGTAAATATGTCTGTCCCCTCAAGGGAAAATTCCCCCCATGACAAATTTGTCCATCGAAAATTCCTCCAGGAAAAAAACTAACATTGGACATTTCCATTCTCGCTGAAAATCCCTAATGAAAATTTCTCTGCGGACAACTCCACCTGGAAAACTCAGCTTAGCTTACTATCATTTGAAGAACTAATTTTTATTTAATTTCTGATCTTTTCCAAATCATAACGGGAGTCTCCCACCTCCGGGATAAATTTCTATCCGAAATCACCCCCCCCCCCCCCACCAACAGAATATTTCTCTCACGAAAAATTCTCCCACGGGGGGAATTTTACCTCGAAAAGTCCACTTCCCCCCTTATGAAAAAATCCCATACACAATTCCAATCCAACTGAAAATTTACCTTGGATAATTCCCTGGAAAATCTCGACATGTAAAATAGAGCCGTAAAAGAGAAAATGAGACGTATAAAAGGAATTTCGTCTAAGAATTCTGTAAAATTCCCCTGTAAAATTTACCCTTTAAAGTTTGTCCCTAGAAACTTCTCTCCTCACGAAAAATTTCTCATCATTAAAATGCATCATGCATCCTCACTGAAGAGCCCCTCCCCCCAAAAAATGGATACTTCTCAATAACAGAGATTATATGTGAACAATGGGACAATTTCACAACTTACAGACCTTTCCCCGGGTTCTCAGGGGATCATGTCATCCCTAAAGGCACTGTTATTGGACCTTTCAACTATGCTGAAAAGAATGGCTATCACAAGTTTTTGATCCGATGAATTTGCGAAAAAAAGGAGGTGGCAGTTGAGGTAGTCGCCCTCCAATCTTTTTAATTTTAAAAGGGCAGTCGATCTGTAAATTTACATTCAAATGAGCCCTTCTCTGAATTTTCTCTGAACCCTTGGTTCA
This sequence comes from Artemia sinica, assembly GCA_027921565.1. Lineage (NCBI taxonomy): Eukaryota > Metazoa > Arthropoda > Branchiopoda > Anostraca > Artemiidae > Artemia > Artemia sinica. Next base: position 3,482,146 of record CM051263.1, on the reverse strand, counting down.
ATACGATTAATACCTAAAAAGCAGTTAAGTAAACACACATCAGTGATTGTTCTTTCGGCAAAAAGAAAAAAATCCTATATTTTGGCAGATGGGAAAATAAAATCTCTACAGAAGAGGTCGCTGATACTTTTAAAATGATGGCGCGATTTTCATAAAGATTCTTTTACTTTTAGAATATGTTTCCCTCCTTTCTCAAAATTACACACAAAATTTTCTTAGGCTATTAGGTTTAGATAGGTAACATTAAACTTGATGAAAATATACATCTAGATCCGGTATTTTGGTATCCGGTTTTTAGAGTTTTGGTCGGACAGATCTACTCTTTACTTACAGTTCTCTACCGAGAAGTGTTTGACATAGCTCTTTAGTTTTCTTTGAAAAGTCCTTTCTCGGGAAGTTTATTTAAAAGTTAATCACTAAACAAATCTTAGCGCAACCAATTAGGCTTGAGATGTATTCCAAACCGAACGGTACGGACTGGGATCCAATTAAACTCTAAGCCACTCTGAAAATTTAAAAACAATTAGTTATAATTAGTTTAGGAGGTGGTCTTTGCATAAGATTTCATTCGGTTTTGTGAGAATTAAAAGGTGTTAAAACACATATTGCCTAACTAGCCCAGTCACGAGTATAGATTAACATTAGCGCGTTATTTACAAGCTGGTCTATTCGAGATTCACAACAGGCACTTTTTTGTCTTTATGACATTCGCTTGTCGCGAATAACGCACTATAATTTCAGCCTTAATTTTAGACCGAAACATCTGGAGCGTCTTCTCAATATACTAGCAAAAGCTATTGAAAAAAACAATCACTGCACTATTGAAAGCTATTAAAAAATCAAAAGGGTTTGCTAATACGGCTTTTGTAGGCTTTAAATAGCTGTGTAAAATGAACTGTCATCAAGGATTCCATTAATGTAGTCTTATCTTTGTCGAATATTTTCAAGCAATAATACTACCTTTCATTTCTTAGTTTTTGCTTTCATTGTTAATTTGTTACTCAGCAGGATTGAATGCATAATGTTTTTTGAATACCATATGATCTTTGTACTCCAAATCTTTTTCATATAGGGTTGAAGATGAGCAGCATACCAATCAAGCCATTCATTTGTAGCTGCCGTGTCTTCGCTTGGGACATAATTTTAAAGAAGCAAAGTTTTTCCAATGGAAGTTAAGAGGAAAGCTGATAGTTAAGCGTTAAAATATTATTGATTCGTAGTTTATGAAACAAATATCCCTAAGACTAGCATAAACAAAACAACTCAGAAGTTCTCCCCAAGTCTACGAACTTTTGAAAAGCTATTGTTTTACTGAAAACACAGAATAATTAATTATTTTTGTACAGGTAGAAATATAAAGTGATTTAGGATTTTTTAAGTTAGAAAAACAAAGTATTTTAGGATGCTTCATCTGATTTGAATTTGCTGACATGGGTACGATTTGTATATCATTATTATTAGACAAACATGAATTATAGGTGTTTCGGTAGTTTTCAAGTACAATACAACCTTCATAAATTCGTCTCTTAGCTAGAAATTCTCGGTAGTTTTCAACTAAATATAACCTTCATAAATTCGTCTCTTGGCTAGAAATTCTCGGTACTACAAACAAATATACTTAGTGTTTGTTTTGTGGTTTCTTTTGCCTGAGTTTTCTCTTTTTGCCTGAGTCAGTCCTATGTCAATTCTAAACTCTTGGTCAACCTTCTTAAGACCAGGGCGTGCCTTGTTTGCCTTGTTTGCATAAACAAAACAACTCAGAAGTTCTCCCCAAGTCTACGAACTTTTAAAAAACTATTGTTTTACTGAAAACACAAAATAATTAATCATTTTTGTACCGGTAGAAATATAAAGTGATTTAGGATTTTTTAAGTTAGAAAAAACAAAGTATTTTAGGATGCTTCATCTGATTTGAATTTGCTGACATGGGTATGATTTGTATATCATTATTATTAGACAAACATTAATTATAGGTGTTTCGGTAGTTTTCAAGTACAATACAACCTTCATAAATTCGTCTCTTAGCTAGAAATTCTCGGTACTACAAACAACAATACTTAGTGTTTGTTTTGTGGTTTCTTTTGCCTGAGTTTTCTCTTTTTGCCTGAATCAGTCCTATGTCAATTCTAAATTCTTGGTCAACCTTCTTAAGACCAGGGCGTGCCTTGTTTGCCTCTAATTACAGGCAATCTAACGGTCTTATGTCAATTTTAAATTCTTGGTCAACATGCCTGAGACTCTAGGCAGGCATGCCTTTCCAAAAACTAACAAAACAAGTATGTGTCCAATAAGTGAGTCATACTTACTCCCGCCACTTACCCGTGCACCAGCCATTTAAACATTTGCTTTTCAATTACTTGGACTATCTGTCACAAAACTAAAATAAAACTCTTAAATTTGGAAATCCATATTTTCCACGGGGGTATTTTCCGGGGGGGGGGGTATTTTTTACGGGGGGGGGGGGGGTATTTTCCACGAGGGGTTATTTTCCGGGGGAGGTATTATCCAGGGCTGTATTTTCCTAGGTGGGGGAGGCGGGTATTATCTAGGTCTGTATTTTCTGGGGGGTAGCCTATATTCCATGGGGATTTTTTTTTCGTGGGGGGTGAGGGTATTTTCCTGGGGGGGGGGGGGTATTTTCCGCAGGATTTATTTTCTTGGGGGATTTTTCGGTTTTTTCCAAAAGGAGTATTTTTGGGGGGTGATATTTTTGGGGGCTGAGTAATTGCCGGCGGTGGGGGTAAACGCCAACCACCCTACAAAACTATTCTAACTACTACCTCAGTCATAACTACTTGTAAGGCTAAGTGTATTAAGATGAAAAATGGATCAAAAGGGCACATCAACAATATATTTGAACGGCAGCAGTGTTGCTGCATAACCCTTCTTATGGTGGACATAGCGGAGACATTCAGACGGCGCCATAGGTACTACTTTTTATTACTTTATGGGCGAAGAAATGTTTTACTAGCCCCTAAAAGTTTTTAACAAGTTTGATGATCTTACAAGCTCAAACGTGTTTAACTGACCCATATGTGTTAAACTATTGAACTGGAACAGGTTTTCTGAATGTTTTTACAAGCGGGGATCTCCCCCCAATCAGACGTGTATCACTGGTTTTTTTTAAACCGGCCAATGTTTTTTGAATGTTTCTACAAGCTGGGAATTGCTCCCATTCAAAGTTATTTACTGGTTACAGTTAGTCATTGAACATTTGTTTAATATTGCCATCCCCATGCCAATATTGATATGATGGGGGCCCTCCCTATGCCTACAATGAAACAAAGGGGACCTCCCCATGCCTACATTGATACAACGGGGATCCTCCCATGCCTACACAAATACGACCGGCCTCTTCCATGCATCAATTGGTCTTTTCCGGCAGAAGTTACTGGAATAGGCTAAGGACATTTAAGGACGTTTTTTCTCCATGGATACGGGTGCCTATTGAAATGCTACCAGTCAATAATTTGCTATATTATCACAGGCGCACACCACCTTTCTCATAGCTTTACAGGTACTATGGCACAAAGTCTTGACATGGAAACTGAACGTCTCCCTAATTTAATTTTTCATGAAATATTTGACTGCTTTAAGAATTGAACAGAGATTCCATATATTAAAGGTTTCCAAAAAGTTCTGCTTAGATACGTAAGATTAGACCGATGCCTCTCAAAGATTCCCAACTATTAACCGGTTTCTCATGATCCTAGAACCTTTTCAAAGTTTCAGTGGGATGAATAGCAGATGGAATTGTCTTCAGTGTTTCTTAACAGTAATGTTGTAAAATTATCTGTTTTTAACACATTTCACACTAAGGAGCATCGGCTTAAAATTAATCTTGGAGACATCAGGTTTCATACTAATGAGCTTTGGCTTGCGTGACGATGCCCCTGTTCCTTAGGCCAAAAAACTAAGTCTTCCTGATTCAAAGGCATACATTTGAATCATACAAAGGTATTTTCTTTGTATTTTGATTAATTTCCATGCAAAGTACAATGAAGAGTCATACTCAGAAATATTTAATGAACTTTTAATGGAAAAACCTTATTTCTTTGAGTCAATACTATGCATTCCTGTTTGAAAGTTGGAAACAGAAAGTGGAGCGATGGATGTTTCCGATGATCCTGTGCTAGAATTCTTTGGATGGGGATTTTTCAGACGGTGCTATGGTAGAAACTATTTATGTGGAGTATTTCAGATGGCACTATGGGAGAAATGAAACATGCCCAAAAGTTTCTAACTAATCTAAATGCGCTTAACTGTTTTTTTTTAACTGTGAGATAGCAAGCTTCATGATTGAAAGGTTCTCTAGGCTTATTGTTTCATTTTTTTTATATTTTGTAGTGTGCCTGTTTGGGTTTTCAGAGTTAGATTTCTTAACTTTTCGTGGGTTTTTGGTTTCTGATGCTAAAGGATTACAGATGTTTACTATAATATTTCGTGGTTTGGCTTGTCAGATTTAATGAATTTTAAACAGTTAATTGGCTGTTTGGGGGTTTCATTTCTAACAAAAATTTTGAACATACAAACAGAATTTTCAAAAGTCAGAGACAAACGAAGGGGCTCTTTCAACAGTCTGAGACAGGTGAATGGGGCTTTTCCAAAGTCAGAGATGGTCGATAAGGATTTTTTTTTTTGTTTTCTTCAAGAACTTAAAACTATGCACGTATATTTGTTTGAAGTGTAATGGGAAATGTTTTTTTAACAACACTCAGGTGATTTCTTCTGTAATGACAATTCTCATAAGATGAAACATTAGTAATTGTTTGTCTTTTTCACTGCAATGGTAAAGTTTTTTTTTCTTAAACAGCATTCATGTAATGTTTTTCTTTGTAATGACAATTCACGTAAGATGAAACATTAGTCATTTTTTCTTTAACAACGCTCACCTAGTTCTTTTTAATGACAATTCATGTAAAATGAAACATTTGTTATTTTCTTTTGTCTTTTTCAGTTTAAAGGAAAAGATTTTTTCTTTAGCGACAAACTCGTAATGTTTTTTTTTTTGTAATGACAATTCACCTAAGGTGAAATATTAGTTTTATACTACTACTACTACTACTACTAACAACTCACCGCACCACCAAGCCGCCTGAGGCCAACACAGCTACGCATGCTCCTCCTCCACCCCAATCTATTCAAAGCCTCCCTTTTTACACCCGCCAACGAAGTTCCAATTTCCTTTAAATCTTTCTTTATGACGCCCTCCCAACCCAGACGGGGACGACCTGTTTTCCGTTTAGCCCTAGATGGTTGGCCGAAAAGAACAATCTTCGGCAATCTTTCATCCTTCATCCGCACAACTTGCCCTAACCACCTCAACCTTTCTTTCATTATAGCCCTAGAGAGCGGTATTGAACCAAATTTTTCGTATAGCCTATTGTTTGAAATACGGTCAGTCAGCCGGGTACCCAGAATAATCCTTAAGCAGTTTCTCTGGAAAACATCTAGCAAATCTTCATCCGCTTTTCGGAGCGTCCATGCTTCAGAGCCATATTTGACCACTGTCATCACTGTAGCTTCTTATATTATAATCTTGGTTTGCAGACTTATCTTCCTATTCTTCCAGACATTTTTTAACTGTGAAAAAACGCCCTGAGCCTTGGCTATTCTATTTTTAACATCTTCACTGCTCCCACCATCTTTACTAATAATACTACCAAGGTAAGTGAAGCTGCCCACCTGATCAATCTTTTCACTACCCAACGTCACCTTTTCATCTTCACTTATTCCTAGCCTTAGTGACTTAGTCTTCCTAACGTTAATTTTCAAACCAATTCTAGCACCCTGAACTTGCAAAACTAATATAATACTTTAGGTTAATGAAAAAGAAAAAATACTTTTTTATTTTTCACTGCAGAAGAAAAGGTTTTTTTTTTAAAAAGCACTCAAGCAATTTTTTTTGTAATGACGATTTTCATAAGATGAAACATTAAACTTTTTTTAACAACAGTCACTTAATTTTTTTTTTCATGCCAATTCACGTACGATTAAACACTAGTCATTTAGTTTTCTTTTTAAGTGCAATGGAAAAGGTTATTTAAGCAATGTTTGCAGTTTTTTCTTACAGAGATAATTTACTTAAGATGAAACAATATTAATTTTTTTGTATAGATAAAAGATCTTTTTTTTTAACTACACTTAGGTAATGTTTTTTTTTATAATGATAATTCACGTAAAATGAAAACATAGTCTTGTTTTCTTTTTCAGTGCACTGGAAAAGGGCTTTTTTCTTTAACATCACTCATGTAATATTTTTTCTTATTGTAATGACGATTCTCTTAAGACGAAATATAAGTAGTTTTTTGCTCACAGTGTAACGGAACAGATTTTTTTCCTTTAAAACCACTCATAAAATTTTTTGTTCAATGAAAATTCATGTAAGATGAAACCTTAGTCATTTTTTTCATTGCTGTGGAAATGTATTTTTCTTTAGTAACACTCGTGTTACACACCCACAACACAATTCACGTTAGAACGGTGAAGGTACCAAGAACAGTGGAAAAGAAAAAAGGATTTGGTTCGTTTTTTCCGTAAAAGTACCAAAAAAAAGTGAAAACAATACTTATTTCTAAACTCTGCAAAAAATAGTAAATGTTGCAGGGAGAGTGAAAATAAAATGAGACATGTTAGGTTTGACTGATAAAAGTACCAAGAACAGTGAAGATGAAATGGGAATAGAATCGGTTTGATCAGTGAAAGTAACAAGAACAGTGAAAAAAATGGGATTTAAAATCGGTTTGATCGGTAATAGTACCAAGAACAGTGAAAATGAGATAGTTAAACCATGAAATATCTAGGTAAACATCACAAATAATAAGCCTGGAGAACCAAACACCAACGAAAAGCTAAAAACTCTAGATATGAAAACCCCTAACTGTCAACTCACTATTCTAATTTTTCAGACAAGTCCAACCACAAAATACCAAAAGATAACATCTGAAATAATTAGCCTCGGGAACCTTTCAATCATCAAACTAGTTATCTGACAGTTCAAAATAAAACCTCTTAAGCACCTCTTGGCTTTTATCATATCTCCCATAGGGTCGTCTGAAATACTTCCTCCAAATCGTTTCTACCATACCGCCATCTGAAATGTCCCCCACCTCAAATAAATTTTAGCATAGGGTCGTCTGAAATAACCATTGATCCACTTTCAGTTTCCAACTTTCAAACAGAAATGACAAGCCTTGACTCAAAGAAATTTCATTAAAAGGCATAAAGAAAGAAAAACGAGCAAAAATGGGGTTTTTATAGGCCAAATGACAAATGACGATATCGTCATTTGGCCTATAAAAACCCCATTTTTGCTCGTTTTTCTTTCTTTATGTGATGTCAGGCCAATGTGGTTTAAGAAATTATCTTCTTCATTAAAAGGGGCATTTCACTGTGTTTTTCATCTAGTTTAGACCCCGGCACCGCACCGATGAGGGAAGACCGGTGGCGGCGGGGCAAAAAACAGCAAGCCGCGCCGCCGGTAAGACGCCGGCGGCGCGCCGCCGGCGGCGCGATCAATGTTGACCGCAAACATTAATGTTTTCATCAGTCTTTCTCAAATCACAGCTTCAATTTACAACAGATTCGAGCCTATTCATGAGTTCAAAAATTCACAAGCTGCTGGCTGGAAACTGGTCTTCTTCGTTATTCATCAAGAGAAGTAGACATCTGGTAGAAACGAAATGGCTGTGGCGTTTCAGAACCCTTGCATAATACGAGTAGTTGAAGTATCTATTAGCTATGTATTCTTAACATAAATAATTATCAAAATTAGTAGTTTTTTTCATCGAGCATTACTGCATATAAAACTTCAAATACCGTATCACCAATTTTGTCAGTTATCTGGGTAAAAACTTTGAATATAAACTTTGAACTTAGAAGCTTAATTTTTTCATAATCCCCTTTGCCTATACCTGTTTTGTCACATTTAAAACAGTTGAAATGGGCGACTTTGATATTGATTGTTTGTTTTTTTTTGCTCTTTTGGAATCCTAAAAAGCCTTCTTGTATTAAAAACTTGTTTTTAATTACAATTTAAAAAAAATATATTTTAAAGTTTTTTTTGGCTTCTTTATAGAATATATGTCATGTAGGCTAAGGCTGAACTGCTGCTTTTTTATCGCTTTTGGCTGCTCTTTTGGATATTATTCATTTTTTCTTTTGGGGATTCATTCCAAATTATAAACTGCTAAATACCTAATATCAGTCAAATTATAAACTGTATCTAAAAGGAGTAAATTTATCAAATTGAAAAATACATGATGAACACTTCACATGAGCACACTTCGATTACAATGACACAAAAAACACTTTATAGTTTATTTGCTATGAAGAAAAATGAAGTGCCAGCTATTTTCTTAGGTAAAAGATGAAAAGCTCATCCGTTTTAAGTGTAATTAAATGAAACAATATGCAGACTGAAGTAGCTCCAGGAAGATGTTAAAATATTCATCCTAGTTCGTCACTTTTAATCCAAGCAAAATGTTAGGACACTTGGTATCAGTTATTGAGTTTAAGCTTTGATTTCCAAATGCTCACAAGAATTACCAAAGTTAAGAAAGTCGCAACAATAAGTCACCTGTGGTCAAAATACTTAGACTCCTCTTTGATCCCCATCCGGGCTCAAAGCTTCTGCTATGGTCATTTCCATGGAAATCTCCAAAGAGTTTCTTTTTAAAATAGCTTTGAAGCGTAGTTAGGGGTATTTAGACTTTTTTGCTTTTCTTCAAAGCTTTGAAAAAAGTGTTATAATATTCCAAATGTTAAGTTTGTGCATATTTTTGGTAATCATTGGTGGGGTGATCGAATTTTTTAAACCACTGTAGATACGTAAGAACGTTGCAACATCTAGTACCCTGAGGTCACAAGACTGTCAAAGACTCCTCCTTGAACCTCCCAAATTGAAAGCTTTTATTATGACCTGGCCTTTTAATGTAACTTGGGCACTGGACCAAGGGCGCCATATTGTCACTCGAGCGCAACGTTAGGTGGGGATGTCGATATCGCTTTCGTCACACCAATTCGTTTTAGTGTGAATCTACCTGGTACATATGAATGAATGTTTTCAAAGTAAACCCGTTTCATCAATAGGAAAAAAACCGGATTGGACGCATATGTCCCTTTCCCTTTGGACGATAAAACCATGCAAGTGCTGTATCAAGTATAACTCACGAAAATCTTGTTAATTTTGTCAACTTTTCAACTTTTTGGCATCCCTGCTTTCAATAAAAAAAATCAAGGTACTATCACTTAATATTATAACTCCGTATGCCCCCTTCTGGATATCATCTTGATAGGATACCGTCTCTGCTTTAAATAAAAAAAAAAAAATAATTAACTTATTGGCACCTCTGCTTTAAAAAAATCGAGGTATTATCATTTAAATATGATAGCTCAATTCCCCGTCCCCCCTCTGGATACCACCTTGATAGGATGCCGTCTCTGCTTTAAATTAAAAAAAAATGAACTTTATGGGATCCCTGCTTTCAATAAATAAAATTTCGAGCTATTATCATTTAAATATAATACCTCCCTACCCTACCCCCCCCCCCCTCTGGATACCACCTTGATAGGATACCGTCTCAGCTTTCATTAGAAAAATAATTTACCGAATAATTAACAAGGTCACTATATGGTTCAAACAAAACACAAAAATAACATTAAACAGCTTAGTGTTCCTTGAAAAAAAATTGAGGGTATGAGTAAAGGGGTACAAAGACAACAACAAAAATGTCGAAATTATTCAGATATACCTCAAATTATTGGAAAACTGAGTGATAGATTCGCCATGGCATTCCATAAGATCTAAAGAATCAAATTAAAAGGGAGCACACACAAAAGCCAAATAAACAGAATAAAAAATCTTCTGTCTCCACTTTAAATGAAAAAAATAATTATCTTGTTGGCATCTCTACTTTCAATAAAAAAAATGAGGTGGCCCCCTATCCCCCTCCCCTATAGGCAATAATTTACAATTTGTTTATGAATCATATTTTTGGGGTAACTTCCGGTTCAATCTTTAATTACCCAACCTTGTACATAGCTTAGTCTATTGCTAATTTTTGCCTCAACCGTAGGCTGTTTTTTTTTTGGGGGGGGGGGAGGGGGGGTAAAAATGTTCCAGAAAGAAGATTATATTTTTCTATCAGGTGTTCAATAATTGAGTATTAAACGTTAAGAAAATCTTATCTAAAAACACAGCAAAAAAAAAAAAAATATACAAACTTACAATTCAGCTGTAGAAACAATCTGTCGGCTGTCAATTTCAAAATCCAACAAAAGGCTGAAGCTGTATAGTAGTGATTGCGTTCTATAATTCTATTCAACTTGAAAATAAAATGCTTGACTACAAATGATGTAAGAAATAGCGATTGGGAAACGGCATTCAAAATGATTTAAACTCATTTCATAAAGACGATACTTTTTTTTGTCAACATATGAAGAATGTGAATATTGTAATATTTGCAATAGCATATTGCATCTGTCTGGTTTTTATGCAAAGTAACAAAAGAGAGGAAAATTTAATGAACAAGCGAGCAGTGAAGATTATGGTATACAAAGTGATATTTGGCAGGGAAAGTCACTGGTGATAAATCACTAGGGGGGCACCGTGATTGCGTGATTTTTGGGGATTCGGGGAACCAAATTTTTATCGGGGTGACGCATAGATTTTCGGGGAAATACCCGAAAATTAAGGGATAGTGCGAGCTCTGCCTGATTTCTAATCAGGAAAATCGAAATACTAAACCACACGAGAAGGAAAAGCTCCGACTTTGCGGTTGACGCAATAAAGAATTGCCGTAAAAATAATTTAAATTCGACCGAATGCCGCCGCCTCTGCCGGCGTGCCTGCGGTGCGCCGGCGGTGTTAAGCCACTTCGGCGGTTTTCGACCGGGCCTCTCGTCGGCGGCGTTCGGTCGATCCACCGGCGCGGTGCCGGGGTCTAATCTAGTTAGTCAAAATACAAAGAAAATAACTTCCTAGGGTTCAAATGTGTGCATTTTATTCAGGAAAGATTAGTTTTGGCTGGATGAAATGGAGAATCGTCATGCTGATCTAAGCCAAAGCTCATTAGCGTGAAACCTGATACCCCCAAGATTTGTATTAAAAACGATTTCAATTAGCATGGAATGTGTTAAAAACTAATTATTTTAGAATATTATTGTTAAAAAATACTAAAGAAAATTTCACCTGCTATTCATCCCACTGAAACTTTGAAAAGGTTCTAGGATCATGAAAAACCGGCTAGTAGTTGGGAATCTTTGACAGGCATCGGTCTAATCCTATGTATCTAAGCAAAACTTTCCGGATACCTTTGGAATGTAATGCTTAGAACATAGTACTAGCAAAGGTTTAATGCCTTTGAAGGTTGGTGTATCATCCACTTATGCATGATTCTCTGTTCAAATCTTACAGCAGTTTTAGGCAATATTTTTAGGGGGACTTTCAGTTTTCATGTCATGCGGTGGCACCATAGTTCCTTTAAGGCTTTTAGAAGGGTGGATTGCATCTGTAATAACTTTAGCAATATGTAGATTGGTAGTATTTCCATAGGCAACTGTATCCATTGACAACATTGGTCCTTAAAGTTTCTTACACATGTTCAAGCAGCATCTGCCATAAATAACCAATTTTGAAATGGGGAGGACGGTCATATCTGTCTAGGAATAGGGTCCATTCTCCCCATATTATTACTACTAATAGTAATACTAGTAAGCAGTATTCCATTGCTAATTTCTATGACACAGGTAGCAGGATTTCTATGACACAGGTGGGAAATTCGCATGGAATATCTATGACACAGGTAGCAGATTTCCACGGCATGCCCTCTGACGTCACGACACACTTGCTTCTAGCTAGCAAGATTCCCACCCCTGGCAAGATTCCGGCCCCTGGCAAGATTGGGCATGTCCAGGCAAGATTTCCAGGTGTCTCAAGTACTTGGAATCTAGTCGGGATAATAGAAAAGTTTTAATAAATGGAGCCCCTTGTACGCGTTTCTAGCTGACATGATCGCCACCCAGTTTCTAGGCGAAATTCCCTTCTACATGTCCAAACATTCCTCACCAGGTGGTAGAAGCCATTTTTATTGATCGAGAGTCAGTTTCTTTCTGGAAGTGGAGCAGTCAACATTGAAATGGATGCTTATACATTATTGAATATTGAAAGTGTTGATGAAACGGAATCTAGAGTGCCTAAGGTGGCAGTGAAAATTACAACGGGTTCCCGACTAACCTTAGAATGGGACACGATGTATATCAGATATGTTATAACATTAAGTAAATTCAAGTCGGAATAACAAATATGCTTTGCGGCTAAGGTGAATATAGTGCATTTACAGAGACTACAAGATGGATTAAATGTGCTGGCCAAATATATTGAAGAAACAATTTGTAGAAAACAGCTAGTCTGCATTTTGTAGTGAGATTGTTAAAATGGCTAGATTTGAGAATCAGAAAATCTTACGTAATCTAGTAAAATTGGAAAAAAATGGTTAATTTTAGATGATGACCTTCTGGAACTATTACTTCAACGGAAAATATTTTCCCGAGAAATGCTTAACGATATAATGGGAACTGATTCCCCATCTTTGGATTATTGTTTGAAACTTCGTCATCGTGGTCCCCAAAGTTTTACTCAATTTATAGACATATTAAATGAGACAAAACAAATTGATATTGTTGATTTGCTCTTAACCACTACTTAGACGGTCATTTTGTAATGCACCCAAGAGAAATTTTATTGATCCAGAGTCATTTTCTTTTTGGAAGTGAGACAGTCAACATCGAAAAATGTTTTAAACATGCCCATTATGCTTGTATACTTTGGGCAGCTGGTCATCCTGTGAGAATCGTGCTTTTGCTGATGACTATAATGAAAAGTGTAAATTGTAAAAGTGTAATTGAAAAGTGTAATGCATAATTGCATGTCCATGTAAATTGCATAAAGGACATGCAGTGTAAATTAAAGACTGTAATTCATGCCTTTGAAGAGATTTGTAACTCTCATCCTAGAGGATTCTTATGCTCCAATTGTCACTATTATAAATGGGAAAATACTTATACTGGCCTGATAGCGAAAAACCCCTAAACATGAGTTCAATTTATTTTTAAGAGACTGGTACCGTCTTGGCTTTAAATTATTTTGGGAAGAAGATTCTGGTCTACGCTTCAATTGCTGGAATAATTAAAGAGTTTAGTTTTACGACACCGCTGTGAAGATACTGGTAACTTTGATTATAGACCTACAGACTTTTATTTGGCTGTTACAGAAAGTGAATCTTCATATGAGCATTTTGTATGTGACATTGCTTCAAATAAGCAAATTGAAACACGTGAGTTTTATGATATGAGTCAGAGTAGTATTATTGACTTTACAAAGAGATTTAATTAAAATGAAGTTACACTATATTGTAGAAAATGTGACCGTGACTTTGCACGGCAAGATGAATACAAGTTGAATCCTGATGAACTGTTACGACTTATCGTATCTGATGATTACCTATACGTAGAAAAAGAAATCTAAAGGACGCAGTGTTTTGTATATATATAAATTTTTTTAATAAACAAATTTACATACATTTTTAAAGCATTTCAATTTTAGGGCACCAAAATTTATATTATAGAGATAAGAAAAAGTATTTTCTAAAAGAGTATTTTCAACTAGAAATTTTTTCAATCGAGGATTGTCGCCATTAATCTTGAGGAATTCCATGTAAGTATGTCCACGACTTCGAAAAATAAAATATAATAGGGCATGAGAACCACAGGTTTTCGCTGATAGATCTTGCACCCGATTCTGGTTTTATATAATATATTTTCCACTCTGCTCAAGAAAATTTTTAATATGAGGTATGTAAAAGGTATACGGTAGGCCAAGCGGGTCAAAAAATTCTATATTACTTCTTGTTTGAAAAATACATTTTTCAAACATTTATTATTACAACATTACAACAAACATTTTTTATTGTTAACAATAATAAAATCTGAAGGTATTTCAATAGAATTTATATTTGGACATGTAGGGGTCCATATTGAAAACGCTGATTATTTGATTCGTGTTCATGGTGCCAGGTCTAATAAAACACTTCCGTCAGGGGCAATTTCCCAATAAGTATCAAATTGATTTAGCGAGATTAATGCAATACTTTTCTCCAATGGTATAGCAAAGGTACACTCTAATCGCACATTACCCGCCCAGACAGTACTCATGTGGTGAGTACCGTTCAAATCCAAAACCATAATGCCATGATTTTTCGCAAACATTGTCCACTTATACCATTTTCGTTTCATTGCAAATCTCGATCTAGGGATTGCATTATCAAATCATAGAGGGTCCTGTAGGATTTTTTAAGGATAAATTGTAGAGCGGAATATATTTAATTTATATACAATTGATGAGAGTCCAAACAGTTCAAATTTATGCGGGGAATCTGTCCATGATCCAACTGCGCTAGCACTTTTTACAGAAACCAATACTAATTTTGAAGGAATTTTGATATTGATAAATGATGAATTGGTATAGGTACGCGTACCTTTAGCAATGTGGCGTTGATTCGTGATTGTATGAGGCACGAGCAATTTGATATTATTTCCAACAGCTCTTAATTTTTCAATTGCCAAAGCAACATAATTCATAACTTGTTGTTTTCGTACATGGAGTATTGCAGACGTGAGAGAGACTGTTACATCGGGTACAGCGTTCATTACTTTTTGCATAACAAAACTGGATAGTGCAAGTTGTAGTTTTACATCAATCTCTACATTGGGAGGCAGCCATTGAGCTATATTAAATATTTCATGATTTAGTTTCCCAACTAAATGTAAATCTTTAGTTGTCGCATCTCTATGAATATTAGGGACGCAGTATTTGTTTTATATTCATAAATCAATGCTTGTCCCCTAAACAGCTTATAAAACATTGGAGTCATCAACATGAATTGTATGTAACTTGTATAAGTTTAAAGATTACTGCTCGTCCTCACCAATGCTCCATTTGTAGTAAACATTGTGTAGTACACAATTTCATAGGATAACCACCTCGGCTGCACCTAGTTTTTCATTGTTAGATTTTTTAACAATAACATTTAAATCTATAAATGCTGAATTCAAATCTATGGTGTAATCTTCATTGGAATAAATTTGAAAATGAACTTTTTCAGAGAGTGGTTGTTGCGGGCAAAATTGTTCATAGTATTCATATTTTATAATGACATCTACATTTTCCGCATTGAAAAGATTTGGAGACTAGGTGACAGAAGGGTGAGAATCTTTCTGTGGTACATATGCTATTTTTTCTAAAAAAAAAGAAATCCTTTTTGGATATTTTTATTTTCTTTGATGTTTTACACTTCGGGGCTGACTTGAGATTGATGATTGATGGGGTCTTTCGCACCCTTTTTAAACCTTTTCCGCGCTGTTTCAATTGCTCACCAAGCGATCGCGCGCTCGACTTATCAGTACAATATATTTTTTAGCCAGAGGTAATGCATGAAGAAACAGCTTAGAAAACCAACTGCCAAGATCGTACCCAGACATTGAGGAACGACCCCTGTAATAGTTAATTTCATGGCCCAGCTGCCGTGGTCCAAGAGTAGCAGCAAAGCAATCAATATCAGGACATACAAGCTGAGTTCTATTAGCCATTTCACTGAAAGGGTCGAAAATGACATGTAATTACATCCAAATCTTTTGTTTTTGTTTGAGGATCAACAATTACTTCTTAATGTTAACTGACAGATTTCAAATACGAAGTGTTGACTGGAACGTATTGAAGGTGCTTTATATTGTAGTGATGAATTTGGTCATTAGATGTTTTTTCGTTTAAGAACACGTAGGAGGGGGTATTGGTAATACCAACTTTTGACCTCTCGACAAAGTAAGCGTAAAGAAATATACAACTGCCCGAGGAGAAGACGGGGAGATACTAGCGAAAATGACTCAATTCGTACCACTAGAGCTTCCTGGAATTTTACTACTGAGTATATTATGTTTAAAAACCAAGCACTTCTCGTAGATTATCGTTGAGAATACCTTTTCATTGTCAATGGGTGAACTGATGTAAATTTTACCCTCTTCCTTTGAATATTTTCATTGAAAGGCAACATTTCTATGATATGACATTTTATTTTTGATAGCACGACAAAATTCGTTCATAGTCCCAAACTCTTTATGCGATAATGTGACCAAGGGGTATTCAAATGAATTCATATTTTCAATTACATTTTGATCGTTAACGATTGGAAAATCAAGTGGTTTAATTTTTATATCATATGTACGATCCCTTCCTAGGATATCATATGTATTTTTAAGAATACAATCTACAAGACCAACTTCATATCTTCCCTCAAATTTAATGGCAGGGGAGGGCTTTGTCCAAAAGTTTAATGGCAGGGGAGAGTTTTGTCCAAAAATTGTTCGTTTCATTCAATTAATCATAAAGAGGATCGGAAACATTGGACATGAATGTCAAATAAGAACCTTCAGACATTACGAGCGTCTTCATCGTGTATCCACGAGTCAAAATCAAAGTTGTATCCTTGCCAGTGAAAGAGCAACTGTCGCTTACCCTTTGGAGTATGAGTCATTAATACCTTTTCTAATTGATAGATTTCACTATTTCCAGGTTTTTGTAATTCATAGTGATAAAAACCATCACGAATCTCTTCATCTTTCATATAACGAAGCCGATACGTTATAGGTTTGGTTTCAAAGACTTTTGACACTTTAAGAAGTTCAGTGGACCACAAGTAATTTTTCTTTTCAAAAATATTTATTGTAAGATTGATTCAAACAGTGTCACCAACATTAAGTTTTTTCTTCCCTGAGTTTTCCTTAGAATATTGTTTAAGGAAATATGTAGTGTTACTATGATGAACTTTAATAGGGCTAGCATTGAACAAGGATCGATGAGGTCGTTGATTATAATAATTAAAAAAACTTTCCGAAAAATAAGTTTTTCAAAGAAAAGTAAAGGCCATTTTAAACTTAAGCTCAGGAGATACAAATACCTGTTAAAATTCAAACTAAAAACGACCAGAAATTACTGTTAAAGAATAAATGAAACCCGAAACGAACAGAAATTAAATAAACAATCATAGCAAAAAACATACAACAAGTAATAATATAAATGAATAAATAGATCTTAAAGCGAGTAATGCTTAGATTAAATTTGAAAATCAAGCTTAAAACGAAAAAAAAATATTTTGCTATTAAAGTATAAGTGAAACTTAAAACGAAAAGAAACTAATTAAACAATCAATGCGAACAAACATACAATATATATTAATGTAAATGAATAAATAAATCTTAAATCGAGCGAAACTTAAATTGAATATGAAAATAAAGTTTGAATCGAATAAAAATAACTACAAACAAGAGTTTGTGTATCGTCTCACTGCAGAAGCCTAAAACCTACTGCGTCATTGGCGCTTTACTGAAAACAATTCTTTGAAATATTTTCACTTTTGTAATTTTAAGAAATCAAAAATTAATTTAGATTTTAGGGAATAAATATCAGCATATTTATATTAAATTGACAATGCACATTTTTTCAGTAAACTCATTTGAATTTTTTTCAGTAAAGTACAAATTATATTCTGGCTTTTAGAAAGCAGAGGGGTTTTGAACCCTAGTCACATTAATTTATGCTCGTTTTGGGTTTTACTCTAATATTTATTTAATTTTTGTTCGTTTTGGGTTCATTTATTTATTGATACTGATTTGGGGTAGTTGTATGCTTGGTAGATTATATGATAGTCCGGGCGCCCGGTGTTGAAAATTTGAACCATACCACGATGGAATGGGGCTGCTACGAGAATTAGCCTACCCTCCACCCTCTAAATTGACCATGTGGATTCAAAAATACCAATGGCACTTGCTTGCGAGTGGTGGAACACTCCGAAACTTGACATTTTGTTATATTTTGGTGTTTCATGCAAGAAAATGTATGTTCCACAAAGTTTGAGGTGCAGTTTTCCGCTCAAATAGAAATGCCTAGAAGCCATAGAAAGCTTTCAAAACAAACTAACACGATTAATTACAAAAAATGGCAGAGTTAAAAAAAAATGGCAAAACTATATGAGTCTTGAACAGTCTTGGAAAGTATAAACAAAATCAACTTGAATATTAGATATATAATGATATTAATTGCTGAAAGATCCATCAGTTCAAGATTTGTTTTTCACTGTAATTTTTATTCTTATTTTCAATGCTGTAAGAACTGGAAAATAATAAATTTGTAATATACAAGTAATTCGTTTTCAGTGAAGCACCAATGACGCAGAAGGCTTTAGGTTTTTACAGTTAAAGAAGGGGGCAGCATCCAAATTTTGCTTGTAGTGAAATTATATTTGTCTTGACCAATCTTGAAAAGAACTAATAAATTAAACTAAATATTTGATGCATAATGATATTAATTGCTAAAAGCTCATCAGTTCAAAATTTTACTGTAATTTTAATATTTATTTTCAATATTAATTACAAAAGAAAACATTTGTAATATAATTCGTTTTCAGTAAAAGCGCCAATGACGCAGTAGGTTTTAGGCTTCAGTAGTGAGACGATACTCAAACTCTTCTTTGTAGTTATTTTTATTCGATTCAAACTTGATTTGCATATTCACTTTAAGTTTCACTCGTTTTAAGATTTATTTATTCATTTACATTAATATATATTGTATGTTTGTTCGCATTGATTGTTTATTTAATTTCTGTTCGTTCTAAGTTTCATTTATGCTTTAATAGCAAAATATTTGTTTTTTTAAGCTTGATTTTCATATTTAATCTAAGCATTACTCGCTTTAAGATCTATTTATTCATTTATATTATTACTTGTTGTATGTTTTTTGCTATGATTGTTTATTTAATTTCTGTTCGTTTTGGGTTTCATTTATTCTTTAATAGTAATTTCTGGTCGTTTTGAGTTTGAATTTTAGCAGGTATTTGTATCTCCTGAGCTTAAGTTTAAAATGGCCTTTACTTTTCTTTGAAAAACTTATTTTTCGGAATATTTTTTTTTAATTAATTTTTGTTCGTTTTTGATTGCAAAAAGTTTCAAGTTTATATGGCATGGGGGGGGGGTGCTTACTGTCCGCTTATTCTTGAATTTAAAAAACGGATCTCGTACTTTCAATTTAAATCGAATGAGGCTTTTTTAAAAGTCTATACGATTACCTCTTTGATAAAAAACCTTATATATGAACAATAGACAGCTTGATAACTTGTGGACAGCGATTGACAATAATGAATGGATTGAAAAAATAGCTCCAATAACGGGGTTTAGACCATTTCACTTGCTGACACAAAGGGATCACGACTGTTTTGAATTGACCTTAATAGGAATTTATGTTCCAAAGCAATTTTGCATCTATCACAGAGTATGTATTTTAACCTTATAATTGGATAATTATAATAAATTTCCTATGTTTCCTTCCCATACAAAACCCCTTCCCATAAGTTATAAACCCCCCTTAATAAGTTATGCCCCAGGGCATAACTTACAACGCCTACCCCTGGGCCCTGGAGGGCTTTGTCGACACTGGAGTTTTTTGTTATCAGAACTTTGAACTATTTTAACAAAATGTCTATCTCAAAACTTTGATCTGATGCATTTAGGGCGTGTATGAGGGAGAGGGGCTAGTTGCCCTTCCATCTCTTTTGACTCTTAAAAAGTGAACAAGAACTTTCAATTTTCAATCAAATGAGCCCTCTCTAAAGTTTATACAATCATCCCTTCCATAAGAAATAACATGAAGGATTAGGAGAATCCTTAAATTACAAACCTTGCCCTGAGGGCTTTGGGGGAGTTGTAATCCTCAAAGACCTAATTTCCAGAACTTAAAACTACGTTTAATAAAATGGCTGTCTTAAAATTTTGATTGGATGTGTTTGGGAAAAAAGTGGGCGTGAGAGGGGATTTAGTTGCCCTCAAATCACTTTCCACTATTACAAAAGGGCACTAGCCCTCGAAATTTCCAATCGAATGAGCCTTTTTTTGAAGTTTCCACGACACCGCCCTCTATAAAAACCTTAGGGGGGGGGGCTTTGCCCTCCAATCACTTTTGACTATTAAAAAGGGCACTATCCCTTTGAATTTCCAATCGAATGAGCCCTTTTTGAAGTTTCTATGACAACACCTTCTATAAAAACCTTATATGCCCCCAGGGCATAACTTTAAACCCTTGCCCTGAGGGTTGTGGGGGATTGTCCTCCTCAAAAAAATGTTTTCTATCTGAAAATCAACTACGCTGAACAAAATGGCTATCTCAAAATTTTGATTGGATGTGTTTGGGGGAATGATGGGCGGGGGGGGGGGCTAGTTGCCTTCCAATCACTTTCGACTATTAAAAAGGGCACTATCCCTTTGAATTTCCAATCGAATGAACCTTTTTTGAAGTTTCTACGACAACGCCTTCTATAAAAACCTTATATGCCCACAGGACATATCTTAAAACGCTTGTCCTGAAGGTTCTGGGGGAGTGTCCTCCTCAAAAACGTATTTTCTATCTGGAAATCAACTACGCTGAACAAAATGGCTATCTCAAAATTTTGATTGGATGTGTTTGGGGAAATGATGGGCGTGGGGGGGGGGACTAGTTGCACTCCAATCACTTTTGACTATTAAAAAGGGCACTAGCCCTTTAATTTCCAATCGAATGATCCTGTTTTGAAGCTTCTACGAAGACCCCTTCTATATGAAGTGCCTCTGGAAAAAAAAATAAATAATAAAACATTGGAGCCGCATGGCCTTTACTATAGGCAAAGCTACAGCGTTGCCTCTGAAAATCATCGTAATTTTATATAAATCTTGAATAAATGGAGCTGTATTCTTCAATATACAATATCTTGAAATTAAAAGTGGAATTTGTTTGTATTAAAAGTTCTGCCAATGCTACTTTTATAGGACTATGACTACGGTAGAGGGTTGTATTATATATCAATAAAACCCTTTTACATGTGGATTAACAAATTCACTTCCACGGTCTGTTTGAATTTTTTATACGAATAACGTTCAAAGATGGATCCAAGGGCCTTAGCAACTTCATAGCCTCTCTTTGATTGCAATGGAACTGCATATGCATAGCAACTAAAACACTTATTGCAAATAAAATATTTTTTAGGGTTTATTATGACGTCTTTGAATCGCGTCTAGAGGCAAAAGATCTGCTTGTAATATATGCAGAGTGTCAAAAGCTTTATTTTTTCGATAGTCATTACCACACAACCCTATGATTTCAATGAAGAGCATTACCGGGTTTCCTTTGTAAATACTCTTTTTCTAGCTTCTTTTTAATTCCGGTAACCTTAGCAAGTGTAGTGGGAGAACTTAAACTTCCTGATTTACCAATGTTTTCATAAACACCTTTCAAAACTTGATCCATTTTGAACACAAACGAGGTGTGAACCCTCCGCTACCCTTTTGCATACTACTGGGTTTGTCAATACATCTTCGCTTTTGTCTAGCTACCGATGTCATCAAATCAATGTTTCTACTTGGTGTACTAGTATTTTCCAAGAAAGATTTAAAATCACTATCTTATATCTTTAATGTTGTTGATGGATTATGTTCTTTTAATTTCTTTAGAATTTGCTTATTGCTAATAAGACTCTGAGGAAAATTTGATGACTTTAAAAAACTATATAGATGACTATCAATGGAATCGACTCTTTTGCGATTTGCAATCAGATCCGACAATAAATCAATTAAGGGGTTGTAGTTGTCTATTGCTACATTTTCAGGTTCTCTTTTCGGTAAATTTGCCAAAGGACAAAAGACCTCTAAAGATGGCTTAGTTATCAAGATCAATCAACAATTTGGGGGTTGACAAGTGACAAAAGTTTACATTTGCTAACGAATGAGTGACAGCACGCTAATTTTTACGAATGCATAACATATCGACGGAAGAAAAAAAGTACAAGAGAAGAAATTTTGATTGAACTGGTATTTTTATCAAATCAGCTGGTATTTTTATCATAATTTTTCGAAGGGTAGCCATCTAGGGAGAGAATCATCCGGGAGGGGCATTAGCCAGAAAAGTGTTAATGCACAAGCACCTATGAAAAATCATTGAAAATTGAATTCAAGGTGTTTTCATTGGGGGTGAGGGAGCGGGGAATTATTTGGTCACTATAAATACATAAACAAATTAGAGATTTTCGCTGAAAGTCAAACTCAAAACCATGTTTTTTCTCTGGGTTTACCGGTTACAATCGTTCTAAGACTTTCAATTTTGTTTGAAAAATAGAGTGGGGGATAAGCTTGGATACCATAAATATATAAACATGTCAAATGGATTCTAAGTTTGAAGGAAACCAGGGCCATAGTTTGCTATTCGACAGGAGAGGGGGGGGGGGTAAAATTCACTCCCAGACCTTTGACTGCCTCCCCCAAGACCCCAGTTTGCCCCCCCCCCCTTTCAGCTGAAATTTAGCTTCTTCCAAAATCTTTTCAAAACTAAGATAAACCTGATAATTCAAGCATCAACAGAAACAGATCAGTTTTCTAGTTCATATTTACATTTACAATACTATATGTTGACTTTACATAGTACTAGTACCTTTATAGTACTCTTAAATTACTAACTAGTGACTATATTATACCAAAAAGCTTATATTTTTTAGTTTTTACTGTCATTTTCACTTGGTTTGGGAAAATTGGCTCCAACATTGCCCCCCCCTCTATTTTGACGAAATTACGCCATTGACGGAAAACCCTACCAGGGTCTTAGCCTAACCTGAATTTTGATGACAAGGACCGCTAAGAAATGTTTATTTGGGCACAATATAGGGTGATTACATGCATATATTTATAAATTCAGCTATAAACTAAACCTAGCTGGCCTAATCCAAATATGTGAGGGTTTTATTTATCCCTCGACTTGCAAAGAAATGGCTCGCGGATTGCGATATTGCGTGACACTCTTCCGCCCACAATTTCTGGTAACAACACTTCCATATAAAATCTATGGAGGTTAGGAAACATTTTGTGTTGCCAGAAATTTTTGTCGTGGTTGATTTTCAACGGGGATATCTCCTTTGGCAAAGTACACAACAAAAAATCCCAGTTCGAGGTTGCAACATTCCAGCTGCATCTGAACTATTGTTGTCAAGGAAAAAACATTTATTTCTTTTAAGCCGGACGATGGACTTGATCACTCTTCAAGTTGAGCCCTCTCCTGGTCATTTTTCTGCCCATATTTAGTACTTCAACTATCTTAGAATTTAACTAAGTAACAACTTAGTTATTCAAAAGATATAAAGAAATCAATGATAAATCCATTGGAGTTCAATAAATCGAATTCAATTTATGCTCGTGGGTCGTAATTTAAAATTTAATAGGGCTATACAAAGTGCACAATATCACAGTAACTTGTCTTTCACTTGCCGAAGTTTACTCAATACTAAGTAAAAAGTAAAAGATGTAAAAAAAAACATATCTATGATGCCTAAAAATGACATAACTTTGACTAATTGCTTCTATAAGACACTGATATATAGCTACCTTTTCTCGGCTAGTCTGTGAATCAAGGCGGGTGACAGCGCTGAAATTCCCAAAGCGGCAAGATCAGTCAAATGATAAATCCTTTGAACAGATTATTATTATTATTTTTCGATCAGGCAGACTAGTATATTTTTAGGGACTGACCTTTCCCTGTACTTAAATTAGACAATTCTGGTCCGATTAATAGACAAAACAATTACAGAAATTTTTTCGTAATGGAAACGGACCGTGCATAATTGTAACATTTCCTGCGACCATTCTTCAATAGATTCAGCTAAATCTTCAATAATCAACCATGAGGTTGGCGCAATACTAGTAAACACGTCAAGTCCTTATGCTAGGATCAATCTTCTTTATTTTGTCACATGATTCTTGCCATACACTATACCAATAATAGATATTTTTCGGATTATCTAAAACATTTATCGCGATTTGGAATTATTTTCGTTAAGTTTTATTTTGCCGGACATGGACGGCCCGCAAAGAAAAGATCTGAATGGTGTTTTAAATTGATACATACTCCTCCAATTTCAAAATGCAACTAACCTAACCTAGCCTCAATCTGTTGAATAAATACTTAAAGGAAATAGAATATACATGGTTTCTTTAATTTTTTTTTAAAGAGAAATCACTTCATTTACGTAAAATATTTACAAATTTCCAGACGCCTGGTCATCCAGGCTTGTCAGGCAGTATCTCCTTTCAACTTAACATCCTCGCATCTTTTAAACAAAAGACCAACATAAAAAGACAAGACACCTCTTGCTCACTCAATTCTCTGACGGGTACCATTAATATTCACTACCAATCCTCATACTGTTTGGCACTACTTGAGGTAAAAAAAAAAAAAAATAATCAAGATCATAACAACCAACACAATGACCCCTTAGCAACCTATGGAAATTGATTCTAACCGTCTGGTGTAGAATCTCGCCTGGTAGTCTTTCCCATGTTAACGGAAACTGTTGTCTGAGCGAGAAGCCAGACGGAGTCGATGGTTTACTTGGTTATTGAATCATACCTGTGTTACGAGTACCATATTGATGACGTTCACAAATGGAATAAAAGATATTATGCAGGCAATCCGGTGCTAAATTATTCAAAATATTGAACATTAATTGTGCTCTATAGAACTCAAGTAGACCAGAAATCGGTAGTTTATTTAAACTCTTATACAGATCTCTTACGGAAGAACGAGAATCATTATTGGAAAAAATCCTGATAGACCCATTCTGAAGAACTCGTATCTGTCAAAGATGTGCAATGAATTTGGATGACCACACGGAAAGACAGTAAAGTAAACAGGGGCATACCAACGAAAACTAAATTAGACACAGTATTCTAACAGGAAAGAAATGCTTTAATTTTCGCATCATTCCAACACTACGGGCAACTTTAAAATATAATCACTGTATTTCACCGTACTTTTCCGAAAAATCTGGGACGGACCAGCATTCATGGTGGTTAGCCATGGATAGTAATTCTTAGGTCTCCCATAAATAATCCAGTTAGATTTATTAAAATTGATAGCCAGTTTGTTCATCCATCGTTAAATATTATGCAGGTCACTTTTTAAAAATCTGACTAACTCTTGCTCCGTACGAGCAATAATCGTGAGATTTGTGTCATCTACGAACAATACAATGACCTTCTTTGGGCCTCTATAATCTGATCTTAGGTCATTTGTTAGGCCAGACGCAGCATTGCATAGGTTGTTAACATAAACAAGGAACAAAAGTGGACCAAGTGTAGATCCTTGAGAAACACTGCACTGGATTGGATAACGGCTAGACGCGATACCTCCTACTTCAATAAATATTGACCTATCTGCTAGATAAGGTTCAATTAGCTTAATCACATTACCACAGACACCACAATTCCTAAGCTTCCCTAACAAAATCTGTTGGTCAAGGGTATCAAAAGCTTTCAGTATATATAAAAATAATTTAGCCACCTTCATATGACCATCTAATCTATCGTTTACCGTTGTCACTATAAACTGAAGAGCATGCTCCGTCGAATAAATCTTACGGAATCCCAATTGATTGCTAAATAATAATGATTTTTACAAAAAAAAGAATTGAACCTACAATACAGCAACTTTTCCACTATTCGAGAAAGGACCGGCAAAAGGAAAATTGGCCGATAATTGAAATAATCCTGTTTATCCCCACCTTTGTGAATAGGTTTTACCTTAGCTATTTTAAAACAAGATGGAAAACACCAACCCTAAAACAACTATTAACTAGCTCCACAAACTTTGGAAGTAATTCCAGCAACCCTTGTTTAATAACTTTAAGTTACAAGAAATTGGCTCCGGACGCCGATATTTTTAATTTCTTTAATTACTTTTTCAACTTCGGAATCTGTAACTTTACTCAGCCAAAGGGTTACTTCACCCTCTGGGGAAAGGTATTCTTTGAAAGGTTCACCTTCCGGTACATCTCATTCAGTAATTCTTCTCGATCCAACACCAATATTTACAAAATATTCCGTCATACTATTTCCCAAATTCCTTGGGTCATCGTGTTCAGGTAATACATGCCCTTTCTCGCCAATTATTGACTTAATAATTTTCCATGTTTTCGCACAATCACCTTGCTTTTCTTAAATGCAGCTTGATAATAACCCCGTTATGATTTTCTCTGAAGCTTATTCAGAGCATTATTATATCGTCTATAGAACCCTTCATTAAATGTATTTGGGCTCAGGGCTCTCTCTTTATATAAATCGTGCTTTCTATTTATACACTTTAGAAGGCTTTTATTTATCCACGGCTTATTTGGCTCATCTTTTCTCGACTGTTTGTACTTAGAGCAACTTGAAAAGAGCAGTGAAGTTAACTGACCTTACCATTTATTCATTTGATGACTAGGATCCTCAAAGTTATTAAAGTGTGACCAATCCTGTGAGGCTAGTGTCCTTTTAAATTTCCTAATCGAAGCAGCATCTAATTTAATTCCATTTCTTTTTTCTTTTCTTTGATTTTGGGGACTAGATATTTCTACAGTCACCATAACAGCGCAATGGTCAGATACATCATTGATAATTACCTTCGGATCAGTGAATCCAATAGTCATAAAAATGTTGTCTATTAGTGTCACATTACTTTCACTATTTCTTGTAGGGATATTAACACTTTGATATAAATCAAAGCTAAGCATATGATTACATAGATTTTGATTAGATCTATCATTCGCTAGCATCACATTCACGTTAAAGTCTCCCATTACCAAACACAGGTTCGTTGAAACTGAGACTTTTTCAAGCTGATGCTCCATCAGTTCC
Source organism: Artemia sinica (assembly GCA_027921565.1). NCBI lineage: Eukaryota > Metazoa > Arthropoda > Branchiopoda > Anostraca > Artemiidae > Artemia > Artemia sinica. The sequence goes on along the minus strand of CM051263.1, from coordinate 3,455,359 downwards.
AAAAAATGAGAATCAGATGCGGACGATGGCTTGTACACCAAAACAATAAACAAATGAGTTTCGCCCTGAACTATCTCACATACCATACTCTTCTAAACCATTTCTTCACATACTGAAATATCTTCTCTCACCTTTACATTAAGACTCGACCTCACATATGCCACCAGACCACCATGCTTGTAATTTTTCCTATTTTTCTTAAATAAAATTATATCCGTTTATATCTAACAAAGAATCGTTGTGTTCACGCAGCCAAGATTCAGTTAAACCTACAACCTGAATATCGCTCTCCTGGCACAACGCAGATAAATATGCATATGAACTATTTAGAACTCGACAATTAAAATGCATAACCCTAAAATCCACAGAATGTGCCAAACCAAGAATAATATCACTCGCAAAAGCATACTTAGCATCAAGAAAACCTCGGCCTAATATACCCTAATCACCATCCCTAAGCTGCGTGTCCAAACGATCAAAAAAATTAGTTCATTACCCTCAAGTAGTGTCAATCTTTCACTAGACATTATAACCATGAATAACAGTTGACACACAAAAACACTCGTTGATATTTCAACTACCTTCTCATCTGAGCAATTATTATACACAACACCTATCAAAACTAAAAAAACTAAAGAATAGATAATAATAAAGAAACCAAAAATTTAAATCATGGCGACTATCTTCTGTTGTAATTTGCTGACATTAAAGCACAAGACCTAAACTATCACATTTTCCCGTTAAATAATTTCTTAGAATATTTTTACTCAATAGTAGCAATTACCTAGACTTATACAGACTAGAAAATAGAAGTAATAACCTAGACAATAGTAGTGTGAGTGCAATAGATACGAACCCTACATTCAATCCTACAAGAATATGGTCAAAAGTGTAATAGATACGAACCCTACATTCAATCCTACAGAATATGGTCAAAAGTGTAATAGATACGAACCCTACATTCAATCCTACAAGAATATGGTCAAAAGTGTAATAGATTGAAAACCTACATACAATTACACATGAATTGCGCAAGAAAACCCATGCTTGAGCCACTGTATTTACACGTGAACATTTTGAAAGTTTGGCATACTATAATGCATGTTATGAAACTAAAGTCGAGGTTTTATAGGAAAAGCTGTCAATCACCCATGTGTTATCCACAGTTCCTTTTTTGAAGTCTGTGGAAACAGTTTGATGTGTTCGGTGAGATTACGTTCCTTGGCGTTTGATAGACATTTGCAAAAAAGGGGTAATTAGTGATTGGATAATTTTTTAACGTGAAATCTCTGAATAAAATATTTTTGGAGCATGTACTTGACGATGGATAAAAGGGTTAAGATGATTAGCAATTACGAGCAAGGATCCCTCCACTGGTTCCTGGCAGTAGGCTATGCATATCAAATTGCTATACTGTGGAATAGGTAACATGATTAAACACGCTTTTACAATCGGAATTCATTGATTGACATTTGCAAAAAGGGGTAATTAGTGATTGGATAATTTTTTAACGTGAAGGGTCAATTTGGAGGGAAAACCAAAAATACTCAGAATCGAAAATAAGTGGGATCTGCCTCAAGGGGAAGGCTCAGAGGTCCTTCGTTCCCCCATTTCTGAGGGCAGGGGAGGGGGGTCAATTTTGGAGGGAAAACCAAAAATACTCAGAATCGAAAAAAATGGGATCTGCCTCAAGGGGAAGGGTCAGAGGCCCTTCGTTCCCCCATTTTTGAGGGCAGGGGAGGGGGGTCAATTTCGGAGAGAAAATCAAAAATACTCAGAATCGAAAATAAATGGGATCTGCCTCAAGGGGAAGCCTCAGAGGCCCTTCGTTCCCCCATTTCTGAGGGCAGGGGAGGGGGGGGTCAATTTTGGAGGGAAAACCAAAATACTCAGAATCGAAAATAAATGGGAACTGCCTCAAGGGCAAAGCTAAGAGGCCCCTCCTTCCTCCATTTCTGAGGGCAGGGGAGGGGGGGGGGTCAATTTTGGAGGGGAAACAAAAATGCTCAGAATCGAAGGTAATTTCCATTCATCTTAGTTTTTAACGATGCTCCTTATTTCTAGTTGAAAATGCTTATTTTTTAATTTAATTGGGAATGAAAAGTCAAACTCTAAAATAAAGAACAAGGTATTTTGGAGGGGGTATCTGATGAAATAATTTAGGTCGTATGATCAATTTAATTTATTTTTTAAATTCAATAGTTTTTCAGTAAGGACACTCGATATCCTAAAAGTGTCTGATTAAAACTTTTACCTTGAGCATCGATGTTGTTAGCAGAATTTCAAAAAGGATCGTTTATGAGGACTGGCGTATCTGATGAAAATAATTTAGTTTGTATGATCAATATAATTTATTTTTTAATTAAGTAGTTTTTCAATAAGGACACTCGATATCCTAAAAGTGTTTGATTCAAACTTTTACCTTGAGCATCGATGTTGTTAGCAGAATTTCAAAAAAAGAATCGTTTATGAGGGCTGGCGTATCTGATGAAATAATTTAGGTCGTATGATCAATTAATTTTATTTTTTAATTCAGTAGTTTTTCAGTAAGGACACTCGATATCCTTTCAACATGGTTTACCTTGTCACAGCTATATTCTCATGATTTTTCAAAGTTCATTTTGGATTTCTTTCGTTGAAATGCAAGAGTTTGGAATATTTCAGTAGTGACTTGTTGTGCTTTACCTTGTCACAGTTACATTCTCTTGATTTTTCGAAGTTCATTTTTAATTTCTGTCGGGAAATGCAAGAGTTGGAATATTTCAGTAGTGTTTTGTTGTGCTTTACCTTGTCACAGTTACATCCTGTTGATTTTCATAGTTCATTTTGAATATCTTTCATTGAAATGCAAGAGTTGGAATATTTCAGTAGTGTTTTGTTGTGCTTTACCTTGTCACAGTTACATTCTCTTAATTTTTCAAAGTTCATTTGAATTTCTTTCGTGAAATGCAAGAATTGGAATATTTCAGTAATGTCTTGTCGTGGTTTACCTTGTCACAGCTACATTCTCATGATTTTTCAAAGTTCATTTTGAATTTCTGTCGTGAAATGCAAGAGTTGGAATATTTCAGTAGTGACTTGTTGTGCTTTACCTTGTCACAGTTTCATTCTCTTGATTTTTCGAAGTTCATTTTGAATTTCTGTCGTGAAATACAAGAGTTGGAATATTTCAGTAGTGTTTTGTTGTGCTTTACCTTGTCACAGTTACATTCTGTTGATTTTCATAGTTCATTTTGAATTTCTTTCATTGAAATGCAAGAGTTGGAATATTTCAGTAGTGTTTTGTTGTGCTTTACCTTGTCACAGTTACATTCTGTTGATTTTCATAGTTCATTTTGAATTTCTTTCATTGAAATGCAAGAGTTGGAGTATTTCAGTAGTGTTTTTTTGTGCTTTACCTTGTCACAGTTTCATTCTCTTGATTTTTTGAAGTTCATTTTGAATTTCTGTCGTGAAATACAAGAGTTGGAATATTTCAGTAGTGTTTTGTTGTGCTTTACCTTGTCACAGTTACATTCTGTTGATTTTCATAGTTCATTTTGAATTTCTTTCATTGAAATGCAAGAGTTGGAATATTTCAGTAGTGTTTTGTTGTGCTTTACCTTGTCACAGTTACATTCTGTTGATTTTCATAGTTCATTTTGAATTTCTTTCATTGAAATGCAAGAGTTGGAATATTTCAGTAGTGTTTTGTTGTGCTTTACCTTGTCACTGTTACATTCTCTTAATTTTTCAAAGTTCATTTTGAATTTCTTTCGTGAAATGCAAGAATTGGAATGTTTCAGTAGTGTCTTGTCGTGGTCTACCTTGTCACAGCTACATTCTCATGATTTTTCAAAGTTCATTTTGAATTTCTGTCGTGAAATGTAAGAGTTGGAATATTTCAGTATTGACTTGTTGTGCTTTACCTTGTCACAGTTACATTCTCTTGATTTTTCAAAGTTCATTTTGAATTTCTGTCGTGAAATGCAAGAGTTGGAATATTTCAGTAGTGTTTTGTTGTGCTTTACCTTGTCACAGTTACATTTTGTTTATTTTCATAGTTCATGTTGAATTTCTTTCATTGAAATGCAAGAGTTGGAATATATCAGTAGTGTTTTGTTGTGCTTTACCTTGTCACAGTTACATTCTCTTAATTTTCAAAGTTCATTTTGAATTTCTTTCGTGAAATGCAAGAATTGGAATATTTCAGTAGTGTCTTGTCGTGGTTTACCTTGTCACAGCTACATTCTCATGATTTTTCAAAGTTCATTTTGAATTTCTGTCGTGAAATGCAAGAGTTGGAATATTTCAGTAGTGACTTGTTGTGCTTTACCTTGTCACAGTTACATTCTCTTGATTTTTCGAAGTTCATTTTGAATTTCTGTCGTGAAATGCAAGAGTTGGAATATTTCAGTAGTGTTTTGTTGTGCTTTACCTTGTCACAGTTACATTCTGTTGATTTTCATAGTTTATTTTGAATTTCTTTCATTTGAAATTCATTGAAATGCAAGAGTTGGAATATTTCAGTAGTGTTTTGTTGTGCTTTACCTTGTCACAGTTACATTCTCTTAATTTTTCAAAGTTCATTTTGAATTTCTTTCGTGAAATGCAAGAATTGGAATATTTCAGTAGTGTCTTGTCGTGGTTTACCTTGTCACGGCTACATTCTCATGATTTTTCAAAGTTCATTTTGGATTTCTTTCGTTGAAATGCAAGAGTTGGAATATTTCCGTAGTGACTTGTTGTGCTTTACCTTGTCACAGTTACATTCTCTTGATTTTTCGAAGTTCATTTTGAATTTCTGTCGTGAAATGCAAGAGTTGGAATATTTCAGTAGTGTTTTGTTGTGCTTTACCTTGTCACAGTTACATTCTGTTGATTTTCATAGTTCATTTTGAATTTCTTTCATCGAAATGCAAGAGTTGGAATATTTCAGTAGTGTTTTGTTGTGCTTTACCTTGTCACACTTACATTCTCATGATTTTTCAAAGTTCATTTTGAATTTCTGTCGTGAAATGCAAGAGTTGGAATATTTCAGTAGTGAATTGTTGTGCTTTACTTTGTCACAGTTACATTCTCTTGATTTTTCGAAGTTCATTTTGAATTTCTGCCGTAAAATGCAAGAGTTGGAATATTTCAGTAGTGACTTGTTGTGCTTTACCTTGTCACAGTTACATTTTCTTGATTTTTCGAAGTTCATTTTGAATTTCTGTCGTAAAATGCAAGAGTTGGAATATTTCAGTAGTGTTTTGTTGTGCATTACCTTGTCAGATACATTCTGTTGATTTTCATAGTTCATTTTGAATTCCTTTCATTGAAATGCAAGAGTTGGAATATTTCAGTAGTGTTTTGTTGTGCTTTACCTTGTCACAGTTACATTCTCTTAATTTCTCAAAGTTCATTTTGAATTTCTTTCGTGAAATGCAAGAATTGGAATATTTCAGTAGTGTCTTGTCGTGGTTTACCTTGTCACAGTTACATTCTTATGATTTTTCAAAGTTCATTTTGAATTTCTGTCGTGAAATGCAAGAGTTGGAATATTTCAGTAGTGACTTTTTGTGCTTTACCTTGTCACAGTTACATTCTCTTGATTTTTCGAAGTTCATTTTGAATTTCTGCCGTAAAATGCAAGAGTTGGAATATTTCAGTAGTGACTTGTTGTGCTTTACCTTGTCACAGTTACATTCTCTTGATTTTTCGAAGTTCATTTTGAATTTCTGTCGTAAAATGCAAGAGTTGGAATATTTCAGTAGTGTTTTGTTGTGCATTACCTTGTCGCAGTTACATTCTGTTGATTTTCATAGTTCATTTTGAATTTCTTTCATTGAAATGCAAGAGTTGGAATATTTCAGTAGTGTTTTTGTTGTGCTTTACATTGTCACAGTTAAATTCTCTTAATTTTTCAAAGTTCATTTTGAATTTCTTTCGCGAAATGCAAGAATTGGAATATTTCAGTAGTGTCTTGTCGTGGTTTACCTTGTCACAGCTACATTCTCATGATTTTTCAAAGTTCATTTTGGATTTCTTTCGTTGAAATGCAAGAGTTGGAATATTTCAGTAGTGACTTGTTGTGCTTTACCTTGTCACAGTTACATTCTCTTGATTTTTCGAAGTTCATTTTGAATTTCTGTCGTGAAATGCAAGAGTTGGAATATTTCAGTAGTGTTTTGTTGTGGTTTACCTTGTCACAGTTACATTCTGTTGATTTTCATAGTTCATTTTGAATTTCTTTCATTGAAATGCAAGAGTTGGAATATTTCAGTAGTGTTTTTGTGCTTTACCTTGCCATAGTTACATTCTCTTAATTTATCAGAGTTCATTTTGAATTTCTTTCGTGAAATGCAAGAATTGGAATATTTCAGTAGTGTCATGTCGTGGTTTACCTTGTCACAGCTACATTCTCATGATTTTTCAAAGTTCATTTTGAATTTCTGTCGTGAAATGCAAGAGTTGGAATATTTTAGTAGTGAGTTGTTGTGCTTTACCTTGTCACAGTTACATTCTCTTGATTTTTCGAAGTTCATTTTGAATTTCTGTCGTGAAATGCAAGAGTTGGAATATTTCAGTAGTGTTTTGTTGTGCTTTACCTTGTCACAGTTACATTCTGTTGATTTTCATAATTCATTTTGAATTTCTTTCATTGAAATGCAAGATTTGGAATTTTTCAGTAGTGTTTTGTTGTGCTTCACCTTGTCACAGTTACATTCTCTTAATTTTTCAAAGTTCATTTTGAATTTCTTTCGTGAAATGCAAGAATTGGAATATTTCAGTAGTGTCTTGTCGTGGTTTACCTTGTCACAGCTACATTCTCATGATTTTCAAAGTTCATCTTGAATTTCTGTCGTGAAATGCAAGAGTTGGAATATTTCAGTAGTGTTTTGTTGTGCTTCACCTTGTCACAGTTACATTCTCTTAATTTTTCAAAGTTCATTTTGAATTTCTTTCGTGAAATGCAAGAATTGGAATATTTCAGTAGTGTCTTGTCGTGGTTTACCTTGTCACAGCTACATTCTCATGATTTTTCAAATTTCATTTTGTTCAGTAGTGTTTTGTTGTGCTTTACCTTGTCACAGTTACATTCTCTTAATTTTTCAAAGTTCATTTTGAATTTCTTTCGTGAAATACAAGAATTGGAATATTTCAGTAGTGTCTTGTCGTGGTTTACCTTGTCACAGCTACATTCTCATGATTTTTCAAGTTCATTTTGGATTTCTTTCGTTGAAATGCAAGAGTTGGAATACTTCAGTAGTGACTTGTTGTGCTTTACCTTGTCACAGTTACATTCTCTTGATTTTTAAAAGTTCATTTTGAATTTCTGTCGTGAAATGCAAGAGTTGGAATATTTCAGTAGTGTTTTGTTGTGCTTTACCTTGTCATAGTTACATTCTCTTAATTTTTCAAAGTTCATTTTGAATTTCTTTCGTGAAATGCAAGAATTGGAATATTTCAGTAGTGTCTTGTCGTGGCTTACCTTGTCACAGCTACATTCTCATGATTTCTCAAAGTTCATTTTGAATTTCTGTCGTGAAATGCAAGAGTTGGAATATTTCAGTAGTGTTTTGTTGTGCTTTACCTTGTCACAGTTACATTCTCTTAATTTTTCAAAGTTCATTTTGAATTTCTTTCGTGAAATGCAAGAATTGGAATATTTCAGTAGTGTCTTGTCGTGGCTTACCTTGTCACAGCTACATTCTCATGATTTCTCAAAGTTCATTTTGAATTTCTGTCGTGAAATGCAAGAGTTGGAATATTTCAGTAGTGACTTGTTGTGCTTTACCTTGTTACGGTTACATTCTCTTGATTTTTCGAAGTTCATTTTGAATTTCTGTCGTAAAATGCAAGAGTTGGAATATTTCAGTAGTGTTTTGTTGTGCTTTACCTTGTCACAGTTACATTCTGTTGATTTTCATAGTTCATTTTGAATTTCTTTCATTGAAATGCAAGAGTTGGAATATTTCAGTAGTGTTTTGTTGTGCTTTACCTTGTCACAGTTACATTCTCTTAATTTTTCAAGGTTCATTTTGAATTTCTTTCATTGAAATGCAAGAGTTGGAATATTTCAGTAGTGTTTTGTTGTGCTTCACCTTGTCACAGTTACATTCTCTTAATTTTTCAAAGTTCATTTTGAATTTCTTTCGTAAAATGCAAGAATTGGAATATTTCAGTAGTGTCTTGTCGTGGTTTACCTTGTCACAGCTACATTCTCATGATTTTTCAAAATTCATTTTGTTCAGTAGTGTTTTGTTGTGCTTTACCTTGTCACAGTTACATTCTCTTAATTTTTCAAAGTTCGTTTTGGATTTCTTTCGTTGAAATGCAAGAGTTGGAATATTTCAGTAGTGTTTTGTTGTGGTTTACCTTGTCACAGTTACATTCTGTTGATTTTTCGAAGTTCATTTTGAATTTCTGTCGTGAAATGCAAGAGTTGGAATATTTCAGTAGTGTTTTGTTGTGCTTTACCTTGTCGCAGTTACATTCTGTTGATTTTCATAGTTCATTTTGAATTTCTTTCATTGAAATGCAAGAGTTGGAATATTTCAGTAGTGTTTTTGTTGTGCTTTACATTGTCACAGTTAAATTCTCTTAATTTTTCAAAGTTCATTTTGAATTTCTTTCGCGAAATGCAAGAATTGGAATATTTCAGTAGTGTCTTGTCGTGGTTTACCTTGTCACAGCTACATTCTCATGATTTTTCAAAGTTCATTTTGGATTTCTTTCGTTGAAATGCAAGAGTTGGAATATTTCAGTAGTGACTTGTTGTGCTTTACCTTGTCACAGTTACATTCTCTTGATTTTTCAAAGTTCATTTTGAATTTCTGTCGTGAAATGCAAGAGTTGGAATATTTCAGTAGTGTTTTGTTGTGCTTTACCTTGTCATAGTTACATTCTGTTGATTTTCATAGTTCATTTTGAATTTCTTTCATTGAAATGCAAGAGTTGGAATATTTCCGTAGTGTTTTGTTGTGCTTTACCTTGTCACAGTTACATTCTCGTAATTTTTTCAAAGTTCATTTTGAATTTCTTTCGTGAAATGCAAGAATTGGAATATTTCAGTAGTGTCTTGTCGTGGCTTACCTTGTCACAGCTACATTCTCATGATTTCTCAAAGTTCATTTTGAATTTCTGTCGTGAAATGCAAGAGTTGGAATATTTCAGTAGTGACTTGTTGTGCTTTACCTTGTTACAGTTACATTCTCTTGATTTTTCGAAGTTCATTTTGAATTTCTGTCGTGAAATGCAAGAGTTGGAATATTTCAGTAGTGTTTTGTTGTGCTTTACCTTGTCATAGTTACATTCTGTTGATTTTCATAGTTCATTTTGAATTTCTTTCATTGAAATGCAAGAGTTGGAATATTTCAGTAGTGTTTTGTTGTGCTTTACCTTGTCACAGTTACATTCTCTTAATTTTTCAAAGTTCATTTTGAATTTCTTTCGTGAAATGCAAGAAATGGAATATTTCAGTAGTGTCTTGTCGTGGCTTACCTTGTCACAGCTACATTCTCATGATTTCTCAAAGTTCATTTTGAATTTCTGTCGTGAAATGCAAGAGTTGGAATATTTCAGTAGTGACTTGTTGTGCTTTACCTTGTTACAGTTACATTCTCTTGATTTTTCGAAGTTCATTTTGAATTTCTGTCGTAAAATGCAAGAGTTGGAATATTTCAGTAGTGTTTTGTTGTGCTTTACCTTGTCACAGTTACATTCTGTTGATTTTCATAGTTCATTTTGAATTTCTTTCATTGAAATGCAAGAGTTGGAATATTTCAGTAGTGTTTTGTTGTGCTTTACCTTGTCACAGTTACATTCTCTTAATTTTTCAAGGTTCATTTTGAATTTCTTTGATTGAAATGCAAGAGTTGGAATATTTCAGTAGTGTTTTGTTGTGCTTCACCTTGTCACAGTTACATTCTCTTAATTTTTCAAAGTTCATTTTGAATTTCTTTCGTAAAATGCAAGAATTGGAATATTTCAGTAGTGTCTTGTCGTGGTTTACCTTGTCACAGCTACATTCTCATGATTTTTCAAAATTCATTTTGTTCAGTAGTGTTTTGTTGTGCTTTACCTTGTCACAGTTACATTCTCTTAATTTTTCAAAGTTCATTTTGAATTTCTTTCGTGAAATACAAGAATTGGAATATTTCAGTAGTGTCTTGTCGTGGTTTACCTTGTCACAGCTACATTCTCATGATTTTTCAAAGTTCATTTTGGATTTCTTTCGTTGAAATGCAAGATTTGGAATATTTCAGTAGTGACTTGTTGTGTGCTTTACCTTGTCACAGTTACATTCTCTTGATTTTTCAAAGTTCATTTTGAATTTCTGTCGTGAAATGCAAGAGTTGGAATATTTCAGTAGTGTTTTGTTGTGCTTTACCTTGTCATAGTTACATTCTGTTGATTTTCATAGTTCATTTTGAATTTCTTTCATTGAAATGCAAGAGTTGGAATATTTCAGAAGTGTTTTTTTGTGCTTTACCTTGTCACAGTTACATTCTCTTAATTTTTCAAAGTTCATTTTGAATTTCTTTCGTGAAATGCAAGAATTGGAATATTTCAGTAGTGTCTTGTCGTGGTTTACCTTGTCACAGCTACATTCTCATGATTTTTCAATGTTCATCTTGAATTTCTGTCGTGAAATGCAAGAGTTGGAATATTTCAGTAGTGACTTGTTGTGCTTTACCTTGTCACAGTTACATTCTCTTGATTTTTCGAAGTTCATTTTGAATTTCTGTCGTGAAATGCAAGAGTTGGAATATTTCAGTAGTGTTTTGTTGTGCTTTACCTTGTCACAGTTACATTCTGTTGATTTTCATAGTTCATTTTGAATTTCTTTCATTGAAATGCAAGAGTTGGAATATTTCAGTAGTGTTTTGTTGTGCTTTACCTTGTCATAGTTACATTCTCTTAATTTTTCAAATTTCATTTTGAATTTCTTTCGTGAAATGCAAGAATTGGAATATTTCAGTAGTGTCTTGTCGTGGTTTACCTTGTCACAGCTACATTCTCATGATTTTTCAAAATTCATTTTGTTCAGTAGTGTTTTGTTGTGCTTTACCTTGTCACAGTTACATTCTCTTAATTTTTCAAAGTTCATTTTGAATTTCTTCGTGAAATGCAAGAATTGGAATATTTCAGTAGTGTCTTGTCGTGGTTTACCTTGTCACAGCTACATTCTCATGATTTTTCAAAGTTCATTTTGTATTTTTGTCATGAAATGCAAGAGTTGGAATATTTCAGTAGTGACTTATTGTGCTTTACCTTGTCACAGTTACATTCTCTTGATTTTTCGAAGTTCATTTTGAATTTCTGTCGTGAAATGCAAGAGTTGGAATATTTCAGTAGTGCTTTGTTGTGCTTTACCTTGTCACAGTTACATTCTGTTGATTTTTATAGTTCATTTTGAATTTCTTTCATTGAAATGCAAGAGTTGGAATATTTCAGTAGTGTTTTGTTGTGCTTTACCTTGTCACAGTTACATTCTCTTAATTTTTCAAAGTTTATTTTGAATTTCCTTCGTGAAATGCAAGAATTGGAATATTTCAGTAGTGTCTTGTCGTGGTTTACCTTGTCGCAGCAACATTCTCATGATTTCTCTAATTTCATTTTTAATTTCTGTCGTGAAATGCAAGAGTTGGAATATTTCAGTAGTGACTTGTTGTGCTTTACCTTGTTACAGTTACATTCTCTTGATTTTTCGAAGTTCATTTTGAATTTCTGTCGTGAAATGCAAGAGTTGGAATATTTCAGTAGTGTTTTGTTGTGCTTTACCTTGTCACAGTTACATTCTGTTGATTTTCATAGTTCATTTTGAATTTCTTTCATTGAAATGCAAGAGTTGGAATATTTCAGTAGTGTTTTGTTGTGCTTTACCTTGTCACAGTTACATTCTCTTAATTTTTCAAAGTTCATTTTGAATTTCTTTCGTTAAATGCAAGAATTGGAATATCGTTTCTTCAACTGAAAGTAAGGAGCAACATCAAAACTTAAACCTAGGATACACAATACAGATACTTTATTCAAGAAATTATGAAAAAAATCGCAAGTAAGTAACAAACTCTTTGTTACTTACAAACTCTTTGTTAATTTAGACGAGGTTACGTGCGCGCACGCAACCTCGTCTAAATTAACCTTAAAAAATGAAATAAAACTATGTCGACTTTGCATATTTTATTCAACATATCCGACAATTGATGCAGAAAAAGCATAGAGTTTGTTACTTACTTACTTACATTTTTTTCAATAATTTCTTGAATTAAATTTCTGTATTGTGCATCCAAATGGGGAATTCAAGAAAGAGTTTGTTACTTACTTGCGATTTTTTCATAATTTATTGAATAAAGTATCTGTATTGTGTATCCAAGGTTTAAGTTTTGATGTTGCTCCTTACTTTCAGTTGAAGAAACGATATTCCAATTCTTGCATTTCACAAAAGAAATTCAAAATGAACTTTGAAAAATTAAGAGAATGTAACTGTGACAAGGTAAAGCACAACAAAACACTACTGAAATATTCCAACTCTTGCATTTCAATGAAAGAAATTCAAAATGAACTATGAAAATCAACAGAATGTAACTGTGACAAGGTAAAGCAGAACAAAACACTACTGAAATATTCCAACTCTTGCATTTCACGACAGAAATTCAAAATGAACTTCGAAAAATCAAGAGAATGTAACTGTGACAAGGTAAAGCACAACAAGTCACTACTGAAATATTCCAACTCTTGCATTTCACGACAGAAATTCAAAATGAACTTTGAAAAATCATGAGAATGTAGCTGTGACAAGGTAAACCACGACAAGACACTACTGAAATATTCCAATTCTTGCATTTCACGAAAGAAATTCAAAATGAACTTTGAAAAATTGAGAGAATGTAACTGTGACAAGGTAAAGCACAACAAAACACTACTGAAATATTCCAAATTTTGCATTTCAATGAAAGAAATTCAAAATGAACTATGAAAATCAACAGAATGTAACTGTGACAAGGTAAAGCACAACAAAAAACACTACTGAAATATTCCAACTCTTGCATTTCACGACAGAAATTCAAAATGAACTTCGAAAAATCAAGAGAATGTAACTGTGACAAGGTAAAGCACAACAAGTCACTACTGAAATATTCCAACTCTTGCATTTCAACGAAAGAAATCCAAAACGAACTTTGAAAAATCATGAGAATGTAGCTGTGACAAGGTAAACCACGACAAGGCACTACTGAGATATTCCAATTCTTGTATTTCACGAAAGAAATTCAAAATGAACTTTGAAAAATTAAGAGAATGTAACTGTGACAAGGTAAAGCACAACAAAACACTACTGAACAAAATGAATTTTGAAAAATCATGAGAATGTAGCTGTGACAAGGTAAACCACGACAAAACACTACTGAAATATTCCAATTCTTGCATTTCACGAAAGAAATTCAAAATGGACTTTGAAAAATTAAGAGAATGTAACTATGACAAGGTAAAGCACAACAAAACACTACTGAAATATTCCAACTCTTGCATTTCAATGAAAGAAATTTAAAATGAACTATGAAAATCAACAGAATGTAACTGTGACAAGGTAAAGCACAACAAAACACTACTGAAATATTCCAACTCTTGCATTTCAATGAAAGAAATTCAAAATGAACTATGAAAATCAACAGAATGTAACTGTGATAAGGTAAAGCACAACAAAACACTACTGAAATATTCCAACTCTTGCATTTCAATGAAAGAAATTCAAAATGAACTATGAAAATCAACAGAATGTAACTGTGACAAGGTAAAGCACAACAAAACACTTCTGAAATATTCCAACTCTTGCATTTCACGACAGAAATTCAAAATGAACTTCGAAAAATCAAGAGAATGTAACTGTGACAAGGTAAAGCACAACAAGTCACTACTGAAATATTCCAACTCTTGCATTTCACGACAGAAATTCAAAATGAACTTTGAAAAATCATGAGAATGTAGCTGTGACAAGGTAAACCACGACAAGACACTACTGAAATATTCCAATTCTTGCATTTCACGAAAGAAATTCAAAATGAACTTTGAAAAATTAAGAGAATGTAACTGTGACAAGGTAAAGCACAACAAAACACTACTGAAATATTCCAAATTTTGCATTTCAATGAAAGAAATTCAAAATGAACTATGAAAATTAACAGAATGTAACTGTGACAAGGTAAAGCACAACAAAACACTACTGAAATATTCCAACTCTTGCATTTCACGACAGAAATTCAAAATGAACTTCGAAAAATCAAGAGAATGTAACTGTGACAAGGTAAAGCACAACAAGTCACTACTGAAATATTCCAACTCTTGCATTTCAACGAAAGAAATCCAAAATGAACTTTGAAAAATCATGAGAATGTAGCTGTGACAAGGTAAACCACGACAAGGCACTACTGAAATATTCCAATTCTTGTATTTCACGAAAGAAATTCAAAATGAACTTTGAAAAATTAAGAGAATGTAACTGTGACAAGGTAAAGCACAACAAAACACTACCGAACAAAATGAATTTTGAAAAATCATGAGAATGTAGCTGTGACAAGGTAAACCAAGACAAAACACTACTGAAATATTCCAATTCTTGCATTTCACGAAAGAAATTCAAAATGAACTTTGAAAAATTAAGAGAATGTAACTGTGACAAGGTAAAGCACAACAAAACACTACTGAAATATTCCAAAACTTGCATTTCACGACAGTTTTTGCAGCTGTGTATTCAGGCTACTATAAAAGGGTGAAATGAAAAATACTTTTCTAATTGATCATTTGTAACAACTGTATCTCATGCATATTATTGATTTGTTTTATGAGGAGAAGGGGTGGCGGGGGATCAAGTCACTACTGAAATATTCCAACTCTTGCATTTCATGACAGAAATTCAAGATGAACTTTGAAAAATCGTGAGAATGTAGCTGTGACAAGGTAAACCACGACAAGACACTACTGAAATATTTCAATTCTTTCATTTCACGAAAGAAATTCAAAATGAACTTTGAAAAATTAAGAGAATGTAACTGTGACAAGGTAAAGCACAACAAAACACCACTGAAATATTCCAACTCTTGCATTTCAATGAAAGAAATTCAAAATGAACTATGAAAATCAACAGAATGTAACTGTGACAAGGTAAAGCACACACAAAACACTACTGAAAATATTCCAACTCTTGCATATCACGACAGAAATTCAAAATGAACTTCGAAACATCAAGAGAATGTAACTGTGACAAGGTAAAGCCCAACAAGTCACTACTGAAATATTCCAACTCTTGCATTTCACGACAGAAATTCAAAGTGAACTTTGAAAAAATCATGAGAATGTAGCTGTGACAAGGTAAACCACGACATGAAACTACTGAAATATTCCAATTCTTGCATTTCACGAAAGAAATTCAAAATGAACTTTGAAAAATTAAGAGAATGTAACTATGGCAAGGTAAAGCACAACAAAACACTACTGAAATATTCCAACTCTTGCATTTCAATGAAAAATTCAAAATGAATTATGAAAATCAACAGAATGTAACTGTGACAAGGTAAAGCACAACAAAACACTACTGAAATATTCCAACTCTTGCATTTCACGACAGAAATTCAAAATGAACTTCGAAAAATCAAGAGAATGTAACTGTGACAAGGTAAAGCACAACAAGTCACTACTGAAATATTCCAACTCTTGCATTTCAACGAAAGAAATCCAAAATGAACTTTGAAAAATCATGAGAATGTAGCTGTGACAAGGTAAACCACGACAAGACACTACTGAAATATTCCAATTCTTGCATTTCGCGAAAGAAATTCAAAATGAACTTTGAAAAATTAAGAGAATTTAACTGTGACAAGGTAAAGCGAAACAAAAACACTAGTGAAATATTCCAACTCTTGAGTTTCAATGAAAGAAATTCAAAATGAACTATGAAAATCAACAGAATGTAACTGTGACAAGGTAAAGCACAACAAAAACACTACTGAAATATCCCAACTCTTGCATTTCACGACAGAAATTCAAAATGAACTTCGAAAAATCAAGAGAATATAACTGTGACAAGGTAAAGCACAACAAGTCACTACTGAAATATTCCAACTCTTTGCATTTCACGACAGAAATTCAAAATGAACTTTGAAAAATCATGAGAATGTAACTGTGACAAGGTAAAGCAAAACAAAACACTACTGAAATATTCCAACTCTTGCATTTCAATGAATGAAATTCAAAATGAACTATGAAAATCAACAGAATGTAACTGTGACAAGGTAAAGCACAAACAAAACACTACTGAAATATTCCAACTCTTGCATTTCACGACAGAAATTCAAAATGAACTTCGAAAAAATCAAGAGAATATAACTGTGACAAGGTAAAGCACAAAAAGTCACTACTGAAATATTCCAACTCTTGCATTTCAACGAAAGAAATCCAAAATGAACTTTGAAAAATCATGAGAATGTAGCCGTGACAAAGTAAACCACGACAAGACTTTACTGAAATATTCCAATTCTTGCATTTCACGAAAGAAATTCAAAATGAACTTTGAAAAATTAAGAGAATGTAACTGTGACAAGGTAAAGCACAACAAAACACTACTGAAATATTCCAACTCTTGCATTTCAATGAAAGAAATTCAAAATGAACTATGAAAATCAACAGAATGTAACTGTGACAAGGTAAAGCACAACAAAACACTACTGAAATATTCCAAAACTTGCATTTCACGACAGAAATTCAAAATGAACTTCGAAAAATCAAGAGAATGTAACTGTGACAAGGTAAAGCACAACAAGTCACTACTGAAATATTCCAACTCTTGCATTTCACGACAGAAATTCAAAATGAACTTTGAAAAATCATGAGAATGTGGCTGTGACAAGGTAAACCTCGTCAAGACACTACTGAAATATTCCAATTCTTGCATTTCACGAAAGAAATTCAAAATGAACTTTGAAAATTAAGAGAATGTAACTGTGACAAGGTAAAGCACAACAAAACACTACTGAAATATTCCAACTCTTGCATTTCAATGAAAGAAATTCAAAATGAACTATGAAAATCAACAGAATGTAACTGTGATAAGGTAAAGCACAACAAAACACTACTGAAATATTCCAACTCTTGCATTTCAATGAAAGAAATTCAAAATGAACTATGAAAATCAACAGAATGTAACTGTGATAAGGTAAAAGCACAACAAAACACTTCTGAAATATTCCAACTCTTGCATTTCACGACAGAAATTCAAAATGAACTTCGAAAAATCAAGAGAATGTAACTGTGACAAGGTAAAGCACAACAAGTCACTACTGAAATATTCCAACTCTTGCATTTCACGACAGAAATTCAAAATGAACTTTGAAAAATCATGAGAATGTAGCTGTGACAAGGTAAACCACGACAAGACACTACTGAAATATTCCAATTCTTGCATTTCACGAAAGAAATTCAAAATGAACTTTGAAAAATTAAGAGAATGTAACTGTGACAAGGTAAAGCACAACAAAACACTACTGAAATATTCAAAATTTTGCATTTCAATGAAAGAAATTCAAAATAAACTATGAAAAATTAACAGAATGTAACTGTGACAAGGTAAAGCACAACAAAACACTACTGAAATATTCCAACTCTTGCATTTCACGACAGAAATTCAAAATGAACTTCGAAAAATCAAGAGAATGTAACTGTGACAAGGTAAAGCACAACAAGTCACTACTGAAATATTCCAACTCTTGCATTTCAACGAAAGAAATCCAAAATGAACTTTGAAAAAATCATGAGAATGTAGCTGTGACAAGGTAAACCACGACAAGGCACTACTGAAATATTCCAATTCTTGTATTTCACGAAAGAAATTCAAAATGAACTTTGAAAAATTAAGAGAATGTAACTGTGACAAGGTAAAGCACAACAAAACACTACCGAACAAAATGAATTTTGAAAAAATCATGAGAATGTAGCTGTGACAAGGTAAACCACGACAAAACACTACTGAAATATTCCAATTCTTGCATTTCACGAAAGAAATTCAAAATGAACTTTGAAAAATAAGAGAATGTAACTGTGACAAGGTAAAGCACAACAAAACACTACTGAAATATTCCAACTCTTGCATTTCAATGAAAGAAATTCAAAATGAACTATGAAAATCAACAGAATGTAACTGTGACAAGGTAAAGCACAACAAAACACTACTGAAATATTCCAAAACTTGCATTTCACGACAGAAATTCAAAATGAACTTCGAAAAATCAAGAGAATGTAACTGTGACAAGGTAAAGCACAACAAGTCACTACTGAAATATTCCAACTCTTGCATTTCACGACAGAAATTCAAAATGAACTTTGAAAAATCATGAGAATGTAGCTGTGACAAGGTAAACCTCGTCAAGACACTACTGAAATATTCCAATTCTTGCATTTCACGAAAGAAATTCAAAATGAACTTTGAAAATTAAGAGAATGTAACTGTGACAAGGTAAAGCACAACAAAACACTACTGAAATATTCCAACTCTTGCATTTCAATAAAAGAAATTCAAAATGAACTATGAAAATCAACAGAATGTAACTGTGATAAGGTAAAGCACAACAAAACACTACTGAAATATTCCAACTCTTGCATTTCAATGAAAGAAATTCAAAATGAACTATGAAAATCAACAGAATGTAACTGTGACAAGGTAAAGCACAACAAAACACTTCTGAAATATTCCAACTCTTGCATTTCACGACAGAAATTCAAAATGAACTTCGAAAAATCAAGAGAATGTAACTGTGACAAGGTAAAGCACAACAAGTCACTACTGAAATATTCCAACTCTTGCATTTCACGACAGAAATTCAAAATAAACTTTGAAAAATCATGAGAATGTAGCTGTGACAAGGTAAACCACGACAAGACACTACTGAAATATTCCAATTCTTGCATTTCACGAAAGAAATTCAAAATGAACTTTGAAAAATTAAGAGAATGTAACTGTGACAAGATAAAGCACAACAAAACACTACTGAAATATTCCAACTCTTGCATTTCAATGAAAGAAATTCAAAATGAACTATGAAAATCAACAGAATGTAACTGTGACAAGGTAAAGCACAACAAAACACTACTGAAATATTCCAAAACTTGCATTTCACGACAGAAATTCAAAATGAACTTCGAAAAATCAAGAGAATGTAACTGGGACAAGGTAAAGCACAACAAGTCACTACTGAAATATTCCAACTCTTGCATTTCACGACAGAAATTCAAAAATGAACTTTGAAAAAATCATGAGAATGTAGCTGTGACAAGGTAAACCTCGTCAAGACACTACTGAAATATTCCAATTCTTGCATTTCACGAAAGAAATTCAAAATGAACTTTGAAAATTAAGAGAATGTAACTGTGACAAGGTAAAGCACAACAAAACACTACTGAAATATTCCAACTCTTGCATTTCAATGAAAGAAATTCAAAATGAACTATGAAAATCAACAGAATGTAACTGTGATAAGGTAAAGCACAACAAAAACACTACTGAAATATTCCAACTCTTGCATTTCAATGAAAGAAATTCAAAATGAACTATGAAAATCAACAGAATGTAACTGTGACAAGGTAAAGCACAACAAAACACTTCTGAAAATATTCCAACTCTTGCATTTCACGACAGAAATTCAAAATGAACTTCGAAAAATCAAGAGAATGTAACTGTGACAAGGTAAAGCACAACAAGTCACTACTGAAATATTCCAACTCTTGCATTTCACGACAGAAATTTTCAAAATGAACTTTGAAAAATCATGAGAATGTAGCTGTGACAAGGTAAACCACGACAAGACACTACTGAAATATTCCAAATCTTGCATTTCACAAAAGAAATTCAAAATGAACTTTGAAAAATTAAGAGAATGTAACTGTGACAAGGTAAAGCACAACAAGTCACTACTGAAATATTCCAACTCTTGCATTTCACGACAGAAATTCAAAATGAACTTTGAAAAATCATGAGAATGTAGCTGTGACAAGGTAAACCACGACAAGACACTACTGAAATATTCCAATTCTTGCATTCCACGAAAGAAATTCAAAATGAACTTTGAAAAATTAAGAGAATGTAACTGTGACAAGGTAATGCACAACAAAACACTACTTAAATATTCCAAATTTTGCATTTCAATGAAAGAAATTCAAAATGAACTATGAAAATCAACAGAATGTAACTGTGACAAGGTAAAGCACAACAAAACACTACTGAAATATTCCAACTCTTGCATTTCACGACAGAAATTCAAAATGAACTTCGAAAAATCAAGAGAATGTAACTGTGACAAGGTAAAGCACAACAAGTCACTACTGAAATATTCCAACTCTTGCATTTCAACGAAAGAAATCCAAAATGAACTTTGAAAAATCATGAGAATGTAGCTGTGACAAGGTAAACCACGACAAGACACTACTGAAATATTCCAATTCTTGTATTTCACGAAAGAAATTCAAAATGAACTTTGAAAAATTAAGAGAATGTAACTGTGACAAGGTAAAGCACAACAAAACACTACTGAACAAAATGAATTTGAAAAAATCATGAGAATGTAGCTGTGACAAGGTAAAACCACGACAAAACACTACTGAAATATTCCAATTCTTGCATTTCACGAAAGAAATTCAAAATGAACTTTGAAAAATTAAGAGAATGTAACTATGACAAGGTAAAGCACAACAAAACACTACTGAAATATTCCAACTCTTGCATTTCAATGAAAGAAATTTAAAACGAACTATGAAAATCAACAGAATGTAACTGTGACAAGGTAAAGCACAACAAAAAACTACTGAAATATACCAACTCTTGCATTTCACGACAGAAATTCAAAATGAACTTCGAAAAATCAGGAGAATGTAACTGTGACAAGGTAAAGCACAACAAGTCACTACTGAAATATTCCAACTCTTGCATTTCACGACAGAAATTCAAGATGAACTTTGAAAAATCATGAGAATGTAGCTGTGACAAGGTAAACCGCGACAAGACACTACTGAAATATTCCAATTCTTGCATTTCACGAAAGAAATTCAAAATGAACTTTGAAAAATTAAGAGAATGTAACTGTGACAAGGTAAAGCACAACAAAACACCACTGAAATATTCCAACTCTTGCATTTCAATGAAAGAAATTCAAAATGAAACTATGAAAATCAACAGAATGTAACTGTGACAAGGTAAAGCACAACAAATCACTACTGAAATATTCCAACTCTTGCATATCACGACAGAAATTCAAAATGAACTTCGAAATATCAAGAGAATGTAACTGTGACAAGGTAAAGCACAACAAGTCACTACTGAAATATTCCAACTCTTGCATTTCACGACAGAAATTCAAAGTGAACTTTGAAAAAATCATGAGAATGTAGCTGTGACAAGGTAAACCACGACATGACACTACTGAAATATTCCAATTCTTGCATTTCACGAAAGAAATTCAAAATGAACTTTGAAAAAATAAGAGAATGTAACTATGGCAAGGTAAAGCACAACAAAACACTACTGAAATATTCCAACTCTTGCATTTCAATGAAAGAAATTCAAAATGAACTATGAAAATCAACAGAATGTAACTGTGACAAGGTAAAGCACAACAAAACACTACTGAAATATTCCAACTCTTGCATTTCACGACAGAAATTCAAAAGGAACTTCGAAAAAAACAAGAGAATGTAACTGTGACAAGGTAAAGCACAACAAGTCACTACTGAAATATTCCAACTCTTGCATTTCAACGAAAGAAATCCAAAATGAACTTTGAAAAATCATGAGAATGTAGCTGTGACAAGGTAAACCACGACAAGACACTACTGAAATATTCCAATTCTTGCATTTCACGAAAGAAATTCAAAATGAACTTTGAAAAATTAAGAGAATGTAACTGTGACAAGGTAAAGCACAACAAGTCACTACTGAAATATTCCAACTCTTGCATTTCACGACAGAAATTCAAAATGAACTTTGAAAAATCATGAGAATGTAGCTGTGACAAGGTAAACCACGACAAGACACTACTGAAATATTCCAATTCTTGCATTTCACGAAAGAAATTCAAAATGAACTTTGAAAAATTAAGAGAATGTAACTGTGACAAGGTAAAGCACAACAAAACACTACTTAAATATTCCAAATTTTGCATTTCAATGAAAGAAATTCAAAATGAACTATGAAAATCAACAGAATGTAACTGTGACAAGGTAAAGCACAACAAAACACTACTGAAATATTCCAACTCTTGCATTTCACGACAGAAATTCAAAATGAACTTCGAAAAATCAAGAGAATGTAACTGTGACAAGGTAAAGCACAACAAGTCACTACTGAAATATTCCAACTCTTGCATTTCAACGAAAGAAATCCAAAATGAACTTTGAAAAATCATGAGAATGTAGCTGTGACAAGGTAAACCACGACAAGGCACTACTGAAATATTCCAATTCTTGTATTTCACGAAAGAAATTCAAAATGAACTTTGAAAAATTAAGAGAATGTAACTGTGACAAGGTAAAGCACAACAAAACACTACTGAACAAAATGAATTTTGAAAAATCATGAGAATGTAGCTGTGACAAGGTAAACCACGACAAAACACTACTGAAATATTCCAATTCTTGCATTTCACGAAAGAAATTCAAAATGAACTTTGAAAAATTAAGAGAATGTAACTATGACAAGGTAAAGCACAACAAAACACTACTGAAATATTCCAACTCTTGCATTTCAATGAAAGAAATTTAAAATGAACTATGAAAATCAACAGAATGTAACTGTGACAAGGTAAAGCACAACAAAACACTACTGAAATATACCAACTCTTGCATTTCACGACAGAAATTCAAAATGAACTTCGAAAAATCAAGAGAAATGTAACTGTGACAAGGTAAAGCACAACAAGTTACTACTGAAATATTCCAACTCTTGCATTTCACGACAGAAATTCAAGATGAACTTTGAAAAATCAGAGAATGTAGCTGTGACAAGGTAAACCGCGACAAGACACTACTGAAATATTCCAATTCTTGCCTTTCACGAAAGAAATTCAAAATGAACTTTGAAAAATTAAGAGAATGTAACTGTGACAAGGTAAAGCACAACAAAACACCACTGAAATATTCCAACTCTTGCATTTCAATGAAAGAAATTCAAAATGAACTATGAAAATCAACAGAATGTAACTGTGACAAGGTAAAGCACAACAAATCACTACTGAAATATTCAACTCTTGCATATCACGACAGAAATTCAAAATGAACTTCGAAATATCAAGAGAATGTAACTGTGACAAGGTAAAGCACAACAAGTCACTACTGAAATATTCCAACTCTTGCATTTCACGACAGAAATTCAAAGTGAACTTTGAAAAATCATGAGAATGTAGCTGTGACAAGGTAAACCACGACATGACACTACTGAAATATTCCAATTCTTGCATTTCACGAAAGAAATTCAAAATGAACTTTGAAAAAATTAAGAGAATGTAACTATGGCAAGGTAAAGCACAACAAAAACACTACTGAAATATTCCAACTCTTGCATTTCAATGAAAGAAATTCAAAATGAACTATGAAAATCAACAGAATGTAACTGTGACAAGGTAAAGCACAACAAAACACTACTGAAATATTCCAACTCTTGCATTTCACGACAGAAATTCAAAAGGAACTTCGAAAAAAAAATCAAGAGAATGTAACTGTGACAAGGTAAAGCACAACAAGTCACTACTGAAATATTCCAACTCTTGCATTTCAACGAAAGAAATCCAAAATGAACTTTGAAAAATCATGAGAATGTAGCTGTGACAAGGTAAACCACGACAAGACACTACTGAAATATTCCAATTTTTGCATTTCGCGAAAGAAATTCAAAATGAACTTTGAAAAATTAAGAGAATTTAACTGTGACAAGGTAATGCACAACAAAACACTAGTGAAATATTCCAACTCTTGCATTTCAATGAAAGAAATTCAAAATGAACTATGAAAATCAACAGAATGTAACTGTGACAAGGTAAAGCACAACAAAACACTACTGAAATATTCTAACTCTTGCATTTCACGACAGAAATTCAAAATGAACTTCGAAAAATCAAGAGAATATAACTGTGACAAGGATTAGCACAACAAGTCACTACTGAAATATTCCAACTCTTGCATTTCACGACAGAAATTCAAAATGAACTTTGAAAAATCATGAGAATGTAAACTGTGACAAGGTAAAGCACAACAAAACACTACTGAAATATTCCAACTCTTGCATTTCAATGAATGAAATTCAAAAATGAACTATGAAAATCAACAGAATGTAACTGTGACAAGGTAAAGCACAACAAAACACTACTGAAATATTCCAACTCTTGCATTTCACGACAGAAATTCAAAATGAACTTCGAAAAATCAAGAGAATATATCTGTGACAAGGTAAAGCACAAAAAGTCACTACTGAAATATTCCAACTCTTGCATTTCAACGAAAGAAATCCAAAATGAACTTTGAAAAATCATGAGAATGTAGCCGTGACAAGGTAAACCACGACAAGACTTTACTGAAATATTCCAATTCTTGCATTTCACGAAAGAAATTCAAAAATGAACTTTGAAAAATTAAGAGAATGTAACTGTGACAAGGTAAAGCACAACAAAACACTACTGAAATATTCCAACTCTTGCATTTCAATGAAAGAAATTCAAAATGAACTATGAAAATCAACAGAATGTAACTGTGACAAGGTAAAGCACAACAAAACACTACTGAAATATTCCAACTCTTGCATTTCACGACAGAAATTCAAAATGAACTTCGAAAAATCAAGAGAATGTAACTGTGACAAGGTAAAGCACAACAAGTCACTACTGAAATATTCCAACTCTTGCATTTCACGACAGAAATTCAAAATGAACTTTGAAAAATCATGAGAATGTAGCTGTGACAAGGTAAACCTCGTCAAGACACTACTGAAATATTCCAATTCTTGCATTTCACGAAAGAAATTCAAAATGAACTTTGAAAGTTAAGAGAATGTAACTGTGACAAGGTAAAGCACAACAAAACACTACTGAAATATTCCAACTCTTGCATTTCAATGAAAGAAATTCAAAATGAACTATGAAAATCAACAGAATGTAGCTGTGATAAGGTAAAGCACAACAAAACACTACTGAAATATTCCAACTCTTGCATTTCAATGAAAGAAATTCAAAATGAACTATGAAAATCAACAGAATGTAACTGTGACAAGGTAAAGCACAACAAAAACACTACTGAAATATTCCAACTCTTGCATTTCACGACAGAAATTCAAAATGAACTTCGAAAAATCAAAAGAATGTAACTGTGACAAGGTAAAGCACAACAAGTCACTACTGAAATATTCCAACTCTTGCATTTCACGACAGAAATTCAAAATGAACTTTGAAAAATCATGAAAATGTAGCTGTGACAAGGTAAACACGACAAGACACTACTGAAATATTCCAATTCTTGCATTTCACGAAAGAATTCAAAATGAACTTTGAAAAATTAAGAGAATGTAACAGTGACAAGGTAAAGCACAACAAAATACTACTGAAATATTCCAACTCTTGCATTTCAATGAAAGAAATTCAAAATGAACTATGAAAATAAACAGAATGTAACTGTGACAAGGTAAAGCACAACAAGTCACTACTGAAATATTCCAACTCTTGCATTTCAACGAAAGAAATCCAAAATGAACTTTGAAAAAATCAATCATGAGAATGTAGCTGTGACAAGGTAAACCACGACAAGGCACTACTGAAATATTACAATTCTTGTATTTCACGAAAGAAATTCAAAATGAACTTTGAAAAATTAAGAGAATGTAACTGTGACAAGGTAAAGCACAACAAAACACTACTGAACAAAATGAATTTTGAAAAATCATGAGAATGTAGCTGTGACAAGGTAAACCACGACAAAACACTACTGAAATATTCCAATTCTTGCATTTCACGAAAGAAATTCAAAATGAACTTTGAAAAATTAAGAGAATGTAACTATGACAAGGTAAAGCACAACAAAACACTACTGAAATATTCCAACTCTTGCATTTCAATGAAAGAAATTAAAATGAACTATGAAAATCAACAGAATGTAACTGTGACAAGGTTAAAGCACAACAAAAACACTACTGAAAATATACCAACTCTTGCATTTCACGACAGAAATTCAAAATGAACTTCGAAAAATCAAGAGAATGTAACTGTGACAAGGTAAAGCACAACAAGTCACTACTGAAATATTCCAACTCTTGCATTTCACGACAGAAATTCAAGATGAACTTTGAAAAATCATGAGAATGTAGCTGTGACAAGGTAAACCGCGACAAGACACTACTGAAATATTCCAATTCTTGCATTTCACGAAAGAAATTCAAAATGAACTTTGAAAAAATAAGAGAATGTAACTGTGACAAGGTAAAGCACAACAAAACACCACTGAAATATTCCAACTCTTGCATTTAAATGAAAGAAATTCAAAATGAACTATGAAAATCAACAGAATGTAACTGTGACAAGGTAAAGCACAACAAATCACTACTGAAATATTCCAACTCTTGCATATCACGACAGAAATTCAAAATGAACTTCGAAATATCAAGAGAATGTAACTGTGACAAGGTAAAGCACAACAAGTCACTACTGAAATATTCCAACTCTTGCATTTCACGACAGAAATTCAAAGTGAACTTTGAAAAATCATGAGAATGTAGCTGTGACAAGGTAAACCACGACATGACACTACTGAAATATTCCAATTCTTGCATTTCACGAAAGAAATTCAAAATGAACTTTGAAAAATTAAGAGAATGTAACTATGGCAAGGTAAAGCACAACAAAACACTACTGAAATATTCCAACTCTTGCATTTCAATGAAAGAAATTCAAAATGAACTATGAAAATCAACAGAATGTAACTGTGACAAGGTAAAGCACAACAAACAACTACTGAAATATTCCAACTCTTGCATTTCACGACAGAAATTCAAAAGGAACTTCGAAAAAAACAAGAGAATGTAACTGTGACAAGGTAAAGCACAACAAGTCACTACTGAAATATTCCAACTCTTGCATTTCAACGAAAGAAATCCAAAATGAACTTTGAAAAATCATGAGAATGTAGCTGTGACAAGGTAAACCACGACAAGACACTACTGAAATATTCCAATTTTTGCATTTCGCGAAAGAAATTCAAAATGAACTTTGAAAAATTAAGAGAATTTAACTGTGACAAGGTAATGCACAACAAAACACTAGTAAAATATTCCAACTCTTGCATTTCAATGAAAGAAATTCAAAATGAACTATGAAAATCAACAGAATGTAACTGTGACAAGGTAAAGCACAACAAAACACTACTGAAATATTCCAACTCTTGCATTTCACGACAGAAATTCAAAATGAACTTCGAAAAAATCAAGAGAATATAACTGTGACAAGGATTAGCACAACAAGTCACTACTGAAATATTCCAACTCTTGCATTTCACGACAGAAATTCAAAATGAACTTTGAAAAATCATGAGAATGTAACTGTGACAAGGTAAAAGCACAACAAAACACTACTGAAATATTCCAACTCTTGCATTTCAATGAATGAAATTCAAAATGAACTATGAAAATCAACAGAATGTAACTGTGACAAGGTAAAGCACAACAAAACACTACTGAAATATTCCAACTCTTGCATTTCACGACAGAAATTCAAAATGAACTTCGAAAAATCAAGAGAATATAACTGTGACAAGGTAAAGCACAAAAAGTCACTACTGAAATATTCCAACTCTCTTTGCATTTCAACGAAAGAAATCCAAAATGAACTTTGAAAAATCATGAGAATGTAGCCGTGACAAGGTAAATCACGACAAGACTTTACTGAAATATTCCAATTCTTGCATTTCACGAAAGAAATTCAAAATGAACTTTGAAAAATTAAAGAGAATATAACTGTGACAAGGTAAAGCACAACAAAACACTACTGAAATATTCCAACTCTTGCATTTCAATGAAAGAAATTCAAAATGAACTATGAAAATCAACAGAATGTAACTGTGACAAGGTAAAGCACAACAAAACACTACTGAAATATTCCAACTCTTGCATTTCACGACAGAAATTCAAAATGAACTTCGAAAAATCAAGAGAATGTAACTGTGACAAGGTAAAGCACAACAAGTCACTACTGAAATATTCCAACTCTTGCATTTCACGACAGAAATCAAAATGAACTTTGAAAAATCATGAGAATGTAGCTGTGACAAGGTAAACCTCGTCAAGACACTACTGAAATATTCCAATTCTTGCATTTCACGAAAGAAATTCAAAATGAACTTTGAAAATTAAGAGAATGTAACTGTGACAAGGTAAAGCACAACAAAACACTACTGAAATATTCCAACTCTTGCATTTCAATGAAAGAAATTCAAAATGAACTATGAAAATCAACAGAATGTAACTGTGATAAGGTAAAGCACAACAAAACACTACTGAAATATTCCAACTCTTGCATTTCAATGAAAGAAATCAAAATGAACTATGAAAATCAACAGAATGTAACTGTGACAAGGTAAAGCACAACAAAACACTACTGAAATATTCCAACTCTTGCATTTCACGACAGAAATTCAAAATAAACTTTGAAAAATCATGAGAATGTAGCTGTGACAAGGTAAACCACGACAAGACACTACTGAAATATTCCAATTCTTGCATTTCACGAAAGAAATTCAAAATGAACTTTGAAAAATTAAGAGAATGTAACTGTGACAAGATAAAGCACAACAAAACACTACTGAAATATTCCAACTCTTGCATTTCAATGAAAGAAATTCAAAATGAACTATGAAAATCAACAGAATGTAACTGTGACAAGGTAAAGCACAACAAAACACTACTGAAATATTCCAAAAACTTGCATTTCACGACAGAAATTCAAAATGAACTTCGAAAAATCAAGAGAATGTAACTGGGACAAGGTAAAGCACAACAAGTCACTACTGAAATATTCCAACTCTTGCATTTCACGACAGAAATTCAAAATGAACTTTGAAAAATCATGAGAATGTAGCTGTGACAAGGTAAACCTCGTCAAGACACTACTGAAATATTCCAATTCTTGCATTTCACGAAAGAAATTCAAAATGAACTTTGAAAAATTAAGAGAATGTAACTGTGACAAGGTAAAGCACAACAAAACACTACTGAAATATTCCAACTCTTGCATTTCAATGAAAGAAATTCAAAATGAACTATGAAAATCAACAGAATGTAACTGTGATAAGGTAAAGCACAACAAAACACTACTGAAATATTCCAACTCTTGCATTTCAATGAAAGAAATTCAAAATGAACTATGAAAATCAACAGAATGTAACTGTGACAAGGTAAAGCACAACAAAACACTTCTGAAAATATTCCAACTCTTGCATTTCACGACAGAAATTCAAAATGAACTTCGAAAAATCAAGAGAATGTAACTGTGACAAGGTAAAGCACAACAAGTCACTACTGAAATATTCCAACTCTTGCATTTCACGACAGAAATTCAAAATGAACTTTGAAAAATCATGAGAATGTAGCTGTGACAAGGTAAACCACGACAAGACACTACTGAAATATTCCAATTCTTGCATTTCACAAAAGAAATTCAAAATGAACTTTGAAAAATTAAGAGAATGTAACTGTGACAAGGTAAAGCACAACAAGTCACTACTGAAATATTCCAACTCTTGCATTTCACGACAGAAATTCAAAATGAACTTTGAAAAATCATGAGAATGTAGCTGTGACAAGGTAAACCACGACAAGACACTACTGAAATATTCCAATTCTTGCATTCCACGAAAGAAATTCAAAATGAACTTTGAAAAATTAAGAGAATGTAACTGTGACAAGGTAATGCACAACAAAACACTACTTAAATATTCCAAATTTTGCATTTCAATGAAAGAAATTCAAAATGAACTATGAAAATCAACAGAATGTAACTGTGACAAGGTAAAGCACAACAAAACACTACTGAAATATTCCAACTCTTGCATTTCACGACAGAAATTCAAAATGAACTTCGAAAATCAAGAGAATGTAACTGTGACAAGGTAAAGCACAACAAGTCACTACTGAAATATTCCAACTCTTGCATTTCAACGAAAGAAATCCAAAATGAACTTTGAAAAATCATGAGAATGTAGCTGTGACAAGGTAAACCACGACAAGACACTACTGAAATATTCCAATTCTTGTATTTCACGAAAGAAATTCAAATGAACTTTGAAAAATTAAGAGAATGTAACTGTGACAAGGTAAAGCACAACAAAAACACTACTGAACAAAATGAATTTGAAAAATCATGAGAATGTAGCTGTGACAAGGTAAACCACGACAAAACACTACTGAAATATTCCAATTCTTGCATTTCACGAAAGAAATTCAAAATGAACTTTGAAAAATTAAGAGAATGTAACTATGACAAGGTAAAGCACAACAAAACACTACTGAAATATTCCAACTCTCTTGCATTTCAATGAAAGAAATTTAAAACGAACTATGAAAATCAACAGAATGTAACTGTGACAAGGTAAAGCACAACAAAAAACTACTGAAATATACCAACTCTTGCATTTCACGACAGAAATTTCAAATGAACTTCGAAAAATCAGGAGAATGTAACTGTGACAAGGTAAAGCACAACAAGTCACTACTGAAATATTCCAACTCTTGCATTTCACGACAGAAATTCAAGATGAACTTTGAAAAATCATGAGAATGTAGCTGTGACAAGGTAAACCGCGACAAGACACTACTGAAATATTCCAATTCTTGCATTTCACGAAAGAAATTCAAAATGAACTTTGAAAAATTAAGAGAATGTAACTGTGACAAGGTAAAGCACAACAAAACACCACTGAAATATTCCAACTCTTGCATTTCAATGAAAGAAATTCAAAATGAACTATGAAAATCAACAGAATGTAACTGTGACAAGGTAAAGCACAACAAATCACTACTGAAATATTCCAACTCTTGCATATCACGACAGAAATTCAAAATGAACTTCGAAATATCAAGAGAATGTAACTGTGACAAGGTAAAGCACAACAAGTCACTACTGAAATATTCCAACTCTTGCATTTCACGACAGAAATTCAAAGTGAACTTTGAAAAATCATGAGAATGTAGCTGTGACAAGGTAAACCACGACATGACACTACTGAAATATTCCAATTCTTGCATTTCACGAAAGAAATTCAAAATGAACTTTGAAAAAATAAGAGAATGTAACTATGGCAAGGTAAAGCACAACAAAACACTACTGAAATATTCCAACTCTTGCATTTCAATGAAAGAAATTCAAATGAACTATGAAAATCAACAGAATGTAACTGTGACAAGGTAAAAGCACAACAAAACACTACTGAAATATTCCAACTCTTGCATTTCACGACAGAAATTCAAAAGGAACTTCGAAAAACAAGAGAATGTAACTGTGACAAGGTAAAGCACAACAAGTCACTACTGAAATATTCCAACTCGCCAAACTCTTGCATTTCAACGAAAGAAATCCAAAATGAACTTTGAAAAATCATGAGAATGTAGCTGTGACAAGGTAAACCACGACAAGACACTACTGAAATATTCCAATTCTTGCATTTCACGAAAGAAATTCAAAATGAACTTTGAAAAATTAAGAGAATGTAACTGTGACAAGGTAAAGCACAAAGTCACTACTGAAATATTCCAACTCTTGCATTTCACGACAGAAATTCAAAATGAACTTTGAAAAATCATGAGAATGTAGCTGTGACAAGGTAAACCACGACAAGACACTACTGAAATATTCCAATTCTTGCATTTCACGAAAGAAATTCAAAATGAACTTTGAAAAATTAAGAGAATGTAACTGTGACAAGGTAAAGCACAACAAAACACTACTTAAATATTCCAAATTTTGCATTTCAATGAAAGAAATTCAAAATGAACTATGAAAATCAACAGAATGTAACTGTGACAAGGTAAAGCACAACAAAACACTACTGAAATAGTCCAACTCTTGCATTTCACGACAGAAATTCAAAATGAACTTCGAAAAATCAAGAGAATGTAACTGTGACAAGGTAAAGCACAACAAGTCACTACTGAAATATTCCAACTCTTGCATTTCAACGAAAGAAATCCAAAATGAACTTTGAAAAATCATGAGAATGTAGCTGTGACAAGGTAAACCACGACAAGGCACTACTGAAATATTCCAATTCTTGTATTTCACGAAAGAAATTCAAAATGAACTTTGAAAAATTAAGAGAATGTAACTGTGACAAGGTAAAGCACAACAAAACACTACTGAACAAAATGAATTTTGAAAAATCATGAGAATGTAGCTGTGACAAGGTAAACCACGACAAAACACTACTGAAATATTCCAATTCTTGCATTTCACGAAAGAAATTCAAAATGAACTTTGAAAAATTAAGAGAATGTAACTATGACAAGGTAAAGCACAACAAAACACTACTGAAATATTCCAACTCTTGCATTTCAATGAAAGAAATTTAAAATGAACTATGAAAATCAACAGAATGTAACTGTGACAAGGTAAAGCACAACAAAACACTACTGAAATATACCAACTCTTGCATTTCACGACAGAAATTCAAAATGAACTTCGAAAAATCAAGAGAATGTAACTGTGACAAGGTAAAGCACAACAAGTTACTACTGAAATATTCCAACTCTTGCATTTCACGACAGAAATTCAAGATGAACTTTGAAAAATCATGAGAATGTAGCTGTGACAAGGTAAACCGCGACAAGACACTACTGAAATATTCCAATTCTTGCCTTTCACGAAAGAAATTCAAAATGAACTTTGAAAAATTAAGAGAATGTAACTGTGACAAGGTAAAGCACAACAAAACACCACTGAAATATTCCAACTCTTGCATTTCAATGAAAGAAATTCAAAATGAACTATGAAAATCAACAGAATGTAACTGTGACAAGGTAAAGCACAACAAATCACTACTGAAATATTCCAACTCTTGCATATCACGACAGAAATTCAAAATGAACTTCGAAATATCAAGAGAATGTAACTGTGACAAGGTAAAGCACAACAAGTCACTACTGAAATATTCCAACTCTTGCATTTCACGACAGAAATTCAAAGTGAACTTTGAAAAATCATGAGAATGTAGCTGTGACAAGGTAAACCACGACATGACACTACTGAAATATTCCAATTCTTGCATTTCACGAAAGAAATTCAAAATGAACTTTGAAAAATTAAGAGAATGTAACTATGGCAAGGTAAAGCACAACAAAACACTACTGAAATATTCCAACTCTTGCATTTCAATGAAAGAAATTCAAAATGAACTATGAAAATCAACAGAATGTAACTGTGACAAGGTAAAGCACAACAAAACACTACTGAAATATTCCAACTCTTGCATTTCACGACAGAAATTCAAAAGGAACTTCGAAAAAACAAGAGAATGTAACTGTGACAAGGTAAAGCACAACAAGTCACTACTGAAATATTCCAACTCTTGCATTTCACGACAGAAATTCAAAATGAACTTTGAAAAATCATGAGAATGTAGCTGTGACAAGGTAAACCACGACAAGACACTACTGAAATATTCCAATTCTTGCATTCCACGAAAGAAATTCAAAATGAACTTTGAAAAATTAAGAGAATGTAACTGTGACAAGGTAATGCACAACAAAAACACTACTTAAATATTCCAAATTTTGCATTTCAATGAAAGAAATTCAAAATGAACTATGAAAATCAACAGAATGTAACTGTGACAAGGTAAAGCACAACAAAACACTACTGAAATATTCCAACTCTTGCATTTCACGACAGAAATTCAAAATGAACTTCGAAAAATCAAGAGAATGTAACTGTGACAAGGTAAAGCACAACAAGTCACTACTGAAATATTCCAACTCTTGCATTTCAACGAAAGAAATCCAAAATGAACTTTGAAAAATCATGAGAATGTAGCTGTGACAAGGTAAACCACGACAAGACACTACTGAAATATTCCAATTCTTGTATTTCACGAAAGAAAATTCAAAATGAACTTTGAAAAATTAAGAGAATGTAACTGTGACAAGGTAAAGCACAACAAAACACTACTGAACAAAATGAATTTGAAAAATCATGAGAATGTAGCTGTGACAAGGTAAACCACGACAAAACACTACTGAAATATTCCAATTCTTGCATTTCACGAAAGAAATTCAAAATGAACTTTGAAAAATTAAGAGAATGTAACTATGACAAGGTAAAGCACAACAAAACACTACTGAAATATTCCAACTCTTGCATTTCAATGAAAGAAATTTAAAACGAACTATGAAAATCAACAGAATGTAACTGTGACAAGGTAAAGCACAACAAAAAAACTACTGAAATATACCAACTCTTGCATTTCACGACAGAAATTCAAAATGAACTTCGAAAAAATCAGGAGAATGTAACTGTGACAAGGTAAAGCACAACAAGTCACTACTGAAATATTCCAACTCTTGCATTTCACGACAGAAATTCAAGATGAACTTTGAAAAATCATGAGAATGTAGCTGTGACAAGGTAAACCGCGACAAGACACTACTGAAATATTCCAATTCTTGCATTTCACGAAAGAAATTCAAAATGAACTTTGAAAAATTAAGAGAATGTAACTGTGACAAGGTAAAGCACAACAAAACACCACTGAAATATTCCAACTCTTGCATTTCAATGAAAGAAATTCAAAATGAACTATGAAAATCAACAGAATGTAACTGTGACAAGGTAAAGCACAACAAATCACTACTGAAATATTCCAACTCTTGCATATCACGACAGAAATTCAAAATGAACTTCGAAATATCAAGAGAATGTAACTGTGACAAGGTAAAGCACAACAAGTCACTACTGAAATATTCCAACTCTTGCATTTCACGACAGAAATTCAAAGTGAACTTTGAAAAATCATGAGAATGTAGCTGTGACAAGGTAAACCACGACATGACACTACTGAAATATTCCAATTCTTGCATTTCACGAAAGAAATTCAAAATGAACTTTGAAAAAATAAGAGAATGTAACTATGGCAAGGTAAAGCACAACAAAACACTACTGAAATATTCCAACTCTTGCATTTCAATGAAAGAAATTCAAAATGAACTATGAAAATCAACAGAATGTAACTGTGACAAGGTAAAGCACAACAAAACACTACTGAAATATTCCAACTCTTGCATTTCACGACAGAAATTCAAAAGGAACTTCGAAAAACAAGAGAATGTAACTGTGACAAGGTAAAGCACAACAAGTCACTACTGAAATATTCCAACTCTTGCATTTCAACGAAAGAAATCCAAAATGAACTTTGAAAAATCATGAGAATGTAGCTGTGACAAGGTAAACCACGACAAGACACTACTGAAATATTCCAATTCTTGCATTTCACGAAAGAAATTCAAAATGAACTTTGAAAAATTAAGAGAATGTAACTGTGACAAGGTAAGCACAACAAGTCACTACTGAAATATTCCAACTCTTGCATTTCACGACAGAAATTCAAATGAACTTTGAAAAATCATGAGAATGTAGCTGTGACAAGGTAAACCACGACAAGACACTACTGAAATATTCCAATTCTTGCATTTCACGAAAGAAATTCAAAATGAACTTTGAAAAATTAAGAGAATGTAACTGTGACAAGGTAAAGCACAACAAAACACTACTTAAATATTCCAAATTTTGCATTTCAATGAAAGAAATTCAAAATGAACTATGAAAATCAACAGAATGTAACTGTGACAAGGTAAAGCACAACAAAACACTACTGAAATAGTCCAACTCTTGCATTTCACGACAGAAATTCAAAATGAACTTCGAAAAATCAAGAGAATGTAACTGTGACAAGGTAAAGCACAACAAGTCACTACTGAAATATTCCAACTCTTGCATTTCAACGAAAGAAATCCAAAATGAACTTTGAAAAATCATGAGAATGTAGCTGTGACAAGGTAAACCACGACAAGGCACTACTGAAATATTCCAATTCTTGTATTTCACGAAAGAAATTCAAAATGAACTTTGAAAAATTAAGAGAATGTAACTGTGACAAGGTAAAGCACAACAAAACACTACTGAACAAAATGAATTTTGAAAAATCATGAGAATGTAGCTGTGACAAGGTAAACCACGACAAAACACTACTGAAATATTCCAATTCTTGCATTTCACGAAAGAAATTCAAAATGAACTTTGAAAAATTAAGAGAATGTAACTATGACAAGGTAAAGCACAACAAAACACTACTGAAATATTCCAACTCTTGCATTTCAATGAAAGAAATTTAAAATGAACTATGAAAATCAACAGAATGTAACTGTGACAAGGTAAAGCACAACAAAACACTACTGAAATATACCAACTCTTGCATTTCACGACAGAAATTCAAAATGAACTTCGAAAAATCAAGAGAATGTAACTGTGACACAAGGTAAAGCACAACAAGTTACTACTGAAATATTCCAACTCTTGCATTTCACGACAGAAATTCAAGATGAACTTTGAAAAATCATGAGAATGTAGCTGTGACAAGGTAAACCGCGACAAGACACTACTGAAATATTCCAATTCTTGCCTTTCACGAAAGAAATTCAAAATGAACTTTGAAAAATTAAGAGAATGTAACTGTGACAAGGTAAAGCACAACAAAACACCACTGAAATATTCCAACTCTTGCATTTCAATGAAAGAAATTCAAAATGAACTATGAAAATCAACAGAATGTAACTGTGACAAGGTAAAGCACAACAAATCACTACTGAAATATTCCAACTCTTGCATATCACGACAGAAATTCAAAATGAACTTCGAAATATCAAGAGAATGTAACTGTGACAAGGTAAAGCACAACAAGTCACTACTGAAATATTCCAACTCTTGCATTTCACGACAGAAATTCAAAGTGAACTTTGAAAAATCATGAGAATGTAGCTGTGACAAGGTAAACCACGACATGACACTACTGAAATATTCCAATTCTTGCATTTCACGAAAGAAATTCAAAATGAACTTTGAAAAATTAAGAGAATGTAACTATGGCAAGGTAAAGCACAACAAAACACTACTGAAATATTCCAACTCTTGCATTTCAATGAAAGAAATTCAAAATGAACTATGAAAATCAACAGAATGTAACTGTGACAAGGTAAAGCACAACAAAACACTACTGAAATATTCCAACTCTTGCATTTCACGACAGAAATTCAAAAGGAACTTCGAAAAAACAAGAGAATGTAACTGTGACAAGGTAAAGCACAACAAGTCACTACTGAAATATTCCAACTCTTGCATTTCAACGAAAGAAATCCAAAATGAACTTTGAAAAATCATGAGAATGTAGCTGTGACAAGGTAAACCACGACAAGACACTACTGAAATATTCCAATTTTTGCATTTCGCGAAAGAAATTCAAAATGAACTTTGAAAAATTAAGAGAATTTAACTGTGACAAGGTAATGCACACAACAAAACACTAGTGAAATATTCCAACTCTTGCATTTCAATGAAAGAAATTCAAAATGAACTATGAAAATCAACAGAATGTAACTGTGACAAGGTAAAGCACAACAAAACACTACTGAAATATTCTAACTCTTGCATTTCACGACAGAAATTCAAAATGAACTTCGAAAAATCAAGAGAATATAACTGTGACAAGGATTAGCACAACAAGTCACTACTGAAATATTCCAACTCTTGCATTTCACGACAGAAATTCAAAATGAACTTTGAAAAATCATGAGAATGTAACTGTGACAAGGTAAAGCACAACAAAACACTACTGAAATATTCCAACTCTTGCATTTCAATGAATGAAATTCAAAATGAACTATGAAAATCAACAGAATGTAACTGTGACAAGGTAAAGCACAACAAAACACTACTGAAATATTCCAACTCTTGCATTTCACGACAGAAATTCAAAATGAACTTCGAAAAATCAAGAGAATATATCTGTGACAAGGTAAAGCACAAAAAGTCACTACTGAAATATTCCAACTCTTGCATTTCAACGAAAGAAATCCAAAATGAACTTTGAAAAATCATGAGAATGTAGCCGTGACAAGGTAAACCACGACAAGACTTTACTGAAATATTCCAATTCTTGCATTTCACGAAAGAAATTCAAAATGAACTTTGAAAAATTAAGAGAATGTAACTGTGACAAGGTAAAGCACAACAAAAACACTACTGAAATATTCCAACTCTTGCATTTCAATGAAAGAAATTCAAAATGAACTATGAAAATCAACAGAATGTAACTGTGACAAGGTAAAGCACAACAAAACACTACTGAAATATTCCAACTCTTGCATTTCACGACAGAAATTCAAAATGAACTTCGAAAAATCAAGAGAATGTAACTGTGACAAGGTAAAGCACAACAAGTCACTACTGAAATATTCCACTCTTGCATTTCACGACAGAAATTCAAAATGAACTTTGAAAAATCATGAGAATGTAGCTGTGACAAGGTAAACCTCGTCAAGACACTACTGAAATATTCCAATTCTTGCATTTCACGAAAGAAATTCAAAATGAACTTTGAAAGTTAAGAGAATGTAACTGTGACAAGGTAAAGCACAACAAAACACTACTGAAATATTCCAACTCTTGCATTTCAATGAAAGAAATTCAAAATGAACTATGAAAATCAACAGAATGTAGCTGTGATAAGGTAAAGCACAACAAAACACTACTGAAATATTCCAACTCTTGCATTTCAATGAAAGAAATTCAAAATGAACTATGAAAATCAACAGAATGTAACTGTGACAAGGTAAAGCACAACAAAACACTACTGAAATATTCCAACTCTTGCATTTCACGACAGAAATTCAAAATGAACTTCGAAAAATCAAAAGAATGTAACTGTGACAAGGTAAAGCACAACAAGTCACTACTGAAATATTCCAACTCTTGCATTTCACGACAGAAATTCAAAATGAACTTTGAAAAATCATGAAAATGTAGCTGTGACAAGGTAAACCACGACAAGACACTACTGAAATATTCCAATTCTTGCATTTCACGAAAGAAATTCAAAATGAACTTTGAAAAATTAAGAGAATGTAACAGTGACAAGGTAAAGCACAACAAAATACTACTGAAATATTCCAACTCTTGCATTTCAATGAAAGAAATTCAAAATGAACTATGAAAATAAACAGAATGTAACTGTGACAAGGTAAAGCACAACAAGTCACTACTGAAATATTCCAACTCTTGCATTTCAACGAAAGAAATCCAAAATGAACTTTGAAAAATCATGAGAATGTAGCTGTGACAAGGTAAACCACGACAAGGCACTACTGAAATATTACAATTCTTGTATTTCACGAAAGAAATTCAAAATGAACTTTGAAAAATTAAGAGAATGTAACTGTGACAAGGTAAAGCACAACAAAACACTACTGAACAAAATGAATTTTGAAAAATCATGAGAATGTAGCTGTGACAAGTAAACCACGACAAAACACTACTGAAATATTCCAATTCTTGCATTTCACGAAAGAAATTCAAAATGAACTTTGAAAAATTAAGAGAATGTAACTATGACAAGGTAAAGCACAACAAAACACTACTGAAATATTCCAACTCTTGCATTTCAATGAAAGAAATTTAAAATGAACTATGAAAATC
The DNA here is from genome assembly GCA_027921565.1 of Artemia sinica. NCBI lineage: Eukaryota > Metazoa > Arthropoda > Branchiopoda > Anostraca > Artemiidae > Artemia > Artemia sinica. Next base: position 3,415,604 of record CM051263.1, on the reverse strand, counting down.
AACAGAATGTAACTGTGACAAGGTAAAGCACAACAAAACACTACTGAAATATACCAACTCTTGCATTTCACGACGACAGAAATTCAAAATGAACTTCGAAAAATCAAGAGAATGTAACTGTGACAAGGTAAAGCACAACAAGTCACTACTGAAATATTCCAACTCTTGCATTTCACGACAGAAATTCAAGATGAACTTTGAAAAATCATGAGAATGTAGCTGTGACAAGGTAAACCGCGACAAGACACTACTGAAATATTCCAATTCTTGCATTTCACGAAAGAAATTCAAAATGAACTTTGAAAAAATAAGAGAATGTAACTGTGACAAGGTAAAGCACAACAAAACACCACTGAAATATTCCAACTCTTGCATTTAAATGAAAGAAATTCAAAATGAACTATGAAAATCAACAGAATGTAACTGTGACAAGGTAAAGCACAACAAATCACTACTGAAATATTCCAACTCTTGCATATCACGACAGAAATTCAAAATGAACTTCGAAATATCAAGAGAATGTAACTGTGACAAGGTAAAGCACAACAAGTCACTACTGAAATATTCCAACTCTTGCATTTCACGACAGAAATTCAAAGTGAACTTTGAAAAATCATGAGAATGTAGCTGTGACAAGGTAAACCACGACATGACACTACTGAAATATTCCAATTCTTGCATTTCACGAAAGAAATTCAAAATGAACTTTGAAAAATTAAGAGAATGTAACTATGGCAAGGTAAAGCACAACAAAACACTACTGAAATATTCCAACTCTTGCATTTCAATGAAAGAAATTCAAAATGAACTATGAAAATCAACAGAATGTAACTGTGACAAGGTAAAGCACAACAAAACACTACTGAAATATTCCAACTCTTGCATTTCACGACAGAAATTCAAAAGAACTTCGAAAAAACAAGAGAATGTAACTGTGACAAGGTAAAGCACAACAAGTCACTACTGAAATATTCCAACTCTTGCATTTCAACGAAAGAAATCCAAAATGAACTTTGAAAAATCATGAGAATGTAGCTGTGACAAGGTAAACCACGACAAGACACTACTGAAATATTCCAATTTTTGCATTTCGCGAAAGAAATTCAAAATGAACTTTGAAAAATTAAGAGAATTTAACTGTGACAAGGTAATGCACAACAAACACTAGTAAAATATTCCAACTCTTGCATTTCAATGAAAGAAATTCAAAATGAACTATGAAAATCAACAGAATGTAACTGTGACAAGGTAAAGCACAACAAAACACTACTGAAATATTCCAACTCTTGCATTTCACGACAGAAATTCAAAATGAACTTCGAAAAATCAAGAGAATATAACTGTGACAAGGATTAGCACAACAAGTCACTACTGAAATATTCCAACTCTTGCATTTCACGACAGAAATTCAAAATGAACTTTGAAAAATCATGAGAATGTAACTGTGACAAGGTAAAGCACAACAAAACACTACTGAAATATTCCAACTCTTGCATTTCAATGAATGAAATTCAAAATGAACTATGAAAATCAACAGATGTAACTGTGACAAGGTAAAGCACAACAAAACACTACTGAAATATTCCAACTCTTGCATTTCACGACAGAAATTCAAAATGAACTTCGAAAACTCAAGAGAATATAACTGTGACAAGGTAAAGCACAAAAAGTCACTACTGAAATATTCCAACTCTTGCATTTCAACGAAAGAAATCCAAAATGAACTTTGAAAAATCATGAGAATGTAGCCGTGACAAGTAAATCACGACAAGACTTTACTGAAATATTCCAATTCTTGCATTTCACGAAAGAAATTCAAAATGAACTTTGAAAAATTAAGAGAATATAACTGTGACAAGGTAAAGCACAACAAAACACTACTGAAATATTCCAACTCTTGCATTTCAATGAAAGAAATTCAAAATGAACTATGAAAATCAACAGAATGTAACTGTGACAAGGTAAAGCACAACAAAACACTACTGAAATATTCCAACTCTTGCATTTCACGACAGAAATTCAAAATGAACTTCGAAAAATCAAGAGAATGTAACTGTGACAAGGTAAAGCACAACAAGTCACTACTGAAATATTCCAACTCTTGCATTTCACGACAGAAATTCAAAATGAACTTTGAAAAATCATGAGAATGTAGCTGTGACAAGGTAAACCTCGTCAAGACACTACTGAAATATTCCAATTCTGCATTTCACGAAAGAAATTCAAAATGAACTTTGAAAATTAAGAGAATGTAACTGTGACAAGGTAAAGCACAACAAAACACTACTGAAATATTCCAACTCTTGCATTTCAATGAAAGAAATTCAAAATGAACTATGAAAATCAACAGAATGTAACTGTGATAAGGTAAAGCACAACAAAACACTACTGAAATATTCCAACTCTTGCATTTCAATGAAAGAAATTCAAAATGAACTATGAAAATCAACAGAATGTAACTGTGACAAGGTAAAGCACAACAAAACACTACTGAAATATTCCAACTCTTGCATTTCACGACAGAAATTCAAAATGAACTTCGAAAAATCAAAAGAATGTAACTGTGACAAGGTAAAGCACAACAAGTCACTACTGAAATATTCCAACTCTTGCATTTCACGACAGAAATTCAAAATGAACTTTGAAAAATCATGAAAATGTAGCTGTGACAAGGTAAACCACGACAAGACACTACTGAAATATTCCAATTCTTGCATTTCACGAAAGAAATTCAAAATGAACTTTGAAAAATTAAGAGAATGTAACAGTGACAAGGTAAAGCACAACAAAACACTACTGAAATATTCCAACTCTTGCATTTCAATGAAAGAAATTTCAAAATGAACTATGAAAATAAACAGAATGTAACTGTGACAAGGTAAAGCACAACAAAACACTATTGAAATATTCCAACTCTTGCATTTCACGACAGAAATTCAAAATGATCTTCGAAAAATCAAGAGAATGTAACTGTGACAAGGTAAAGCCCAACAAAACACTACTGAAATGAATATTCCAACTCTTGCATTTCAATGAAAGAAATTCAAAATGAACTATGAAAATCAACAGAATGTAACTGTGACAAGGTAAAGCACAACAAAACACTACTGAAATATTCCAACTCTTGCATTTCAATGAAAAAAATTCAAAATGAACTATGAAAATCAACAGAATGTAACTGTGACAAGGTAAAGCACAACAAAACACTACTGAAATATTCCAACTCTTGCATTTCACGACAGAAATTCAAAATGAACTTCGAAAAATCAAAAGAATGTAACTGTGACAAGGTAAAGCACAACAAGTCACTACTGAAATATTCCAACTCTTGCATTTCACGACAGAAATTCAAAATGAACTTTGAAAAATCATGAGAATGTAGCTGTGACAAGGTAAACCACGACAAGACACTACTGAAATATTCCAATTCTTGCATTTCACGAAAGAAATTCAAAACGAACTTTGAAAAATGAAGAGAATGTAACTGTGACAAGGTAAAGCACAACAAAACACTACTGAAATAATCCAACTCTTGCATTTCAGTGAAAGAAATTCAAAATGAACTATGAAAATCAACAGAATGTAACTGTGACAAGGTAAAGCACAACAAAACACTGCTGAAATATTCCAACTCTTGCATTTCACGACAGAAATTCAAAATGAACTTCGAAAAATCAAGAGAATGTAACTGTGACAAGGTAAAGCACAACAAGTCACTACTGAAATATTCCAACTCTTGCATTTCAACGAAAGAAATCCAAAATGAACTTTGAAAAATCATGAGAATGTAGCTGTGACAAGGTAAACCATGTTGAAAGGATATCGATTGTCCTTACTGAAAAACTACTGAATTAAAAAATAAATTAAATTGATCATACGACCTAAATTATTTCATCAGATACGCCAGCCCTCATAAACGACCCTTTTTTGAAATTCTGCTAACAACATCGATGCTCAAGGTAAAAGTTTGAATCAAACACTTTTAGGATATCGAGTGTCCTTACTGAAAAAACTACTTAATTAAAAAATAAATTAAATTGATCATACGAACTAAATTATTTCATCAGATACGCTAGTCCTCATAAACGATCCTTTTTGAAATTCTGCTAACAACATCGATGCTCAAGGTAAAAGTTTTAATCAGACGCTTTTAGGATATCGAGTGTCCTTACTGAAAAACTATTGAATTTAAAAAATAAATTAAATTGATCATACGACCTAAATTATTTCATCAGATACCCCCTCCAAAATACCTTGTTCTTTACGTTAGAGTTTGACTTTTCATTCCAATTAAATTAAAAAATAAGCATTTTCAACTAGAAATAAGGAGCATCGATAAAAACTAAGATGAATGGAAATTATCTTCGATTCTGAGCATTTTTGTTTCCCCTCCAAAATTGACCCCCCGCCCCTCCCCTGCCCTCAGAAATGGAGGAAGGAGGGGCCTCTGAGCCTTGCCCTTGAGGCAGATCCCATTTATTTTCGATTCTGAGTATTTTTGGTTTTCCTCCAAAATTGCCCCCCCTCCCCTGCCCTCAGAAATGGGGAACAAAGGGCCTCTGAGCCTTCCCCTTGAGGCAGATCCCATTTATTTTCGATTCTGAGTATTTTTGATTTTCCCTCCAAAATTGACCCCCCTCCCCTGCCCTCAGAAATGGGGGAACGAAGGACCTCTGAGCCTTCCCCTTGAGGCAGATCCCTTTTATTTTCGATTCTGAGTATTTTTGGTTTTCCCTCCAAAACTGACCCCCCTCCCCTGCCCTCAGAAATGGGGGAACGAAGGACCTCTGAGCCTTCCCCTTGAGGCAGATCCCATTTATTTTCGATTCTGAGTATTTTTGGTTTTCCCTCCAAAATTGACCCTTCACGTTAAAAAATTATCCAATCACTAATTACCCCTTTTTTTGCAAATGTCAATCAATGAATTCCGATTGTAAAAGCGTGTTTAATCATGTTACCTAACCCACAGTACAGCAATTTGATATGCATAGCCTACTGCCAGGAACCAGTGGAGGGATCCTTGCTCGTAATTGCTAATCACCTTAACCCTTTTATCCATCGTCAAGTACATGCTCCAAAAATATTTTATTCAGAGATTTCACGTTAAAAAATTATCCAATCACTAATTACCCCTTTTTTGCAAATGTCTATCAAACGCCAAGGAACGTAATCTCACCGAACACATCAAACTGTTTCCACAGACTTCAAAAATGGAACTGTGGATAACACACATGGTGATTGACAGCTTTCCCTAAAAAACCTCGACTTTAGTTTCATAACATGCATTATAGTATGCCAAACTTTCAAAATGTTCACGTGTAAATACAGTGGCTCAAGCATGGGTTTTTCTTGCGCAATTCATGTGTAATTGTATGTAGGTTTTCAATCTATTACACTTTTGACCATATTCTTGTAGGATTGAATGTAGGGTTTGTATCTATTACACTTTTGACCATATTCTTGTAGGATTGAATGTAGGGTTCGTATCTATTACACTTTTGACCATATTCTTGTAGGATTGAATGTAGGGTTCGTATCTATTACACTCACACTACTGACAATTCAGAAAAAGACAAAAAACAGTCATTATCACCAAACTTTAACCAACTTTAATCAAACTCAAAAATATTTTTTCTCTTCCTTTCCTTCTCGTTCTTCCATTCAAAAGTTACTAGGTCCCTTCTATTTGCATCATTAAATTTTACGGGATTTCACCAAGAAGGCGCTTTTCGACAGCACTATTTTTACCACGAACAAACAAGCAGGGGGGTAAGGACTTTCCTACCCCCAATTTAATACCCTAATCACACAACCTAAAACACAAAGTAAGCAACTTTTTCCTTTATACATGCACTGATATAGGCACATAGTCAGTGAGAAAGATTCGTGTATTACCAAGATAATTTTACCATGCAGTTTTTTTAGAATTTTTTAACAATCCGATTTTCACTTCCTTGAAGTTTCGCTCAACTTTGACAAACTTCTTTTCAGTTTGAAATTCTGTGACTTTAAACGGAAAATCCTCAGTCGAGCCTAGCCTTTCATTTACCAGAGCTTTAAACACAAGCCCTTTGATTCAGACTCAATTTTAACATTGACATTCCACATGAGCAGATTTTTCTCCATTCCTTATTTTCGACTTTTACAAGCGTACGTATAACTGCATCCAACTGTACTTTAAAAGTTACACTTTGATCTGTTAGAACCGCAACGTGTCTTTTAAGATTCTCCACAGTCTGGACTTTAGGTTTTAGCTCGCCCATTTCCCTACTTGTATTATTTACTTGAGATTCTAAGCTATTCACTTTTTCCTCAATTTGGTTAATATTTGTCGTGAGCTCACTTAATTTCTGCGTATTAATTTGCAAAGTTGATAAAACAACATTGATACTGTCCGCAAGCGTCTCTAGGGTCACCGTGGCAACCACCGCATCAGTTTATGACTTGCTTGACAGCAAGGAATCATCTGCTACTTTCCTCTTCTTTCCTTTCCTTGTCATATTAGCGCCAAATCTGTTTCTACCTATCCAAAATCAGCAGTCAATAACCCTTCCGTATACACAGGAATAAGCTTCTGTTGGCTATCGTTGCTAATCAGCCAACAAAATACTCCTTCATTTGACCGCAATAATCTATCCGTCAAGGTCACTCAGTCCATTTCACCATCACACAACAAATCTTCGTTTTAAGTCCTGCGCTCAGAGTTCCTACTCATCTGAATTCATTCAGGCAACATTTAGGCACAATTTTTATTTCTGCCAATCAAAATTCAAATTCAGTCCTTCATTCGTTTATCGACCAAACCGGTCAGACGAGTTTTCTTATAAACTACCAACTATAAAATATAATCCGTTTGTGAATAAAAACTCGGGATAAATTAAATCCCTACTGAAAGTATGCTATTAGGCAATAGTTTGATGCGAAACAATATATCCAATTTCACCAAGATGTTTGCACATTTAGCTCAGAAAAAATACTGAATTAAAAAATATATTTACAATGACAGTGGACACAATAATATAAAATATATATTTACAATGGCAGAAAAAAATAAGCACTTGAATACATTTACAATGAACCATTAAATAAGCACTTGAACATGAAAAATAAAAAAGCATCAACCCTGAAGGGTGGGCAGGCAGTCGGCATCCGGGAGATTGCCAGCGGGCGCGAAGGCCACTGCGGTGGCTGACAACCATGGCAGCCGGAAGTTCTCCCCGCAGTTGAGTAACAATAAATAATTAAACACTTGAAAATTACCGCTTCGCGCAACGAAAAATAAAATAAATATAAATGACTAGATAAAAAAGGCAGTGCTGATCTGGCGACGAAACCCCCCCCCCCCCCCCCCACCCCCCCACCCGATGTCCCCCTTCCACAACTACAGATCTTTCTCCAGACCGAGTTGTGTCCTATAATTTACACATTCAACTCGATCTGAAGTAAAGTAGTGGCAAGTGGTATTACTTTCACACCACCATCAAGTGCATAGACTTTGCCCGATATGGTGGACATTGCATTTTTCTCAACGTGACCTGTATAGTTTTTATATTTTAAAGAGTGAATGGCCACGACGAATGGCCAGTACACCTTCGGACCGGGAAATTCAACATGGGATACCAAGTCGCTACCCGTCTCTGATTTGAATTTAAGCATTTTATTTGGGGCCTGGCGTTTCACCAGCTCCGGATAAAGGGACTCATCCCAGTTTGTATAAATCCATCCGAGAGCTAATGTACTCTCCGTTTTCCAAATCGTATCACAGATTATCTGTTTTAAACTTTCAACAGGAGTGAATCGGTGTCTCCAGAATTCATCTGAACTTGTCCCACCCCCGGCCATTGGTGTTTACACTTATTGTAATAAAAGTCAATCATGAGTTACTTTGAAATTTCTAAAATGGCACTGCCAGCAGCAATGTTTTTATTTAATACTACATTTGTTTTCTTTCTATGTAATAGGAACATATTGGAGTCAATGATTGCGAATGATGTGAAGTTTGGATTCGCAATGATTCGGGAACATTCTTTTGTGTCGGTTACGACATCACAACGACTACTGTTACGAACTCTCACACATTTTACCAAAGGTCGAATTTAAAATTAGTTTAAAGACTTCTTTTTCGACCTTTGTTTCCACTTGAGACGGTTTGTAGACAAAGGTGTCAACAAACGTCTTCATGTACGGATTTTGAGGAAACTGGAGGGCTCTATGAATCTTTGTAACATTGAAAGCATTGGCTAGCATCCACCGCAAAAGAACGTGGTGTACAACAATATTCCATTTCGACTCAAGGTCGGCGATTGCCTTTTGTTTGAAAGGTGTCCAGTGCCTACCTTTATTCTCTACCAAAGATAAATTGTAGAAGCTCAAAGAGTCCCTAGGCACCGGTCTATTTTTGCAGGGGAAAACAAAGTCTTTAACCGAGTCATGGAATTCCAGAGGGATTTCACCGTCAATGTCAAAAAACCATCCTTGTGGTCCATTTTCCTCAAACAGTGTGAATGTTGGGGAAATCTGGAGCAGAAGGATTGTCAAGCCATTGGTAATTCCCGCACAGCAAATAAAAGTGAGACAGTACCGACGGATAAAGGGAATTCATAAATAAAATTCATCCAAAGGGCTAGTGCCCTTTTTAGAAGTCAAAAGTTTTTGGAGGAAAACTAGCCCACCTCTCTTTCCCAATTTTCCCCTAATACATCCGATCAAAATTTTGGCCATTTCTTTCAACGTAGGCGAAAGTTCTCGAAATTGAGGTTTTTGAGGATGACAACCCCTCCCCCTAAAGCCCTCAGGGCAAGGGTTGAAAGTTTTCCCTGGGGACACATAAGGTTTTTAAAGAAAGCGTTGTTGTAGAAACTTCAAAAAAGGGTCATTCAATTCAGAATTCAGGGCTTGTGTCCTTATTGATAGTCAAAAGTGATCAAAGGGCTAATGCCCCCTCCCCATGCCAATCCTTTCCTCAAACACTTCCGATCAACATTTTGGTTTAGCCATTTTGTTGAACTTAGTTGAAGGGTCAGGAAATTATGTCTTTTAGTATGAGAACCCCTCATAGCCGTCAGGGCTAAGCTTGTAAGTTATGCACTGGTGGCGTATAAGGTTTTTGGTGAAATTATTGTCGTAAAAACTTTAAAAAACGAATCATTCGATTGGAAATTGAGAGGGCTATTTCTCTTTTAATAATTGAAATAATCGGAGTGAGAACCCCCTCGATCATCATTTCCCCAGACATTTCCAATCAACATTTTGATATAGCCATTTTGTTGAACATAGTTGATTGGTCTTGAAATTATGTCTTTGATCATGACAACCCTTCCCCCCATAGCCCTCGGGAAAAGAGGTCGTAAGTTATGCCCTCGGGACTCATATGGTTTTTATAGAAAGTTCTGTTATAGAAGTTTCAAAAAGGGCTTATTCTATTGGAAATTGAGAGGACTAGTGCCATTTTTATTAGTCGAAAGTCATCAGAGGACATATGACCCCTCCCCTCTCGCCCATTATTTCCCCAAACACCTCCAATCAAAATTTTAAGTTAGCTATTTTGTTCCACTTATTTGAAAGGTCTGGAATTTATTTCTTTAATTATTTCTTTAAGGATAAGTTTTGCCCTGGGGTATATTAGGTTCTTATAGAAAATGCGGTCATATAAATTTGGAAAGGGGCTCATTGGATTGGAAATCAGACGCTCTAATGCTCTTTTTAAGGGCCAAAGTGATTGGAGGGCACCTACCTCCCCCCCACCCCCCGACACACACATACGTCGTACTGTCCCGAACTGCATCTAATTGAAATTTTGAGATAGCCATTTTATTCAAAATAGTCTAAAATATTATATAACAGGGCTTTTGGGGTTGAAACAATCCCTAGAGTATAAGGGGCAAGGACTCTAAGTTATACCCAAGAGGCATTTAAGGTTTTTATGGAAGGAATGGTTGTTTAACTTTAGAAGAGGCTCATTTGGTTGAAAATTGAAAGTCCTAGTTACTTTCTAAGCGTCAAAAGTTATTATTAAGCCCCCCTCTTTTCTACAGCCCCTTCTTTCACCAAACGCAACTGATTGATATTATGAGACAGAGATTTTTCCAAAACAATTCAAAGAATATATAATAGTGTCTCTAGGGATGACACAACCCCCAGCTCCTGGGAATAGGGTTGTAAGTCATTTTATGAGGACAGAAAAGGTTTTTTTTTGAAATGGTGGTCGTCTAAAGACCAGATGGGGGCTTATTTGATTTGAAATGAGAATTAACAGTGCCCTTTTTAAGAGTCAAAGAGACTTGAGACCAAAAAATCCCCCCCACCACGCTCAGCATTCGCCTTAATACCTCCAATAAAAATCTGGAGATAACAATTTTATTTATCGTAGTTTAAGGATCCAAAAATTATATTTTTTGGGAGGACAATTTCCCAGAGCCCTCAAGGCAAGGGTTTTAATGTTATACAATGGGGTAATTCAAGGTCTTTTATAGAATTCGTTATCGTAGAAACTTCAAAAAGGGCTCATTTGATTGGAAATTGAAAGGGCTAGTGCTCTTTTTAACAGTCAAAAGTTAATGGAGGGAAACTAAACACCCTCTCACGCCCATCATTTTCCCAAACACATCCAATCACAATTTTGAGATAGCCATTTTGTTCAAAGTTGTTGAAAGCTCTGGAAATTAGGTCTTTGAGGATGACTAGCCCCCACACCCCTCAGGGCAAGGGTTGTAAGTTATACACTGGGGGCATATAAGGTTTTTATAGGAAGTGTTGTCGTAGAAACTTCTAAAAGGGCTCATTCGATAGGAAATTTAAAGGGCTAGGGCCCTTTTTAATAGTCGAAAGTGATTTGAGGGCATTTAAATCCCCTCTCGTGCCCAATTGTTCCCCAAATATATACGGTCAAAATTTGGAGATAGCCATTTTGTTCAACGTAGTTTAAAGTTCTCAAAATTAGGTTTTTTGAAGATGACAACCCCCCCCCCCCCCCCCCTAAAGCCCTCAGGGCAAGGGTTGAAAGTTTGCCCTTGGGGCATATGAGGTTTTTTAAGAAAGGGTTGTGGTAAAAACTTCCAAAAGGGCTAGTTCGATTGGAAATTGAGAGGGCTATTGCCCTTTTTAATTTTCAAAAGTAATCGGAGGAATAACTATCCCCCCCGCCCATCATTTCCCCAAAAATTTCCGATCAACATTTTGATATAGCCATTTTGTTGAACATAGTTGATTGGTCTTGAAATTATGTCTTTGATCATGACAACCCTTCCCCCCATAGCCCTCGGGAAAAGAGGTCGTAAGTTATGCCCTCGGGACTCATATGGTTTTTTTATAGAAAGTTCTGTTATAGAAGTTTCAAAAAGGGCGTATTCTATTGGAAATTGAGAGGACTAGTGCCATTTTTATTAGTCGAAAGTCATCAGAGGGCAAATGACCCCTCCCCTCTCGCCCATTATTTCCCCAAACACCTCCAATCAAAATTTTAAGTTAGCTATTTTGCTCCACTTATTTGAAAGGTCTGGAATTTATTTCTTTAATTATTTCTTTAAGGATAAGTTTTGCCCTGGGGGTATATTAGGTTCTTATAGAAAATGTGGTCATACAAATTTGGAAAGGGGCTCATTGGATTGGAAATCAGACGCTCTAATGCTCTTTTTAAGGGCCAAAGTGATTGGAGGGCACCTACCTCCCCCCCACCCCCCGACACACACATACGTCGTACTGTCCCGAACTGCATCTAATTGAAATTTTGAGATAGCCATTTTATTCAAAATAGTCTAAATATTATATAACAGGGCTTTTGGGGTTGAAACAATCCCTAGAGTATAAGGGGCAAGGACTCTAAGTTATACCCAAGAGGCATTTAAGGTTTTTATGGAAGGAATGGTTGTTTAACTTTAGAAGAGGCTCACTTGGTTGAAAATTGAAAGTCCTAGTTACTTTCTAAGCGTCAAAAGTTATTAAGCCCCCCTCTTTTCTACAACCCCTTCTTTCACCAAACGCAACTGATTGATATTATGAGACAGAGATTTTTTCAAAACAGTTCAAAGAATATATAATAGTGTCTCTAGGGATGACACAACCCCCAGCTCCTGGGAATAGGGTTGTAAGTCATTTTATGAGGACAGAAAAGGTTTTTTTTGAAATGGTGGTCGTCTAAAGACCAGATGGGGCTTACTTGATTTGAAATGAGAAGTAACAGTACCCTTTTTAAGAGTCAAAGAGACTTGAGACCAAAAATCCCCCCTCCACGCTCAGCATTCGCCTTAACACCTCCAATAGAAATCTGGAGATAACAATTTTATTTATCGTAGTTTAAGGATCCAAAAAATTATACTTTTGGGGAGGACAATTTCCCAGAGCCCTCAAGGCAAGGGTTTTAATGTTATACAATGGGGGCATGTAAGGTCTTTTATAGAATTCGTTATCGTAGAAACTTCAAAAAGGGCTCATTTGATTGGAAATTGAAAGGGCTAGTGCTCTTTTTAACAGTCAAAAGTTAATGGAGGGAAACTAAACACCCTCTCACGCCCATCATTTTCCCAAACACATCCAATCACAATTTTGAGATAGCCATTTTGTTCAAAGTTGTTGAAAGCTCTGGAAATTAGGTCTTTGAGGATGACTAGCCCCCACACCCCTCAGGGCAAGGGTTGTAAGTTATACACTGGGGGCATATAAGGTTTTTTATAGGAAGTGTTGTCGTAGAAACTTCTAAAAGGGCTCATTCGATAGAAAATTTAAAGGGCTAGGGCCCTTTTTAATAGTCGAAAGTGATTTGAGGGCATTCAAATCCTCTCTCGTGCCCAATTGTTCCCCAAATATATACGGTCAAAATTTGGAGATAGCCATTTTGTTCAACGTAGTTTAAAGTTCTCAAAATTAGGTTTTTGAAGATGACAACCCCCCCCCCCCTAAAGCCCTCAGGGCAAGGGTTGAAAGTTTGCCCTTCGGGCATATGAGGTTTTTAAAGAAAGGGTTGTGGTAAAAACTTCCAAAAGGGCTCATTCGATTGGAAATTGAGAGGGCTATTGCCCTTTTTAATTTTCAAAAGTAATCGGAGGAATAACTATCCCCCCGCCCATCATTTCCCCAAAAATTTCCGATCAACATTTTGATATAGCCATTTTTTCAACTTAGTTAAAAGGTCTTGAAATCATGTCTTTGATGATGACAACCACATCCCCCCCATAGCCCTCAGAACAAGGGGTCGTAAGTTATGCCCTCGGGGCATATAAGGTTCTTATAGAAAGTTCTGTCATAGAAGTTTCAAAAAGGGCTATTCAACTGGAAATTGAGAGGACTAGTGCCTTTTTTATTAGTCGAAAATGATCAGAGGGCAAATGACCCCCCCCCCCCCTCCGCGCCCATAATTTCCCCAAGCACTTCCAATAAAAATTTTGAGATAGCTATTTTGTTTTAACTTATTTGAAAGGTCTGGAAATTATTTCTTTGAGGATAACAAACCTTCCAGTCTTCAGGGCAAGGGTTGTAAATTATGCCCTGGGGTATATTAGGTTTTTTATAGAAAATGTGATCTTATAAATTTGGGAGGGGGCTCCTTGGATTGGTAATCAGAGGCACCTGTGCTCTTTTTTAAGAGTCGAAGTGATTGGAGGGCAGCAAACCCCCCCCCCCCCCCCCCCCGACACAAACATACGTCGTATTGTCCCGAACTGCATCTAATAGAAATTTTGAGATAGCCATTCTATTCAAAATAGTCTAAATATCATATAACAAGGCTTTTGGGATTGAAAGAATCCCCAGAGTATAAGGTGCAAGGGCTGTAAGTTACGCCAAGGGGCATTTAAGGTTTTCATAGATGGAATGATTGTTTAACTTTAGAAGAGGCTCATTTGGTTGAAAATTGGAAGTCCTAGTTACTTTTTAAGCGTCAAAAGTTGTTTAAAACCCCCCACCCTCGTCTACAACCCCTTCTTTCACCAAACGCATCTGCTTGAAATTATAAGATAGTGATTTTTTTTCAAAATATTCTAAAGAATATATAATAGTGTCTCTAGGGATGAAACAACCTCCAGCTTCCTGGGAATAGGGTTGTAAGTTATTTTATGAGGACATAAAAGGTTTTTTTTTGAAATGGTGGACGTCTAAACACCAGATGGGGCTTATTTGATTTGAAATGGGAAGTAATAGTGCCCTTTTTAAGAGTCAAAGTGACTTGAGACCAAAACAGCCCCCCTCCACACTCAGCATTTGCCTTAACACCAATAAAAATCAGGAGATAACAATTTTATTCATCGTAATTTAAGGTTCCGAAAATTATGTTTATGGGGATAACAATTCCCCACAGCCCTCAGAGCAAGGATTTTATCGTTATACAATGGGGGCATGTAAGGTTGTTATAGAATGCGTTGTTGTAAAAACTCCAAAAAGGGCTCATTTGATTGTAAATTGAAAGGGCTAGAGCTCTTTTTAACAGTCGAAAGTGGATAGAGGGCAACTAACCACCCTCTCACGCCCATCATTTCCCCGAACACATCCAATCAAAATTCTAAGGTAGGCATTTCGTTCAAAGTTGTTGAAAGCTCTGGAAAATAGGTCTTTGAGGATGACTAACCCCCCGAAGCTGTTAGGGCAATTGTTGTAAGTTAAACACTGGGGGCATATAAGGTTTTTATAGAAAGTGTTGTCGTAGAAACTTTAAAAAAGGGCTCATTCGTTTGGAAATTTAAAGGATAGGGCTCTTTTTAATAGTCGAAAATGATTGGAGGGCATTTAAACCCCCCTCTCGTGCCCAATTTTCTCCTAAAATATCCGGTCAAAATTTGGAACTAGCCATTTTGTTCAACGTAGTAGGTTATTGAGGATGACACCCCCCCCCCCCCCTCTAAAGTTCTCAGGGTCCTGAAATTTAGTCTTTGATGATAACAACCCCCTCTCCTCCCATAGACCTCAGGACAAGAGGTCATAAGTTATGCCCTCGGGGTATATAAGGATCTTATAGAAAGTTCTGTTATAAGAGTTTCAAAAAGGGCTTATTCAATTGGAAACTGAGAGGACTAATGCCTTTTTTATTAGTTGAAAGTAATCAAAGGGCAAATGACGCCCCCCTCCGCGCCCATCATTTCCTTAAGCACTTCCAAGGAAAATTTTGATATAGCTATTTTGTTCAACTTATTTGAAAGGTCTGAAAATTATTTCTTTAGGGATAACAAATCCCCCCAGCCTTCAGGGCAAGGGTTGTAAGTTATGCCATAGGGGTATATTAGGTTTTTTTTTTAGAAAATATGGTCTTATAAATTTGGGAGGGGGCTCCTTGGATTGGTAATCAGACGCTCTTGTGCTCATTTTTAAGAGTCAAAGTGATCGGAGGGCAGCTACCTCCTCCCCCCCCGACACAAACATACGTCGTACTGTCCCGAACTGCATCTAATTGAAATTTTGAGATAGCCATTCTATTCAAAATAGTCTAAACATCATATAACAAAGCTTTTGGGGTTGAAACAATCCCCAGAGATTAAGTGAAAGTGCCCTAAGTTATGCCCAAGGGATATAACAGTTAACTGTTAGCATTCAGACAGTGAAGGTCTCCAGGTGCAAAATGAATTTGGATTAGCTACGTCACTTGCCCAAAGGACGCTGCTTGGATAAACAATTTGGATAATAAGTTTTGACTGATTGAGATTGCTGAAAGTGGGCCCTAAGTAATATCTGGATATTACAAATTACGGGCCCTTGCGAGTAAGTTTCCTTTCATGACTTTTTACGGATTTTCGGAATTGTGCGGCATTATTGTTGAAAAAATAAGAGATAGCTACATCACTAACAAAAGAGCATTTTGACCGGCGAATGGATGAGTAACTGCTACGATTTCAATGCTACAACAAGAAAATAATAAGGTGTTGAAGACAGAAAATAAGCTGTTAAAATTGGAACTGATTAAGGAGAAATTGTCAGCACTTCGAGTGGATTTACATACACGGAGAAACAATATTCTTCTTCACGGGACCGATACGCCAAATGAATCTGAAAATCTTCGTTATATGATAAAAATTTCTTCGGAAAAAAACTCGGGATTGCAGATCCTGATCAAATAGGTATCAGTGTTGCGCATAGGGTCAAAAAATTCCCCGCGTCTGATGATGGTGTTGGCCCTAGTCTGCTGAGCGGTAGGAAAAAAAAGAGTTGAGCCTATTTTCGTGCACCTCAATAATTATGATCGCTCATTGATTCTTAAAGAATGTGGTAAACTAAAGAAAACGGGCTACAGCGTGTCAACTGACTTACTTGCTGAATTAGGAAAGCGAAGAAAGGAATTATTGGCTCTCGGTTACAAACTGAAAAATCCAAAGGGAGCAGAGAAGGTCAGTGAGACTCGTGTGGTCCAGCATGACGTGAAACTCTGGCTGGAGACAAAAAAGTTAAAAAGCTCACAGCAGTGGGTTAAATACGATGATGGCTGTTTCGATCCGCTAAAACTGTTTGCCAAAAATGATCCAGAGGAGGTTGTTTCCGACCAGTAGTTTTGTCATTTTTTTTTCTCCGATATTTAATTGTTATGTATGTGATATCGTGAGAAGTTTTTTGAATTATTGTTGAAGCCGCACAGTAATTCTGTTTTAAGCCGTATGGCAGAGAAGGATGTAAAGCGAAAATTTCATTTTCTTCTTTTTTTTGTTTCTCCTTTGTTCAATTTTCTTTTCTCTTTTTTCATGTTCCAAAATTCAAGGTATCTAGTTCGTTTTTGTTTCCTTTCAGTGTTCCATAAAGAAGTTCAATCGGGTATGTTTATTGTTTTTGACTCCTTGCTTTTCTGGAATTTTCACGATGGACCGCCGATTGCAGTTGGTAAGCAATGACTCTTTCTTCAGCTTCATCCCCGAGAGGTATCAGAGATTTTGATATAGATAGTTTAAAGAATTTAGATGAGTCTTATTTAAATCTCAAGCTTATTTTGATCAAGAAATTGGTCAAGAAAATGATTTCCATTTGTTTGATGATAAAAATTTTCCTAGAAGTAAATATGTAATTTCTAATTTAGTTACTGGGAGGTCTTCCGATTCTAGGCTTTCGGTATTTCATTTGAATTGCCAAGGACTGTATTCCTCATTTTCTGATCTAGAGTCGACATGTCGGGAGCTTAGACCAGATTGTATAGGTCTATGTGAAACATTTATTACACAACAAACCGAAAGCCTTTTGGATATTCCAGGTTACACTAGCCATTTTTTCCACATAAAACAGATGAAAAGGGGTGGTATTGCAATTTATATCCGCGACACACACACGGTTCAAACTAGTTAAGACCTTACACGAAATATTGAAGGAATTTTCGAGTCGTTGTTCCTAGAAGTATGGCTGTCCCCAAATAAAAAAGTTATTGTAGGTGAAATTTATCGTTCTCCGTCAGGGTCAACGTCCCAGTTTATGGAACATATGGCTAAAGTTCTGGAGCTAGCTCAGTGTAAAAAAAATGAGCTTATTCTCATGGGAGATTTTAATATTAACCTCAGTATTCCGCTAATGGCCGAAGCAGCAGATTTGCTAAATAATATGACAGGCTCAGGCCTATATCCTGCTGTTACGATTCCGACACGGATTACTGAGAGTACGCATTCACATATCGACAACATATTCAGCTCCTTGCTCCCAGAGTCGGTGGCAGTCCTCGTCAGCGACATATCAGACCACTTCCCCATTCATGCAACACTCGCCCTTTCAGAACCAGCTAAGATAAGGTCACGAATGAACCCTATGTTACCGATTATATGTTTAACAGAGGAAACTTGAAGAATTTAAAACAGGAACTAGAGCAATTAAACTGGGATAACGTAATGGAGATTCAAGATGTAAACGAAGCATTTGGGTCATTTCACTCGACGTTCTTGGATGTATACAGTAGATGTTGCGTGAGAAACCCGAGAACTAATAAACGAAAAAAACCATCCAATTAGCCCCTGGATGACGGATGGTCTTCTGGTCTATGTGAATAAGAAAACCCACTTTTGGGGAGAGTATAGACGCTTTCCGAGCTTAGCGTGGCTAGAGGAGTATGAGCAATACAGGAAAGTCCTTCAGACTGTGTTACGAAGAGCAAAGCGTGGCTACCTGCAGCAAAAGCTGACGGAAAGTGGGAAGGATGGTCGAAAAGTTTGGCAAATTATCAACTCGGTACTACGGCCAACCACTAAATCTTCCACATTATCAGCGAAATTGGTCGTGAATGATGAAGAAATTACCGAACCTACACAGGTTGCAGCATCGCCGAGTACATTTTTCGCAAATATCGGCGATACCGCAGCAAATTCCGTCGGGATACCATCTAAATCATACAAAGAATACCTTGGCTCGAAGTGCATGAAATCAATGGCAGTGAGTCCTGTAACACCAGATGAGCTCGAATTACTCGTAAAAAAATTTGAAGGGCTCTTCTGCTTCAGGTTTCGACCTTGTCCACACAAAGGCACTGAAAGCAGTAGTGACGACCATTGCTGAGCCGCTAACTTACCTTGCAAATCATTCATTAGATAAAGGGGTCTTTCCTGAAATGTTAAAAGAGGCAAAGATAATACCTCTTCACAAAGGTGGAAGTCATACAGACACAGAAAATTATAGACCAATCTCAGTCTTATCAGTTTTCTCGTAAGTCTTTGAAACGCCAATGAAAAACCAGCTTTACCAATATTTAGAGGCCAAAGGCTTTTTTAATAGCCGCCAATTCGGGTTTAGGGCTGGCCATTCAACCGAAGACGCCCTTAATTCACTAAGTTTACTCGTAAACAGAATCCTGGATTCGGGTGCTTTACCTGCAGCAGTGTTTCTAGATATTAAGATAGCGTTTGATAGCATGCACCACGAAATATTACTAGGAAAGCTGGATCATATTGGAGTTCGTGGCAAAGTCCTAGATTGGTTAACTCTTACCTGGAAAATTGTCGAATGTACACAGGAAATGACTATAAAAATGATGTCGTAGTTAACTACGGGGTGCCACAGGACTCTAAATTGGGACCGGTATTGTTTCTTGTTCACGTAAATGATCTTCAGCAAGTAATGACTCTTGCAAGTCGTAGCCCTTATTGCTGTAAACTATGTCACCCACAAACGACGCCGGGGTCTATAGTAGACGCCGAGGACGAACTAACAGCACTTGCGGATGATTCACTTACGGCAAGCTCAGAATGGAACATCAAGTCTCTCAAAACGAAGCTACAAGACATTCTTGAAGAAACGTACCTTTGGATGGACGCAAATCGTCTAGTCATCAACATTGAGAAATCGAGTGTTTTATTTTTTTCACGTATAGATTCACTGGCTCCTGATGTGATTGGTATTGAAACCTCTCGTAGACTTATCAAGAGACCAGAAAAAGGACACGTTCGTTACCTAGGGGTTTTCATCGACGAAAACCTCTCGTTCAGACACCACATAGCAAGTGTCGAGACGAGGCTTTCAAGGAACCTTTGAATCTTGAGAAAACTCAGTCACCATTTCCCTAAAAAAAGACTGATCCTGATTAACAGTGCAGTTATCCAGCCTCACATTCAATATTGTTCTACAGTTTGGCAATCTAATTTCAAGACACATTTACAGGGACTAAATCACTTCACAACAAAGCACTTCAAATTTTAGGCCCAGCACCGAACAGACTATCAATGGCATCACTTTGCAGACTATCTTGCACCGTTTTTTGTTTCAAATATTTTTCAGGAACACTCCCATCACCATTTAAAGGCTTATTCACACTAGCATCACAAATCCATAGTTTAAATACACGATCTTTATCAGACATTTATATACCCCCGACACCGACAGCTAGGTCAGAATTTTCTCCTCTAATTGCGTGTGCTAGAGAGTGGAATGCACTTCCGCAAGAGCTGAAGTCATATAGGTCTCTCGGCTCCTTTAAAAGAATGTGAAAAAATATCTAAAAGATTAAAAATTATTTACTAGATTTATTTTTATTATTATTATGTTTAGAATTTTTTGATATTATTATTATTTATTATATTTTAGTTGGATACTTCAAGGGGTGTGAGCGGAGGAGAAGTTGTGTTAAATTTATTGTTATTTGATGGCGGTTCGGGGTAGAAATTGGAAAGGAGAGGAGGCCATGCTGTATTTAGAGTGTGCAATTATAACGGGCCCAAACGTGCATCAATGCACAAGGAACTGAGTTCAGTGTATTTTTATGTGTTTTTTTTTTTAATTGAAACCCATATTGAACTTGAACTTGAGCTTGATTAGGCTAATTTGGTTGAAAATTGGAAGTTCTAGTTCCTTTTGAAGCGTCAAAAGTGATTTAGCCCCCCAACCTCTTTTAAAACCCATCCTATCACCAAACGTATCTGATTGAAATTATGAGACAGCGATTTTTTTCAAAATAGTCTAAAGAATATACAATAGTGTCTATAGGGATGACACAAAACTTAGCTTTGTGGGGATATGGCTGTAAATTATTTTATGAGGACATATAAGGTTTTTATTGAAATGGTAGTCCAATCGAAAGTGATTGGAGGGCATTTAACACCCCTCTCGTGGCCAATTTTTCCCCAAATACATCGGATCAAAATTTGGAGATAGTCATTTTGTTCAACGTAGTTGAAAGTTCTCGAATTTATGTTTTTGAGGATGAAAAATTCCCTCCCCCTCCCTAAAGCCCTCAGGGTAAGGGTTGAAAGTTTACCCTGGGGGCATATAAGGCTTTTAAAGAAAGGGTTGTCGTAAAAACTTCAAAAAGGGCTCGTTCGACTGGAAATTGAAAGGGCTAGTACCCTATTTAATAGTCGAAAGTGATTAGACTGCAAATGACCCCTCTCTCACGCCCACCATTTCCCCCCCAAAAAAACAATCAAAGTTTTGAGATTCGACGTTGTTGAAAGCTTTAGAAATTAGGTATTTCAGGAAGACAACCTCCCAAAGCCCTCAGGGCAAGTGCTGTAAATTATGCCCTTCGGAACTATAAGGTTTTTATATAGTGCGTTCTCGTAGAACTTCAAAAAGGGCTCATTCGATTGCAAATGGAAAGGTTTAGTGCCCTTTTTAATAGTTGAAAATGATTGGAGAGCAACTAACCCCCCTCTTAACCCCTTCGTTTTCCCGAACACATCCAATAAAAATTTTGAGATAACCATTTTGTTCGACATAGTTGAACGTTCTTGAAATCAGGCTTTTGAGGGTGACAGCCCCCCCCCCCTAAAGCCCTCAGGGCAAGGGTTGTAAGTTTTGCCCTAGGAGCATATAAGGTTTTTATAGAAAGGGTTGTCGAAGAAACTTCAAAAAGGGCTCATTCGACTGGAAATTGAAAGGGTTAGTGCCCTATTTAATCGAAAGTGATTAGAGGGCAACTGACCCCCCCTCTCACACACCCACCATTTCCCCAAACACATATAATCAAAATATTGAGGTAGTCATTTTGTTAAACGTAGTTGAAAGCTCTGGAAATTAGGGATTTGAGGATAACAACATCCCAAAAAACCTCAAAGCAAGGGCTGTAAGTTTTGCCCTTGGGGCATATAAGGTTTTTTATAGAAAGTGTTGTCGTAGAAACTTCAAAAAGAACTCATCCGATTGGAAATTGAAAGATTTAGTGTCCTTCTTAATAGTTAAAAAGCTTTTGGAGGGCATCTAACCCCCCTCTGACACCCATAATTTCTCCGAACACATCCAACTAAAATTTTTAGATAACCATTTTGTTCAACGTAGTTGAAAGGTCCGAAAATTGTTTCTTTGAGGATAATAACCCGCCTCCTCCAGATGTTGCGGAAACTTCAAAAAGAGCTCATTAAATAGGGAATGGAGAGGGCCATTATACCTTATTAATAGTTAAAAGCGACTAGAGGGCAAATCCCCCTCCACCATTTCCCCAAACACCTCCGATCAACATTTTGATATAGCCATTTTTTTGAACATAGTTGAAAGATAAGGAAATTATGTCTTTTAGTATGACAACCCCCCCTTCCAGCCCTCAGGGCTAAGGTTGTAATTTTTTTCCCTGGGAGCATAAACTTTTTGTAGAGTGTTGTCGTAAAAACTTCAAAAAGGGCCTATTTGATTGGAAATTGAGAGGGATATTGCCCTTTATAATAGTCAAAAGTGATCGGAGGGAGAATTGCCCCACTCTCTCGCCCATCATTTATCCTATAATTTTCAATCAACGTTATGATATTGCAATTTTGTTCAACGTAGTTGACACGTCTGGAAGTATAATATTTGAGGATAATACCCTCCCACCCCATAGACTTCAGGACAAGGGTCCTAAGTAAAGGTCTGGAAATTATTCATTTAAGGAGAACAAATCCCCCCAACCTTCGGGCAAGGGCAGTAAGTTATGTCTTTGGGGCATATAAGGTGTTATAGAAATTTTGTCGTAGAAGCTTCAAAAAAGGGCTCATTTGATAGCAAATTGAGAGGATAGTGCCTTTTTATTTGTCGAAAGTGATCAGAGGGTAAAGGAACCCCATGCCCATCATTTCCCCAAAAACTTCAAATCAAAATTTTTAGATAGCCATTTTCTTCAACGTATATGAAAGGTCTGGAAATTATGTCATTTTAGGATAACAAATCTCTCCGGCCTTCAGGGTAAGGGGTGTAAGTTTTGCCCTGAGGGTTTATAAGGTGCTTATTGAAAAACGTGTTCATATAGACTTCACAGGGGGCTCATTCGATTGGCAATCAGACGCTCTAGTGCTCTTTTTTAGAGTCAAAGTGGTTGGAGGGCATATACCCCCCTCTCCCCCTCCACACACACACGTCGTATAGTCCTGAACTGCATCTAATAGAAATTTTGAGATAACCATTCTATTTAAAATAGTCTAAATATCATATAGCAAGGCTTTTGGGGTTGAAGCAAACCCCAGAGATTAGGGGCAAGGGTTGTAAGTTTTACCCAGGGGGTATTTAAGGCTTTTATGGAAGGGATGGTTGTTTAACTTTAGAGTAGGCTCATTTGGTTCGTCAAGTTCTAGTTCCTTTTTCAGTGTCAAAAGTGATGGACGGCATTTAGCCACCTCCCTTCTACAAACCCCTCCTTTCACCAAAATTATGAGATAGCAATTTTTTTCAAAATGGTCCAAAGAACATGTAATTATGTCTCTAGGGATGATACAACCTTCCAGCGCCCTGGGGATAGGGTTGTAAGTTATTTTATGAGGGCATATAAGGTTATTATTGAATAGGGGTCGTAAAAACATCAGATGGGGCTTATTTGATTTGAAATTAGAAGTTATAGTGCCATTCTAAGAGTCAAAGTGACTTAAGAGAAAATAATCTCCCCTCTACGCTCAGCATTTGCCTTAACATGTACAATAAAAGTTTGGAGATAAAAATTTTATTGATCGTAGTTGAAGGTTTCGAAAGCTATGTCTGAGAGGAATACAGCCCCCCCCCCCCCCTACAGCTCTCAGGGATAGGGTTGTAAGTTATGCCCTTGAGGCATATAATGATCTTATAAAAAAAGGTGTTCTTATATGCTTTGAAGGGACTCGTTGGATTGGTAATCATAAGTTCTAGTGCCCTTTTTAAGAGCCAAAGTGATCATAGTGCAGCCCCCCCCCCCCACACGCAAACAAGACGTGAATTCCTGAGATGTATTCAATAGTTATTTCTGAGACAGTCCTGTCATGCAAAATAGTCCAAGTATCATATAACAAGGCTTTTGATGATAAAAAACCACCAACGCCTGAGGGTGAGGGGTTGTAAGTTATGCCCCTGGGAAATTTAAGGTTGTTATGGAAGGGATGGTTGTATAAGAATTAGAGATGGCTCATTTGGTTGAAATTGAAAGTTCTAGTTCCCTTTTAAGATTCAATAGTGATGGAGGTTAAGTAGCACCTCCCCCCCCCCCCCCCCCACTGAACTAGCCCTCTTTCCACCAAATGCATTTGATTGAAATTATTCAGTGACAATTTTGTTTAAAATGGTCCAAAGAACATATAATAATGCTTCCAGGAGTGGCAAAACCCTCCAGAGCCCTGGGAACTGGGATTTAAGTCATGTCCTGGGGGCAAATAAGATTTTTATTGAATGGGCGGTCGTACAAACATAAGATGGGGCTTATTTTATTTGAAATTGGCCTTTTTAAGAGTCAAAGTGACTTGAGAGAAAACAGCCCTCCCTCCCTCTACGCTCAGATTTTGCCTTAACATATCAAATAAACATTTGTAGATAATAATTTTATTCATCGTAGTTGAAAGGGTCGAAATTTATATCTGAGAGGAAGACACCTCCCACCCCTAAAGCTCTAGTAGTATCCCCTCAATCTATTTAAAGGCACGCATAGGGATATTAACAGAGGGAAATTAACATTCGATGCTGGTTGTTGGTTATGATTGATGAATGTTAGTTATATTGGTTATGTTTGTTGTTTGTTGGTTATCTCTGTTTGTTGTTGGTTATGTTTTGATGTTTGTTGGTTATGTTTGTTGGCTGTTGGTTATGTTGGTTATGTTTGTTGTTTGGTGGTTATGTTTGTTGGTTATCTTTGTGGGTTGGTGGTTATAATTGCTGGTTATGTTTGTTGTCTGTTGGTTATCTTTGTTGGTTGTTGGTTATTTTTGATGTTTGTTGGTTCTGTTTGTTGGCTGTTGGTTATGTTGGTCATGTTTGTTGTTTGGTGGTTATGTTTGTTGTTTGTTGGTTATCTTTGTGGGTTGATGGTTATGGTTGCTGGTTATGTTTGTTGTTTGTTGGTTATGTTTGATGTTTGTTGGTTATGTTTTTTTGTTGATGGTTATGTTTGTTAGATGATGGTAATGTTTGTTGCTTGTTGCTTATGTTGTTTGTTGGTTATGTTTGTTGGATGTGATTGTTAGATGTGATTGTGGGTTATGAGTGTTGGTTATGTTTGCCAGTTATGCTTGATGTTTGCTGTTCTGTTTGGTTTGTTGGTTTTTTTCTGTTGGATGTGATTTTTGGTTCTGTTTGATGTTTGTTGGTTATATATCTTGTTCGTTTGTTGATGGTTATGTTTGTTGGTTTTGTTGGTTGTGTTTGCTGGATGTTGGTGATGGTTTTGTTTGTTGGTTTGTTGTATGTGATCGTTGGTTATGTTTCTTGATTATGTCAGATTTCTGTTGTTGCTGGTTATGTAGTTTGTTGGTTATGTTTGCTGGGCTATGTTTGTCGGTTGTTGGTTATGTATGTTGTTTGTTGTTTGATGCTTATGTTTGTTGTTTGTTGGTTATGAGTGTTGGTTATGTTTGCTGGTTATGAGCATTGGTTAGGTTTGTTGGATGTGATTGTTGGTTGATGGTTATGTTAGCTATGTTTGTTGTTTGATGGTTATTTTTGATGTTTGTTGGCTGTTGTTTGATGGTTATGTTTGTTAGTTATGTTTGTTGGTTATGTTTATTGTTTGTTGGTTATGTTTGATGTTTGTTGGTTATGTTTGTTTTTTGTTGGTTATGTTTCATGGTTATGTTTGTTGGTTATGTTTCTTGGTTATGTTGGTTATGTTTAATGCTTGTTGGTTGTTGGTTATGAGTATTGTTTGTTGGTTGATGGTTATGTTTGGATATATTTTAAATAAATGATGTTACTAGCCAATGCCACCTCTTGTTTCTAGGTGAAATTGACAGGTGTTTCAATTACCTGGAATGTGGTCAGGATTATACACAAAATCAATTAAAAAGGGGAGCTCTTGGCCCTCGCACCTACACAGCGCATTCACCAGTTCTATTAAAAGGAACACACTTGGCAAGACTCCATGATATACCCGTCTGGACTCCGATAAGGTTACACGACACACCCCTGTCTATTTCAATGAAAGCCCTCAGGCATCACGCCACACACCCCTGTGCTTTCAAAGGTTAGATAAGTGGAGCACTCAACCCCTCTAGTCGATATTGGTTGTTGTTTGATGGTTATGTTTGTTGGTTATGTTTGATGTTTGCTGGTTATGTTTGTTGTTTGTTATTTATGTTTGATGGTTATGTTTGTTGGTTAAGTCTCTTGGTTATGTTGGTTATGTTTAATGTTTGTTGGTTGTTGGTTATGAGTGTTATTTGTTGGTTGTTGTTTGATTGTTATGTTTTGATATATATTAAGATAAATGAAGTTACTAGCCAATGCCACCCCTTGTTTCTAGGTGAAATTCACAGGTGTTTCAATTACCTGGAATGTGGTCAGGGTTACGCACAAGTATAATCCACTCAACCTCTCAAGACGTCACACCTATGCAATGCAGTCACGACACACCCCTCTGGACTTCAATGACGCCACACAACTTAGCCCGTTTCAAACCGACAGGTCTAATAGGCTTAACACAATTTTATGTAACCCTATCTCAGGCACCCATGTGGGAGTCCCCGCTTTATAACGTAAAGAGAGCGCACACATTACGTAATGGTTGGGCAAAACTGTGACGAAATACTTTTTTTGCCATTTTATTTATCGCCCCAAACGTACAAAGTTTTTTTTTCTTTCTAAGCTTAATGGCGAAACACACTTTATATCAGGTCACGTAATGATTGCGCAACCATCACTGTCAGATAATACCTTTTTTGACATTTTTCACCCGAAACCCTTAACACGTTTTTTCCTCCTTTTAACTTAATAGATTTTTTTTGCCCGAAACACTCAACACATTTTGCTTTCTCTAGTTGTTTTTTTTTCTATAGTTCTTGACCTCGCTAGGACTCGAAAGGTCAATTCCCTTCAAAGGGGAACGTGCTCTAGCCGAGAGGACTAAACTCCTAATCACAGTATTTTGTCCTGCTCTCAATATTCTAAAATTAACCTAATGTGTGACACATAAGATTCCTCACTTTTGGCAAACACTAGAATAACGTGTTACTCAAATATCTGACACGCTCCCGGAGACATTTGCTCTCAAGATGTTCATAACGATAAAACCAAAACGTATCGTTTCTTTGTATGAGACATTAGATTTCACACTATCGCGACAATACCCCCCCCCCCCCTCTAGCATGCAATACCGGAAATATAAGGTTGATGTTAGATGCAAGTTTAAGACATATTAAGAGCTTTAAGGAAAATATCCATTTCTTTGAGTACTTGTTAGATTTTCACCTCCTCCGTGGAAAAAAATTCCTAAATGCTTCCACCCTAACTTTTAAGCTGTAGTTCACCCCAAAATGACATTACTTGACTCCCTCCGTCCCCGCCACCCTGACAGCACATCATCACCTCAAAGACGATTCTTCAAGCCATTTCATGTTAAAAATAGGGGTCAATCGGGTGATTCACATTTTTGTAAACCAATCTTATCATAATAACCTTCCAAACACTTCTCACCGTCATTGCATAGCCCCCTTCCACAATCCATTTGGCACCAGTCCCCCCCCACCCCTGGGTGAGCTGATACTACTGATACATTTAAAGCATATTAAGAGATATTT